>CM062815.1:384090814-384658453 GCA_031772625.1 Pinus tabuliformis
GAATACCCTATCCTTGTAGATTCAAAGGAAGGTGTTGTAAAAGAAGAGGAGCTAGAAAATCAAAAGGATGAACCATGTCAAACACCATCAATGTTAAAATTTGTACAAAAATATCATCTAGAAGACCAAATGATTGGAGATGTGGATGGAAGAATACAAACTTGAAGAAACATGACAAACACACCAAAAAGGAATGATATTTCCTTGTTATCCACAATAGAAACAGAGAATTTCACTCAGGCAAGGACCTTCACTTGATAAAGGCAATGGGCGAATATATGAACCCAACTGAAAAGAAGATAATGGGAGGTAGTACATCATCCAAATAAAAATAATGTTATACGAACCGAGTGGGTATATCATAAAAAATGAATGAAGATGGACAAATCATCATAAATAAGGCAAGATTGGTGTGCAACATATACAATCAAATCGAAAGAAGTGACTTTGAAGAGAATTTTCCTCATATTTCCATAATAGAGGGTATATGGATGTTTTTATCATTTTCTTGTTCAAAATCCTTCAAATTCTATGAAATGGACGTGAGATCTAAAAGAAGAACTAGACATGGAACAACAAAAAGGGTTTGAATTATTTGAAAATAAAGACTTTGTATACAAATTAAAGAAGGCCTTGTATGGATTAAAGCATGCTCGAAAGGAGTTTCTGGAGGTAACCTTTACATGAATATGGACAAATATAATCTACTAATCACATTAGTATAAGTGGATGTTGTAATTTTAGGGCGTAGTAATGATGATATGAATCACAAATTTTCCCAAGATATGTCAAAAGAATTTGAAAATTGTCGATTATTGCATAGTTGTCTTACTTTCTTGGACTTAAAGTAATTCAAATTGAAGAAGGAATGTTCATATCACAAGTAAAATATCTCAGGGATATTGTTAAGTGATTTGGGATGGAATAATGTGTTATTGTGAGCACACCTATGGGTATAGGATACAAATTAAGTAAAGATAATGAATCTCCAATGGTGGGTGCAACTGTTTATACATCAATGATTGGAGGTCCCTTGCATTTGATAGATGTGTGACTAGATAACATGTAGGAAGTAGGAATGGTGGAAATATTCCAGTCAACCCTAAAGGAATCTCACATGCTATTTCTATAAATAATACTCGGATACGTGAAAGGCACTTTCGATTTTGGACTATGGTACCCTAAGATGACAAACCTTACCTTGGAAACATATATTGATGCATATTGGGAAGGAAGCATTGATGACAGAAAGAGTATGAGTGGGAATGCATTCTTATTAGGAGATTTTCTTGTATCTTATCTTAACAAGAAATACCCATCTATATATCTCCCCACAGTCGAATACAAGTATATAGTAACAAAAAAATATTGTACACAAATCCTAGGTATAAAGGAAGCATTGAAGGATGTTAATATAAAAACACATTAGCCCATTACGGTCTACTGTGACAATACTAGTGCCATTAATCTCTCAAAAATTTGAGCCATGCATTCAAAGACAAAACATATTACAATATAATAACACTTTCATCAAGAAAAAGTTACAAATTAGAACATAAAAAGGGAGTGTGTCAACTAAGCGACAAATTGTAGATTTCTTCACAAAACCCCTACCTACAAAATAATTTGAATATCTTCCTCAAAATATGTGGGCAATCTATATTACATCCCATTAGAGAAATAGTTTTCTATTGATGTCAAAGGGGGGTAATATTATGGGGGGGGAACATCATGATAGGAGGAGCAACATGATGACAAGGGGAGCAACATATGAGGAGATTGTTACCAACAATAACAAAAGGGGATATTGTTGGAATAATTTGTTTTTATTAATGTCAAAGGATGACCTGATGAATATAAGAATGCCATAGATTCAAAGATCACATTAACACCTTCCTAATGAGCTATATCATGCCTCCTCTCTTCTCTCGAATGATGAGAAATGAAATTTTTGGGTGGCGAAATCACTTTTTGTCCCCCTCTTCATGTCAGCCTACCTTGAGATAAAGTAGACCCCCTAATATAGACTAACAATTCAATGATGGCTCAACGAGTATAAATAAATCACCATTCCTCATCATTTCCTCATTCAAATTGGCCAACAAAGACAATATCAAGGAGATCAGTCTAGATGCAGAGAGTGGAGAAAATCTGGTGTAGCTTAACCTGATAATGTAATATAAATCAAAGCAGAACACTATAACCTACTTCTACTAGAAATTGTGGAAGCTTAAAGATCGAGCTGAACAATATAACTAGAAGAAGAAGAATCAATGGCACAATACATATGAAAATACTTTGGGGAAAGCCTCAGCTAAAAACCCCACTATCTGTATTATCATACAAGGTGGAAATACATAGGAATTATACAAAGCCTTAGCTCTCACAGCTAGCCAGCTCTCAGTACAATCCTCACAGATTCTCACAGGAAATCTTGGCTTCTCTCAAGCCTTCCTCTCTGCCATCCAAGCTCCTATTTCCTTGCAATGTTCCTTGTGGATGATTCTCCTGTTACCAAGTGGAACACTCTCTCACTCACTGTCAGAACTGCACAATCCTCAAGGATTGATGCCTTGACTGCATGCATGAGTTTTCTCTTTGAGAAATCACATACAACTGATAATAAATTGTCCTTGAATTTAATCTCAATTGGGTCTTTCTCAGAATAGACATGCATGAGTTTCTGATGAGGGAATCTTTAATTAACTAGAGTAGAACTAGTTGAGTGCATGCATGCATCAACTAACTATTAACTCACTTTTAGTTCCTCAAACATTTTGGAACTAATTTAACTAGACTTAACTCAGTAAACTGAGTTAACCAATTACAACTCAAATATAATGCAACCTTATCTCCTTAATTTACAAGATAACTCTTGCATGACTTCATAAAGACCTCTAACTTGAATTTCTCTAACTAATTAATTCAAAATAAATTAATTAATTATTTCCAAGTAGTTGTTAAGACTAAATTTGATTTTAATTCACAATTTAATTCAAAGACAAATTAAATTGGAATATTCTTGTTGCCATATTTCAACACTCTCTCTCAATAAGAAAGGGATTATCTCCCACCTCGATCCTGTCTCTATGGAACTTAAATTTACACTTTCACAATGCGTTTGTCAAAATGTCAGCATCTTGCTCCTCTGTCGAAATATATTGCAGCAACATGATCCTCCTCGCTACATCAGCAACTTGCTTTACCTTGTAAATCCAACAGGAACTCACAACTGACTTGTTCTCCTGTCTCATAACCACATCCCAAACACTGTTACGAACTATGGAGTTATAATCCTCCACCATAGCATCAACCCAAATCGGTTTCTACGCTACTTCCTCAAAGGAAGATGGCTCGGTCTCAACACATTCCCCAGCAAGAGCCATGTATCCAGTGTACCTCTGAGGTGACCTCCTCTGTATGCGCAAAGAAGATGTTGCTCCCACATTCTCTCTCACATCCTCCAACAATCTGTCAACTTCTCTTGTGCGCTTCCATCCATCTCTAGAAGACTTTGCTTTAGTGGATGTCTCCACTCCTGTAACCTCTGCATGTGGCTGCTCTACATTAGTATGAAGCTCCTCCTCCTTAGGAACCAATAGTTGCTCCACAACCTATAGTTGGAGCTCACTCTCAAGGGAAACTTGCATGGCCTTCTACTCATCAAACTTGAGATCTCTACGAACCACTGTCCTCCAACTGGTAGGAAAGTACACCTGATAGTTGTGAGGTGTATTAGTGTACCCCACAAAAATCCCCAACTCTGCTATTGGATCAAGCTTCTGCCATGCATTCTTTGTCAGATGGCAATATGCCGATGAGCCAAAGATCCTGAAGTGACCCACATTTGGTCTCTTACCAGAGAAAGCTTCCTTTAGTGTCTTCATCCCAAGTATGCAATGCGGGATTCTATTCTGCAAATAGACCATTGTGTTGCATGCCTTAGCCCACAAGTGAAGTGGTAGGCCTTGGTCATGCAACATTGCCCATGCTGCCACTATAATAGTTCTGTTCTTCCTCTCGACCACCCCATTCTGTTGTGGGTTATGAGGTGTTGTCAACTCTCGCATAATTCCTTCTGCTGCATAGAAGTCCTTAAACTCTTGAGAGACATATTATCCACCATTTTTGCTTCTCAAGGCCTTGATCTTCTTCCCTGACTCTTTCTCAACCAAAGCTTTGAACTCACAAAACTTTGTGAAGGTTTGGTCTTTCTTCTGCATGAAATAAATCCAGCATTTACGAGAATAGTCATCAATGAAATCACATAATACCTTTGGTTTGTTGTGGATGCCATCAAGAATGGTCCACACAAATCAGTATGAACTCGCTCTAAGATAGCCTCTGCTCGATTGTCTCAATTATGAAAGGAAGACTTGGTGTACTTTCCCAAGGTACAACCTTTGCATGTGTCAACTTGCTCAAATTTAGCTTTGGGAAGTCCTGTTGATATCTGCTACATTATATTGAAAGCCCTATGATGCAAATGGCCCAACCGCATGTGCCACAACTCGCCAATGTCTTGGCTTTGCACCAATTCTTCTTTTGTACTCAATGCTGCACAATAATCTACCTCTAGTTTATAGAGATTCTTCACCCGAATCCCTATCCTCTTGGTCTAACCTATGGCTATGCGTCTTAGGAATTCCTTTCCTTTACTGAAGAAAACATCGTAGCCTTTGTCCTCCAACATCGCGACCAATACCAAGTTCTTCTTTAGCCCAGGCACATACTTCACATCTGTTAAGGTGAGAGGAGCTCCATGCTCCCTCTAAAAAGAAACCGTGCCCACTCCTGAAACACTATACCTTCCATCGTCACCCATCTCTATGCGCATCTTAAGGTCTTTCTTCTCCAAGACACTGAATAATTTTTTATCACCGACCATGTGGAATGAGGCTCCACTATCAGTGTACCAGACACAAACCATCATTGTGACAACATGCATACGATGAGGGTAAAATCCATTTCAAATTGAGAGGCTCATGCCTCACCTATCCTTCGAGTATCCCTTCTTGGACTTCTTCAATGGGAAATTAGTTGCATAATGTCCCATCTCGTGACAATTAAAGAATCTCACTTTAGACATGTCACCTTCTTCCCTCCATGAGAAGAATTCAATTTGGAATGGGAAGCCTTCCCCTTCCCTTTGCTTTCCTTACTTGCTAAGGCCAAATTTTCTACATCATCATTGTTGGATAAAGAACCATCTCGTGTGCTCCTCCTGATCTCCTCCTGCATAAGATTTGACCATAGTCATTCCCAAACCAACAATTTCTCCCTTCCATTTGCATAGTCCTGGTAGCTATTCCAACTCTTTGGAAGGCCAAGGAGAGCGAGGATCACCATATCATCATCGGAAGTAGTTATTCCCACACTTACAAGCTCATCTCTGTAGGTGGTGAGCTTGTTCAGATATGTGGAAATAGTATCACCCTTCTCCATCTTGATTCTTCGAAGCTTATCCTTAAGCACCAATTTTCTCTGGTTGCTACTATTCTAGTAAAGGTCATTTAATTTCTTCCACATTGAAAATGGAGTATCCTTATCATGGAGACTCGAGACAATATGGTCTTCAACTCCCTCAAGGATGATCTATCTCACCTTTGGCACACACTTCTTCAACTCAGCCAACTCTTGTGCATTAGTTGAAGCTAGCTTTGGGATTTCTTGATCAATGAATTCCTTCAAGCCATTGTCTTCTAATACAACCTCCATTCTATCTTTCCATGCTATGTAATTTGAGCTACCTTCCAAGGCATACTCGAGTCTCAAGCCATAGAACGCCATTGGCCAACCTTGAAGTATGATATGAATTCGATTTTCACCTGCAACCGTGAACTTCAAACTTCGAATTCTCTTCTTAGTATATTGTTCACAGCTCTGATACCATGTAGAAAATCTAGTGTAGGTTAACTCGATAATGCTATATAAATCAAAGAAGAATACTATAACCTACTTCTACTATCAATTTGCGGAAGCTTAAAGATCGAGCTGAACAATATAACCAGAAGAAGAAGAATCAATGGCACAATACACATGAAAAAACTTTGGGGAAAGCCTCAGTGAAAAACCCCACTATCTGTATTATCATACAAGGTGGAAATACATAGGAATTATACAAAGGCTTAGCTCTCACAGCTATCCAGCTCTCAGTACAATCCTCACAGATGCTCATAGACAATCTCGGCTTCTCTCAAGCCTTCCTCTCTTCCCTCCAAGCTCCTATTTCCTTGCGTTATTCCTTGTGGGTGATTCTCCTGTTACCAAGTGGAACACTCTCTCACACACTGTTAGAACTGTGCAATCCTCAAGGATTGATGCCTTAACTACATGCATGAGTTTTCTTTTTGAGAAAACACATACAACTGATAGTACATTGTCCTTGAATTTAATCTCAACTGGGTCTTTCTCATAATAGACATGCATGAGTTTCTAATGAGGGAATCTTTAGTTAACTGGAGTAGCACTAGTTGACTGCATGCATGCATCACCTGACTGTTAACTCACTTTTAGTTCCTGAAACAATTTGGAACTGATTTAACTAGACTTAACTGGGTAAACTGAGTTAACTAATTACAACTCAAATATAACTCAAACTTATCTCCTTAATTTAAGGGATAACTCTTGCATGACTTGAGAAAGACTTCTAACTTAAATTTCTCCAACTAATTAATTCAAAATAAATTAATTAATTATTTCCAAGTAGTTGTTAAGACTAAATTCGATTTTAATTCACAATTTAATTCAAGGACAAATTAAATTGGAATACTCTTGTTGCCATATTTCAACATAGAGATAAGGTTCATATCTCAATGAACCAAGAAGAAAATTCAGGGATTTTGTTTGGGTTTTTATCTCCATTTTTTGGATCAAGGTTTATTAACACATATTACAGTCTTCTTGGAGTTGTAAAACTCAAACACTATAGAGAACAAAATTTATTCTTCTCATAAAGAAATATCGACCTTCATTATATTAGACCTCAACTTAGACTAGAATAGAACTCGACCTATAATATTAGACCTGAATCACCTGCAATTATAGGACTCCTACAAAATTCAACCCATTGCAAATATCAACCTCGTACAATCGTTGGACTATGGCTCTAACTATGTAGCCTCAAATTGTTGCTCAATTGTAGAAAAATTAAAACTCAAGATGTGGCTTCGTTTCCAGAGTAGAATTAGACCAATTTATGAGCACAATTTTTATCAATCTTTGTGGCTAATTTGGTGCAAACTTTAGACTATTTTGATGGAAAACTTGGAACAATTTTATATCAAATTTAAAAGTGCTTTGGGGCCTCTCTCTTGTAGACAAATTTGATATTCCTTGAGCAACTTTTTTAAGACTCTTGTAGGATCATCTTTAGATAAATTTGTGAAGATTTTTATTGAATCATATTTGTAGCTTTTGTTGAAGAAACCTTTGTAACCCTTGTTGAAGTAGACTTGAACCCTTCTTGGAGCAAGGGAATTTTGTAGACCTATTCTGAAGTGTATTTGGAACTTGTTTTGGAGACATCTTATAGAATTTAATTTTGAATTCTATTTGGAAGGATTAGAGGCTAGGAGAATTAGAGTGCTCATTTTGACCAAGTTGGTGCTTGGATTTGTTCAAGGCGGGAGCCTTGAAGATATTACAGATTTTGTTGTTCAGGTTGGAGTTTAAGATTTTTTTTATAGGATTAGAGTCCTCAATACCTTCATCAATAATTTTTTTTTTCTTATGTTATAATATAACTTTTGATACAAATATTAACTAGCATAATATCACAATTGAAAGAAATATTGATTCAACCCCCTTCTCAGTATTTCTAACACTTGGGTTAGCCATGACACTTGGACCATTTTTATTCCATTCCAAATATTCTTCTTATTAACATAAACGTTCACAGTATTTTGTAATGGTAACAGGTCATTATGATAACACACACACACACACATATGTAGATATATTACATGGCTTATGCCAAAGTCATATTTCATTAAGTGCTGCAATATACCTTTGGAGTTGGTATATAAATGTTTATGTTATGCTGGGGGGCTCCCCATGGTACCATTGTGTATTTACTAAGGGATAGTTCTAGATGTACTACCCTTCATGTCACAAAGGCCAGTTAGCTTGGAATCTTTAGGGTGTCCCATTCCCTATCACACAAAATAAGAATGTGGATGATGAATATTATCCTGATAAATTCGATACTAGAAATATGATAATTGCTAGTTAGGGTAACTACCCTCCTCACCCTCGTCACCCTCCTCCACCACCTCCATCGTTTGAACACTCAGTTCTTGTGAGAGACACTCTACAACTCTAAGAAAAAATTTGAAATACCAAAGCCTCTCTTCTACCTCCGAAAAATACTAATGATATTTTCCATCAAAAAGGAGGAGGTTTCTATGAATACTATGCCAAATGCTACAAAAAATTACAGGTTTTTATGTTCAAGGTAATAATTAGGATTGTAGTCATTTATCTGATATTTTCATTTCCTTATCAATTTTTGTAACAAATTTCTCCTCTAGTGACTAATGTTTCTTACTCCTCGGTTTTACATTTCCCAAAATGATTAATTTAACTTCTTTCGTGTTTGTTTTGTGGGGGGGCTCTACTCTCTTTATCTTTCATGGCACTCGTCTACATGATCTACGACTTGAGTTTCAATACCATCGCTAGTTGTTCTTGTATTTGCATGTCCATTGGTCTTTTGAACACTATCAATTTATGATAATTCCCCTCCATTTTCCAGTGTATTTGGTTACTAAATGAAATCCCCTTGTTTTATCACAAGAGAAAGGAATTCCATCCCATCATTTCTAGTTATTGTCAGTTCATACCCTAGTACTTTTTCTCCTTAATTTTTATTTTGTTTATCTTACTTCCCATTGATAAAAATACTAATTTTCTATGTTGGTTCCCTTATGGCATTCAAAAATTCAAGGAATAATATTTTTATCATGGATTTCATATTTTACTCCTCTACACCTTCTAGGTGTTTACCTTTTGGCACAATACTTTCGTTCCATGTCTATTCATAGTTTTTTACATTAACTAGATATATTAAATATCTATCATGTTAAGCCCTATCAAATTCCAATTTAATTTAGGTGGAATTACTTTGAATAGCCTAGAGGGATACTACCCAGTGCTATTTACTTTCTTGTATTTTATATGGGCATAGGATTAAATACATAGAGACATAATAGATGAGAACAGTTATTTATTAAGTATTTCCTTTTTACTTAATGTCGTAATGTCTCTTTTAGTTTTGTCTATGACCATAAGACGCATGAATTCAAGCTCTCTATAGAAACTTTCAAATTCCCAAAAATTTATGTTATAATTGGATTCTTCTAATATGTGTGAATATAATGAACAATTTTTTCATCATAATGTCTTGGGAATTATGTTTAATTTATTTACATTGATATGTAAATGCATTCTATGATATGTTCATTGTATTAATAAGGGTTTCTACAATCTTTCTTCTCAATAACATTTATTTTATGGTCTCTTAACTATTTTTTTGACATATATAGACATTAAATTTATGCATAACTATAAGCTAGGGTATCCTTATATACTCTCGCAACTGAGCTTCCACATCTGATACCGACAAATCCACTTTTAAAATAGGCAAGGACACCATGCATTCACATGGAATTTACTACTTCGTAAGAAAACTATTTTTCCTGCTACAAGCATATGTGCATGCTAACCTTGTTTCACACTTCAACACATACATTCTTTACATATTACTTTCTACAATTCTTATATGTGTATACATGTGTAACTATATATATATATATATATCTATATATATATATATATATATATATATATATATATATATATATATATATATATATATATATATATATATATATATATATATATATATATATATATATTCTAGATTTTATTCCAATACAACTAAGCTCTCTTCTATTTTATGTTAAGAGAAATAACTCACTCTTTGTAGTAACAGGAATTGATGTTCAACTCCTTGTCCTAGGTTTCCTCATTAATTTTCCTCAAATGTGAGAAGGTTAGGGTCTGCAAGAGTTCAGGTAGATAGACTTAAGGTTCCATTTTTAACACTTAGCCATTCTTCCAACCTTATTTAAACACACACACACACATATATATTTTTCCACAGAGACTATTAATCATAAAACAATTTCACCATAGTTCATTCATATACAATAGATCTAATAATACCAATCCTAGATTTTTTATACATAATATTTTTGTGAACGTTCTCATTCTTCTTCCTACCTCAATCATAAATTGATCATGAAACTCATATAATTTGCACATAGTCTCAAATAAACTAGATACTTTTTTGAAATTTTTGAAAACAAAATAGGAGTTATATTCCTCCCAACTGAACTATTATCTTTTTAGTTCCCCGATCTCTGTACTCCTTTCCTATCAGGAATCCAGTCAATAATATTTCATAGTTTCACCTCTTCAATCCCTAGAAACATCTTAGTAAGTCTACCTACACATGTCTACTCCTTACCTCCCACTTGTACTTTGTATTTAAATTCATATTTCCTTTATCTCCCATAATAATCTTCTCAAATAATATTCCACCGATGATATCTATCTCCAGTCATGATAACTTTTCTAGTCAGAGCAAAAAGGAATCATCCTCCTCTCCCCAAAATGGAGGATTTTATTTTTCTTTGTTTCTTTTATTTACTGGACCATAATTTATTCTAATTATTTCCTAAAAATTGGGATTCTAACTACTCACATGATGGCTCCTCTTATATTTCAAGAAATAGAAATAAGCAATGGAACTGTAACCTTTAAATTCATGAAACTCTATATAAAAAATAATTTCACTAGGGGTACTACATGTTATATTTAGTAATGAGAGGTTGTTTTTGTTATATTCAACAATGATAATTGAAAGAGAGGATGCCCATAAAACATATATTTAATATTCAATGGAAATTTATTTTCTCATTTCAAAATATGCATATTTAATAATGTAAATGGTATAGTGATATATATTAAATGGATTAGAGCATCTAAATAAGTAACAAGATTGTTACAGTTTGAAGTATATAAATACCAGCCTAGATCCAACTTAACCCCAGATCTATCAAGTGTCGAGAGGGATGAAGTATCTTGGGTTGCAAATCTCTTTTTTTGAGTGTGAAAGTTTAGGAAATGTTTGCAACTCGAGAGATTTGATCCTTCTTGGTGCTTGATAGATCTAGGGTTAAGATGGATCTCGATTGGTTTATATCCATCTTAATAATAAATTTAGCAATCTTAAAAGGTAATTAAAACCACAAAGATAATTAATTTCTGTTTATTTTCCTTTATTCGTAATTTCTATTTATTTATTTGTTAAAAATGATTTTCGTTACCATATCCATTTGGAAATTAAAAAATTAGTTTACAAATTTGAAAAATTTACAACTTTTTTTCCTTTTATAATATAACATTTTTAAAAGAAATTACTATATGTGTGTGTATGTGTATTTTTTTGTCGATCAAAATGTTTGGATTAATTTTTCACAATGTACAACATTTAAATTTTCATTAATTTTTCAAAATGTATAACATTTATACCGTGAGTTTTATATATATATATATATATATCTATATATATATATATATATATATATATATATATATATATATATATATATATATATATATATATATATATATATATATATATATATATATATATATATATATATTGGTCAATCAAAATATTTGCATTAATTTTTCAAGAAATTACAACATCTATACCATGAGTTCTCTACTCTCCCAGCCTCACTCTGACCATATTTCTTTGCAAGGAGAGAAATGCAAAAAATGAAAAGATAAAGTTGTTTTTTAAAATAACCCCAGAGGCATACTAGCCCTATTGCCCAAAAAATAAACAAGACAAAAAGGAAACTAACAGATGCCATTTACATAGGTGGATTCGGTGCGTCAACATTTCCTTAGACTATTAGAGGGTTGTGCCCTTCATGAACATGAAATTATATATGAGCCAACCTTGCCTCAATCTCATCATTGCTCTCATTGGTTATGAATGGACCTTGACGAACAAAAGCAAGGCGATTCATAATTTCTCCTTCATAAAATTGCACGTCATTAATGTAAGTTAATATATGGTCTTGTTGCGATCATCATACCTTTGTTCATAGATGATGTCCATGCTGACATGAATGCCTCACAATTTTTCAACAATGGAGTCCATCATGGGAGGTTGCACCACATGCCCAAGTGAGAGAGCATAGATGTGGACACCTTGCCTTCCTAGTCCAGTCCCTCATTATTCTACGCCTCCTCTCTTGTGTGAGAGTCTCCAAGTGATCCAAGTTGACTCAACTCCCATATTTAAACAAGATCTTTTACTTTCGTGATGTTGTTAGTATTGTATTTAAAAGAGCATAAAGGAACATATATGCACATTGTAAAGAAGAAGGAACATAACAAGAATCAGCAACATAAAACACAAGACGTTGATAACGGAGTTCAACTACGAGGGAATACATCTCTAAGACCCGGTGTCAAGATGGTGTAGGCCACTGCATTAAGTTCTGGAAAGAGTGATGATGTACATGCATGTGTTTTCACTATCATGGAAGGAATATTACCTCATGTAGGAGTGGCTCCATGAGATTTTTCACTATAGGAACTCTCATTCTGATTCAAGTTGACTCAACTCCTGGGTTTAACCAAGATATTTGGCTTTTGTGATGGGATTAGAATTGCATTTAAAATAACATAAAGGAACATAATTACATGTTTTAAAGAAGAAGGAACATGACAATAATCACCAACATAAAACTCATGACATTGATATCGGAGTTCTTCCAGGAGGGACTACGTCTCCGGGCCCAGGTGTCAAGATGGTGTAGGCCGCTGCATTAAGTGCTAGAAAGAGTGTTGATGTACATGCATGTGTTTTCTCTATCATACAAGGAATATGCCATCACATAGGAGTGGCTCCAAGAGATGTTCCACTGCAGGACCTCTCATTCAAAAAAGGACTCCTATCAGTATGACATAATTTCACATATGACAATAATGAGCATCTTGCCAATCATGGCACCAAAGGAATCTCAATTTAGACATACATGACTACAACATGAGTATCTCATCCACACGATGAAAAAGGGATCTTAATAACAACATGAAAATCATGACAACATGTACATCCCACAGATGATTCCGCGTCACATCAAGTAGGAATCATGAAACAAGTAAGAAAACAAGATCCCACATCAAACACCAAACAGGGATCTATGCAGCACAATGCATCTCATAGCAAAAATAAGTACATGAACACACTATATATACCTCACATCCTGGGGCCATATAAAGAAAATGATGTCAAACTGTTGAAGTTGGTCGTGCCATCAATCTCACGGAATCGAAACTCATGGAATTATGGCTCGCACGTTGACTGCTGACACCTGCACTCCACTTTGAAAAGTGGCCGAAAAACGAAATGATCAAATTGAAAATCTATATGCACCATCAGATTTGTGGCATCGAATAGGGTAAAAGTGACTATCAAATTTCTAAATTTTTACAAAGTGAGAATCTGGGGCTTAAGGAATCTTTTAGATTCCCCCTAGATTCCTCAAGGATTCCTTCCTCCAACTCATCTGAAGATCCATTGCTCAGATCAAAATTATGACTGCGCCATCAGCTTCATGTCACTGAGAGGTGTAAGATTGACATAAAATTTGTGCAATTTCGACACTAGCAAAATTTCTCCCTCCTAGAATTAGGCTCAATCATGGTTTCGATTGCTCTTTTTCAGGATCATGGTTCCACCTGCAAAATAATTAAAAATACAGGCTCAGTTCCCATGCTGTGCCATTGCCTCCATTCCCTTCTCTATATAACGTGGTTCCGTTCCTCCATTTTGTGCCTCCTCGCCCTCGTGGATATTAGATGAAGGTTTATATATTAATGGGCACTAGGTTTTCCCATGAGCCCCACATGGTGGAACGGTTTGGTATTTGGCACCAAAGGTAGGAAGTCGAGGGATCAAATTCTGCCCCCGCCAAAAATATACATGTCGCATTACATTTTAGTGTGAAATGGTTTTGTTGTTTGTTTGCAAATGGTTTGGGCAGAGTTTTGAAATAGCATGCGGTTAGTTGGACCACTCATGGAGCGGCCGGCCACTTGGCTGGGTGGGTTCGATTCCCGCAGGCCCAATATATATACGATATATATTTGAATGGTCCATTAGGTTTGGTGGGTGGGGCGTGGGCTAAGTCCACCGGAGGTGGCCCGCCCACAGCCCTAACATATGTTTTAATTTTTGTAATGTTGGTGGTTGTTTGGGGGCTTCGGCATGGTAATGGTAGCGGAACCAAATTTAACATTAAATTTTTTTATGTGTAAGGTTTGGGGGTCCGTCGGGTTCATGGCCGCCAGCCCATTTAAAAACACATTTATTTTTTAGAATGTAGAGTTAGGTCCGATGGGGGTGGCAGGGTTCATGGCCCACTACCCAAATTTTTTTTTTTTTTTTTATAATAACAACCACACTTTTCTGAATTTGTCTAATATAGGGGATACTATAAAAATTAGCATTCTAACAAATTCACCCACTTTTGCGAGCTAGGTTTCATGCCCTGGTGTCGGTCAAATTGTATGACACTTAAAAGAGGTCCATAACCCAACTTTGACCAAAAATTTGACTGACTCATTGTCCCTCATGCGAACTCGGATTGATGAACCGTTCACACCATTGCGATTAGGATGACAAGATCTATGCTCTAGTCCTAGTTCAAAAGCATTCTGATCACTTTGATTTTTGAGCTTTCATAAGCCCTCTTTGTCCTGTGTGTGTCTCTGGAGCCACCTGGACCAATTCTCCCCACTGAGGAGCTTTTGGTCCTCCAAAAGCATGAAAAATAATATGCAACTTCTCTGTACCTTGTTTGCATCACAAGCATCCTGAGAAGATATCACTTCCATCTCCTTCACCTTTGTTCTTCAGAGCCTTAAGCAATGAGACGACACCTACAACCTCTGCAACCTGTAATGCATTGTTTTTGAAAATTACATGCTTGACTTTCATGACCAACTAATGACCCAAGCATCCCACACTTTCCATGAGTTTATAACACATACTCGGTGGTTAAGTTTACATTGAAATGGAAAAAATCCCCCAGCTACGAAAACAAGGCCAACATATCATTGTTTCTCCAACAAGTGATGGAAAACACATCATCACTACAACACAAGATTTACAAAGATAAGGCCAAACGCTATTTTTTTTCTTTGACAAGTGATGGAAACACGACATCAATTTCACAGTTTATCATGCAACTCAAAGTAACACCAAACATCATTGTGGTTTGACATGTGATGTAAAACACATCATCATTTTCCATCTTAAAATGCAACAAATGATTTACAAAAGCACAACCATGACAAGCTAACATATATAGAAACCATTTTTCACTTATCAATGTGATTGGGTTACCCCCCTATGGTGGTTTTTCTTTTCAAACAATTGTTTCACCTCGTTCATGCACCGACGGTTTGTCGTTAAGGTGTTGCTCTCGATGGACCCTCCAACATGTGGCCCTTTGATGGCCACCTTTGTTGCAATGACTGCAATACATCTTCTTCCTCCATATCTACTTAACATGTTTCTTTACCTGCTGTTGAGACGGTCTTTCATGCCTCATCATTTTGTGTGTTGCTATTCTTTTCCAACACTTAGAAAATGTATGGTTATGTAATCCACAAAAGGTACACGTTTTTCGATCCCATGTGTTACATTCATCATTAACATCACGATTACAATCGAAATGAATATTTGAATATCGAGACTAGTTATACCTTTCCTTGTCATCTCTAGCGTCATTATGGTGATAAGAGCTTGCCGCAGCTCTCTCCCTGCAATGGCCACTGTCATGGGATGATGGGGATGTGTTCCCATCATTCTCTTTCCTTTACAATATCTCGGAAGAATCTCACACGTTTTAGCATTCACCTTGTGTGTATCTCAGGTTTGCAAGTCAAGGTCTCTACACAACCTCCAGTGGTTGAGTTATGCCTTGGTTATTAACACCAAGTTCTTTTTCCTCCTTGTACCTCATCCTGGTAAGGAGCCTCATGTTTGTCCCTGTAATTGGTATCTCCACATCTCCAACAAAAATCATACTATCTAAAGATGAAACAAAAAGGAAATCAACATCTTTTACCTCCTCTATTGATTTGCAAAGAACTGGTGAGGTTTGCTCATCATCCATTGTTGGTGATTCGTTGTTTGTCTTGGTGGATTCCCCAGCTTATTTCTTGACATACTCAAGTCCTGCCTTATGGGGTAATTCTTCTACTTTGATGGGGTTGACAATGCCTTGGTCATTAATGTCCAAGCCCTTTCCTTCATAACCCATTTTCTTCAACAATTTCGAGCTAATTCCTATGGTATGATTTTCAAAAACAACAAAATCATCATCAAGGCACATACAGGAATTTAGAGAATTACTTTTTACCTCACATGGGTCACGCTACAGCTTTTCCAAGGAATAGCCCTTAGCTTGGAGCTGTTGTAGCAAACTCTATTTTTCCTCTTTCTCTTCATGTAGAAACATCTTCAATTCAGCATTCTCTATTTGAAGATTTTGTTTGTGTGCTTCAGTTCTTCCAAGGCCTCTTCCTTGGCTCGAAACTGATGTTGCAATCGCTCCTTTTCCTCTGTCTCTTTTTGTATAGCTTCATACATTATTTCCACCCTTTGCAAAATTTTGAGCATGGTTTCGTACATCTTTTTTTCATCCTCTATCACTGCATGTTCCATTATTCACACTTGCAATTCACATCCATGCAAAGACTGCTTTAATACCAATATTTAACTGAGTTGACTCAACTCCTGGATTTAACCAAGATATTTTGCTTTCATGATGTGATTAGAACTATAGAATTTTTCTACAAATCAGCTAGCTCCGATACCATGTAGAAATTCCCACCTATAGATCACCTAATAATGCAATATACTAAAGAAAAATACTTTATCTACTTCTACAACCAATTTAGCAGAAGCTTAATCGAACATGAGCGACGCCAATAAGAACATGTATATAAGTGATAAGAAGGAATCAATCGCACATAACACAAAAGATATAACCCGGGGAAAGCCTCAGCCTAAAACCCCAACTTTGTATTATCATACATGTGGAAATATAGCCAGTATTACAAAAAGAATCAGCTCAAAAGCTATCATGCTCTCTCTGCAATACCTCTGCTACTCATAGATAGTTAAAGGCATCTATCCAACCTCTTTTCTGTCCTCCAAGCCTCCTATTTCTTTGTATAATTTTGATTGGGGTCTAGCGCAGCCACTTGTGTGAATTTTCCTCTTCACACACTCACTAACTTCTGATCCAACTACGCAGTCCTAAAGGAGATAAATCCTCATCATGGATGAGCTTCCTTTATAGGAAAAACATTCATCCAACTAATAGTACAATGTCCCTTCTTTGATCTCAACTGGGTCTCTGTTTGAACTGACATGCATGAGTTATTCATGAGATAATATTCAGTTATCTGAAGAACAACAGTTATATGAAAGCATGCATTAACTAACTGAACTTACTTAATTTAAACAAACTGTTTAAATCAAATATAACTAGACTTGACTCAATTAACTAAGCCAACTAATTACTACTCAAATTATAACTCATCCTTATCTCTTTAACTGGTGAATAAATTCCTCAATTAATAGATAAACTGTTGCATGTCCTCACATAGACTTCATGTTTGATTTTTCACAACTAATTAACTCATGGAGAATTAGTTATTTTATTTTCAAATAGATGTTAAGCTCAAATTCGAATTTTACTTCCTATTTTTAGTCCAGGGACTGACTAAAATAGGAATCCATCCTAAACTACTAAAAATAGATTGCTATTTTTAGCACTTCCATTTTTCATTCCATGTTGCTCAATCCAGCACTGGTACCCAAACTGCGATTTTGAGTAGTGCTATTTTTAGCACTTCTATTTTTAGAATTTCTTATTTCAATTTTCAACACTCCCTCTTAACGAGAAAGGAATTCAACTAGAACTTGATCCTGTACCTCTCAAATGTTCTGCATGCAACACATCTACCAAGTGTGGTTTCTCCAGCAACTCTCAGAACAAAAAAACTCCCAACTGACCTCTCCATTGGGCTAGAAACATACTCTGATGCTGAAGCTCTACCTGCTACTAACAAGTGTTCCCTCTCTGACCTCTAAGCTGCTGCAACACTCCATACATATCGCACCATTGCACACCTCTCTGTGCCATCCTACACTAGTGAAACACTCCAATGCCTCTCGCATTGCTACAACCTGCTAGCTCTACACTATCTTGGGATTTTTGCACTATAGCTCTCTTTACCGCTCCATCTGTATCTGTCTCTACCCAATCAGCTAGTCCTGCTACTCTTCATCGGGGCTCCTATAGCAAAGTTGAATCAAATATGTTGGGTACCTCAAGGATCCTGCCCCTAGCCTACGTGGGACGATCACTCCACATCGCCCCACCTCCTACCTTGAGGTATGGCTGCATGTGATCCCTCTGCCCACCTAGCTCGAATTTTCCCCCTATTGGAGGTCTCTGCATGAGTAGATGTCTCTACTCGATCTCCTATTAGATTCTATAGTTGTGGCTACTCCACAACCTCCTAAAGCTACTTCACCAATCGTGGCTCCTCCACAATTGTCTGAGACTTCTTTTGGCACTGCATGTTGAGAGGTAGTGTATTCTCCCTCTCAACGACCAATTCTTCATCAGTTGCCTTGCTCCTCATGGCTTTTCATGCATCTTGAATCTCAAGAGCATACAAGTTCTTGACCTGTGAACTAATCTGCTTCACCTGTCTAGTGATGATGTGTCTAACGAAAAACTTTCCCTTACAGAAGACTACATCATATCCTCTATCTTCCAGCATCGCGATCGACACCGAGTTTCTCTTCAGTCCTGGTACATACTTAACATCAGTCAAGGTAAGGCGAGCTCTATGCTCCCTCTGAAAAATAAACATGCCTACACTTGAGACACTATACTTTTCATCATTACCCATCACTATGAGTATTTGGAGATCTTTCTCCTCCAAAGTACTAGAAAAACTCTTCTCACCAGTCATGTGGAAAGAAACTCCATTATCAAGAAACCAACCACTTCCCACCATGGATGAAACCATGCATGTGAACAGTGTGAAATCTAACTCGAACTATGAGGCCAGTGCCTCACCTTCTAATCCTTCCATGGATCCCTTCTTGAATTTCCTCAGTGGACAATTTGTAGCAAAATGGCGCACCTCATGACAATGAAAGCATCGCACTTTGGATTTGTCAAACTTGTTCCCACCAAGGGAAGAACTGGATTTGGAAAGACAAACCTTCTCCTTCCCCTTCTTCGCCTTACTCGCTAAGGCATAGTTTTCTTCATCCTCCATGGATGAAGAACCATCTCTGGTGGTTCTTCTTATCTCCTCCTGCATCAAGTCCGACCAAAGTCGTTCCCAATCTGACAGTTTCTCTCTTCCATTAACCGAGTCCTGGTAGCTATCTCGGCTCTTAGGAAGACCGAGGAGTGCAAGAGTCACCATGTCATCATGAGCTATTGCGATCCCTACACTTCCAAGGTCATCCCTACATGTGGTGAGCTTGTTCAGATATGTGGAGATCATGCACCCTTTTCACACTTGATCTTTCAAAGCTTGTCTTTTAGTGCCAGCTTCCTCTGATCACTACTATTCTAATATATATCTTTCAATGTTTTCCACATTGAAAATAGTGTCTCCTTCTCATGGAGACTCGAGACTATGTGATCTCGAACTCCATCCAGAAGGATTCTCCTTTCTCTAGCCACACATTTCTTCCATTCAGCCAATTCAGCAACACCAGTCGGCTTGAGGCCTTCATGATCAATGAAGTCCTTTAGACCGTTATCCTCTAGTAATTCTTCCATGCAATCCTTTGAGGCTATATAATTCGAACTGCCATCAAGGGAATATTCAAGTCTCAAACCATAGAACACCATATGTGAAATAGAGATGTGATAAGAACTCGATTTCTATATCCAGGAATCACAAACTTGAACTTCTCCCTTCTTGTATATTGTTCTTCCTTGATCACCTATGCTCTGATACCATGAGAATTTTTCTATAAATCAGCTAGCTCTGAAACCATGTAGAAATTCCCACCTGTAGATCACCTGATAATGAAATATACTAAAGCAAAATACTTGATCTACTTCTACATCCAATTTAGCAGAAGCTGAATCGAACATGAGCAACATCAATAAGAACACATAACTTATAAGAAGGAATCAATCACACATTAAAAAAAAGATATAACCCAGGGAAGGCCTCAGCGTAAAACCCCAACTTTGTATTATCATACAAGTGGAAATATAGCCAATATTACAAAAAGAATCAGCTCAAAAGCTATCTTTCTCTCTCTGCAATACCTTTGTTGCTCATAGATAGTCAAAAGCCTCTATCTAACCTCTGGTCTGCCCTCCAAGCCTCCTATTTCTTTGTGAAATTTTGATTGGGGTCTAGTGCAATCACTTCTGTGAATTGGCCTCTTCACACACTCACTAACCTCTGATCCAACCATGCAGTCCTGAAGGAGATAAATACTCATCATGGATGAGCTTCCTTTATAGGAAAAATATTCATCCAAATAGTACACTGTCCCTTCTTTGATCTCAACTTGGTCTCTATCTGAACTGACATGCATGAGTTATTCGTGAGAGAATATTTAGTTATCTGAAGAACAACAATAAAATGCAAGCACGCATTAACTAACTGAACTTACTTAATTTAAACAAACTATTTAAATCAAATATAATTGGACTTGACTCAGTTAACTGAGCCAACTAATTACTACTCAAATTAGAACTCATCCTTATCTCTTTAACTAATGGATAAATTCCTCAATTAATAGATAAACTGTTGCATGTCCTCACATAGACTTCATGTTTGATTTTTGACAACTAATTAACTCATGGACAATTGATTAATTTATTTTCAAACAACTGTTAAGTTCAAATTCGAATTTTACTTCCTATTTTTAGTTCAGGGACTGACTAAAATAGGAATCCATCCCGAACTACTAAAAATAGAATGCTATTTATAGCACTTCCATTTTTCATTCCCTGATACTCAATCCAGCAATGGTACCTGAACTGCTATTGTTAGCAGTGCTATTTCTAGCACTTCTATTTTTAGCATTTCTTGTTTCCATTTTCAACAAGACTTGCATTTAAAATAGCACAAAGGAACATAATTGCATGTTTTAAAGAAGAAGGAACATGACAATAATCAACAACATAAAACTCAAGAAGTTGATAACGGAGTTCGTCTAGGAGGGACTACGTCTCCGGGACCCAATGCAAAGATGGTGTAGGTTGCTGCATTAAGTGCTAGAAAGAGTGATGATGTACATGCATGTGTTTTCTCTATCATACAAGGAATATTCCCTCACCCAGGAGTGGCTCTAAGAGATGTTCCACTACAAAAACTCTCATTCAAAAAAGGACTCCTATGAGTATGACATAATTTCACATATGACAATAATCAGCATCCTGCCAATCATGGCACCAAAGGGATCTCAATTCAGACATACATGACTACAACATGAGTATCCTATCCACATGACGACAAAGGGATATCAATAACAACATGACAATCATGACAACAAGTACATCCCACAGATGATTCCGCATCACATCAAGTAGGAATCATGAAACAAGTAAGAAAATAAGATCCCACATCAAACATAAAACAAGGATCTACGTAGCACAATGCATCCCTTAGCAAAAAGAAGTACATGAACACACTGCATATACCTCACATCCCGGGGCCATTTTAAGAAAATGATGTCAAATTGTTGAAGCTAGCCGTACCATCAATCTCGCGGAGTCGAATCTAATGGAATGACTGCTCACACATTGAATGCTGACACCTACACTTCACTTTGAAAAGTGGTCGAAAAATTAAATGATCAAATGGAAAATCTGAATGCACCATCATATTTGTGGCATTGAATAGGGTCAAATCGACTGTCAAATTTCTAAATTTTAACAAAGTGAGAATCTGGAGCTTAAGGAATCTTTTAGATTCTCCCTAGATTCCTCAAAGATTGTCTCCTCTGGGCCATCTGAATATATGTTGCTCAGATCAAAATTATGGTTGTGCCATCAGGTTCGTGTTGCTTAGGGTGTAAGATCGACACAAAATTTGTCCAATTTGGACAATGGAAAAAATTTTCCCTCTTGAGAATTTGGCTCAATCATGGTTCTGACTCCTCTTTTTCAGGATCATGGTTCCACCTGCAAAATAATTAAAAATATAGTCTTGGTTTCCATGCCACGCCTTTTCCTCCATTCCCTTCTCTACATAATGGGGTTTCGTTCCTCTGTTTTGTGCCTCCTCCCCCTCATGCAAATGAGTGAAAGGTTTATATATTAGTAGGTGGCAGATTTTCCCATGTGCCCCACGTGGTGGAACAATTGGGTGTTTGGCACCAAAGTTGGGAGGTCAGGGGATCAAATCCTGCCCTCGCCAAAAATATACATGACATATTACATTTTAGTGTGAAATAGTTTTGTTGTTTGTTTGCAAAAGGTTTGGGCAGAGTTTTGAAACGACATGTGGTTCGTTGGGCCACCTGTGGAGCGGGCCGGCCATGTGGCCAGGTGGGTTCGATTCCCGCCAGCCCAAATATATATACGATATATATATAAATGGTCCATTAGGTTTGGTGGGTGGGGCGTGGGCCAAGTCCACCGGAGGTGGCCTACCCACAGCCCTAACATATGTTTTAATTTTTGTAATGTTAGTGGTTGGTTGGGGGGTTTGGCGGGGTAATGGTCGCTGACCTAAATTTAACATTAAATTTTGTTATGCGTAAGGTTTGGGGGTCCAGCGGGGTCATGGCCACCGACCCATTTAAAAATACATTTTGTTTTACAATGTAGAGTTAGGGTGGATGGGGGTGGCGGGGGCATGGCCTGCCAAAGAAATTAATATTTTTTTGTTTTTTTATAATAATAACCACACTTTTTTGAATTTGTCTAATATAGAGGATATTAGACAAATTAACGATCCAACAATTCACCTACTTTCGGGAGCTAGGATTCATGCCCCGTTGTCAGTCAAATTGTACGACACTTAAACCGGGCCCACAACCCAACTTTGACCAAAACTTTGATTGCCTCATTCTCCCTCATACGAGATCTATGCTCTGGTCTTGGTTCGAAAGCATTCTGATCACTTTGATTTTTGAGCTTTCATAAGCCATTTTTGTCCTATGTGTGTCTCTGTAGCCACTTGGATCACATTCACTAAAGGACTCATATGAGCATGACATAATTTCACATATAATAATAATGAGCATCCCGCGAGCATGGCATCAAAGGGATCTCAATTCAAACATACATGGTGACACATGAGTATCCCATCAACATGGCGACAAAAGGGATCTCAATCAAAACATGACAATAAGTACATCTCACATCAAGAATAAAACAAGATCCCACTTCAAACATCAAACAAGGATCTCAAGCAGAGAGACAAAGAAGTACATGATCACATTCCATAGACCTCACATCAAGGAGTTATCTGAAGAAGACGATGATAAATTGTTGGATCTAGATGTACCATCAATCTCATGGTGTCGAATATCGTGGAAATGATTGCTCACACATTGAATGCTGACACCTACACTCCACTTTGAAAATTGGCCGAAAAATGGAATGATCAAATGGAAAATCTGATTACATCATCGGATTTGTGGCATCGAATAGTGTAAAATCAACTGTCAAATTTCTGAATTCTAACAAAGTTAAAATATGGGGCTATAGGAATCTTTTAGATTCCCCCTAGATTCCTTAAAGATTCCCTCCTCTAGGTCATCTAAAGGTTTTCTGCTGAGATCAAAATTTGTTCTATGCCATCAACTTCGTGTTGCTGAGAGGTGTAGGATAAACATAAATTTTGTCTAATTTGGACATTGGAAAAATTTCACCCTCCTAAAAGTTGGGCTCAATCATGATTATGCCTGCTCCATGCTCATGGTTCGACCTGCAATTAATTAAAAAATTGCCTCGAAAAATGCACCATCATTCCGCCTCCTGGAACTGTCTCATTGTTATGTTTGCTTGTTGTTCCACCTTTGGTCTACTCCCGTTCATCCCCATTCGCCCCCCCGCTCGCATTGAAAGATGAGTTTAAATGGTGATGGGGTGGCAGACTTTACAAAGCCGCCACCCGTGGTATGGTGGTTAGGCCAGAGTGCTCGAGGCGGGGAGGTCGGGGCATCAAATCCCAACCCCGCCAAAATACATGTGGTGCGTAATTTTTAAACAAGTTTTGTTATACCTTCATTCGAATGAGGTTGTATTGATGTGATGTTTGGTTGGCGCATTTAAGATTTTGGAATGTTGTTTATTAAATATTGGTGGAGTTTGGTTTGTGGTTTTTTTTGGCATGGCTCGACATGGGGCCATCCGTGGGGGGCGCCCACTTGGGTTGAGCGAATTCAATCCCCTTCGGCTCCACATTAAATATGTTGGCAACATGTTGTATTAATATATATTATATGCGGGGGTAGTTGGAGGGTCCAGCGGGGTCATGGCCATCGGCCCTTAATAGTCTTATATTATTTTTTAATGCGCTTGGGTTGGTGGGGGTCATGGGCCGTCGGCCTTTTTTTTAATTAAAAAACTTGTTTGTAATATATATCGTAACTGACTGGTGGTGGTGGGGGTGGTGGCCCGCCACCCATATTTTATATATTTTTTTTATTTTTGTCAACAATAACAACATTTTTCAATTTTGTCTAATATAAGAGATATTAGACAAATTAAGTACCCAACAAATTTTCCCGCTCCTCGGGAGCCAGATTCCATGTCTGTGACTTGGTCAATTTGTAGGATCATTAAACCTGGCCCAGTGCCCAACTTTGACCAAAACTCTTTCTCCCTCATACGAGCTCGGATTTGAGTGTAGTTTGCATTGTTGGAATCACAGTGACAAGCACTTCAATCTGGTGCTAGTTTAGGAGTGATCTAACCACTTTTAATTTTGACCATTTCTCAATCGTCTTGGGCTTCTGCATGTGTCTAGAGCAACTTGGATCGATCCTCCCCACTCAGGAGATTTTGGTCCTCCAAAAGCATGAAAACTAATCTGAAACTTCTTTATACCCTATCTGTACTTACACGTATCTGATATGTCACCCTTCCTTCTCCTTCACCTTTATCCTTTAGAGCCATAAGCAATGAGTTGACACCTGCAACCTCTACAAACATGTAGTACAATTATGCAAATTACATGCTTAATTCACATGACCAACTAATGATTGAAGAATCCCATACTTTCCACGAGTTTATAACACATACTCGGTGGTCAAGTTTACATCAAAATGGAAACAATACCCCAGCTATGAAAACAAGGCCAAAATATCATTGTTGCATCAACAAGTGATGGAAAACACATCATCACCTTCACATTTTAACATGCAACACAAAATAAGACAAGATATCATTGCTTCTTAATAGGTGATGGAAAACACAACATCACTTTTACATCTTAAAATGCAACAAATGATTTACAAAAGAATGACCATGACAAGCTAACATATCTAGAAACCATTCTTCACTTATCAATGTGAATGGGTCACCCTCCTATGGTGGTTTTGCTTGTCGAACATCTTTTTTCAACTGGTTCATGCACCGACACTTTGTCTTTAAGGCGCTACTCTTGATGGAGCCTGCAACATGTGGCTCTTTGATGGCCACCTCTGTCGCAATGATTGCAATAGGACTTCTTCCTCTAGATTTGCTATACCTTCTTCTTTGCCTGCTGTTGAGAGGGTCTTTGATGCCTCCTCCTTTTGTGTCCTACTATTCTTTTCCAGCACTCAACAGAAGTATGGTTATGTAATCTACAAAAATTACATGTTTTTCGATGCCATGTTTTACGTCCATCATTAAAAACATGGTTGTAATCGAAATGAACATTCGAATATGAGATTTGATATACCTTTCCTTGTTGTCTCTAGTCTAACTATGGCAATGAGAGCTTACCTCAGCTCTTTCCTTGCAATGGGAACTAGCATGGGATGATGGTGATGCGTTCCCTTCATTCTCTTTCCTTGACGATTTCAATGATATCTCAAAAGCATCTGACACCTTCGAGCATTCTCCTTTAGTGTATCCCAGGCCTGCAAATCGAGGCCTCTATACAACCTCCAATGGTTGAGTAATTCCTTGGCTATTAATTCCCAAGCCTTTTCCTTCATACCCGATATTCTCTTTAACATTTTGGAGCCAATTCCTGTGGTATGATGTTCAAAAACAGTGAAATCATCATCATGAAACATACATGAAGTCAGAGAACTACTTTTTACCTCACATGGGTCACGACGCAACTTTTCTAAGATCTCATCCTTAGCTTGCAGCTATCGTAGCAAACTATGTTTCTCCTTTTTCTCTTCTTGTATAAGAATCTTCAATTCAGCGTTATCTGCTTGAAGTCTCTTGTAGTTGTGCTTCAGTTCTTCCAGGGCCTCTTCTGTGGCTCACAACTAAAGCTACAATTGTTGCTTTTCCTCTGTCTCTTTTTGTAGAGCTTAATACATTATTTCCACCTTTTGGGAAACTCTAAGCAAGGTCTCATACATCGCTTTTTCATCCTCCATCATTGCATGTTCCATTATTCAAGCTCGCAATTCACATCCACGCAAAGACTGCTTTGATACCAAAATTGATCCGAGTTAACTCAACTCCCAAATTTAACCAACATCTATTACTTCCATGATGTTGTTAGAATTGCATTTAAAAGATCATAAAGGAACATATATGGATACTAAAAAGAAGAAGGAACATGACAAGAATCAACAACATAAAACACAAGATGTTGATAACGAAGTTCGTCCAGGAAGGACTACGTCTCCGGGCCCCGGTGTCAAGATGGTGTAGGTCACTGCATTAAGTGCTAGAAAGAGTGATGATGTACATGAATGTGTTTTCTCTATCATGCAAGGAATTTTCCCTCATGCAGGAGTGGCTCCACGAGATGTTCCACTGTAAGAACTCTCATTCACAAAAGGACTCCTATCAGCATGACATAATTTCACGTATGATAATAATGAGCATCCCGCTAACATGGCATCAAATGGATCTCAATTCAAACAGACACGGTGACACATGAGTATCCCATCAACATGGTGAAAAGAAAGATCTCCATCAAAACATGACAGTAAGTACATCTCACATCAAGAACAAAACAAGATCCCACATCAAACATCAAATAGGGATCTATACAACACAATGCATCTCAAGCAAAGAAACAAAGAAGTACATGATCACACTACATATAACTCACATCAAGGAGTTATTTGAGGAAGAGGATGATAAACTGCTAGATCTACCTGTATCGTCAATCTCATGGGGTCAAATATCATGGAAATGACTGCTCGCACATTGAATGCTAACACCTGCACTCCACTTTGAAAATTGGTCGAAAAATGGAAATGATCAAATGGAAAATTTGATTACACCATCAGTTTTATGGTGTCGAATAGTGTAAAATCAACTGTGAAAATTCTGATTTTTGACAAAGTGAAAATCTAGGGCTTTAGGAATCTTTTAGATTCCCCCTAGATTCCTCAAAGATTCCTTCCTCCAGGTCATCTGAAGATCTTCTGCTCAGATAAAAATTATTTCTACACCATCAGGTTCATGTCGTCAAGAGGTATAGGATCAACATAAAGTTTGTCCAATTTGGACACTGGAAAAATTGTGCCCTCCTAAAAGTTGGGCTCAATCATGGTTCCACTTTCCTCTGCCCCACACTCATGGTTAAACCAGAAATTAATTAAAAAACTGTCTCAGAAACCGCATCATCATTACCTCCTCGAACTTCGTCATGGTTTCGTCTGCTCACGGTTCCACCATTGGTCCACTCTCGTTTATCCCCGTTCTCCCCCCGAGGGTCACACTGAAAGACATGTTTAAATGGTGATGGGATGACAAAATTTACAAAGCCACCACTCATGGCACGGTGGTTACAACGGAGTGCTCGAGGCAAGGAGGTCGGGGGATCAAATCCTGACCACGCCAAAATAAATGTGGCGCAGTAGTCTTTAAACTAGTTTTGTTATACCTCCATTTGAATGAGGTTATATCGATGTGATGTTTGGTTGGCACGTTTAAGATTTTGGCATGTTGTTGATTAAATATCGGTGGATTTTGGTTTGTGGTTTGTTTTGGCATGGTCCCACATGGGGCCGCCTAGCAGGGGCCGACCAACGTGGGTCGGGCTGTTTCAATCCCCTCTGACTCCACATTAAATGCATTGGAAACATGTTATTATATATATATATATATATATATATATATATATATATATATATATATATATATATATATATATATATATATCATATGCGTGGGTAGTTGGAGGGTACGGTGGGGTTATGGCCGTCGACCATTAATAGTTTTATATTTTTTTTAATGTAGTTGGGTCGACAGGGGGTCACAACCCATCAGCCTTTTTTTTAATTCAAAAATTTGTTTCTAATATATATCGTAACCTACTGGTCAGTGGCAGGGATGGTGGCCTCCCACCCATATTTTATATATATATTTCTTACCTTTATCAATAATAACCACATTTTTCAATTTTGTCTAATATAAGAGATGACAAATTAAGTATCCACAAATTCACCTGCTCCTTGAGAGCTAGATTCCATGTCCGAGACTTAGTCAATTTGAAGGATCATTAAACATGGCCCACTGCCCAACTTTGACCAAAACTTTGACTGGCTCATTGTCCCTCATACGAGCTCGGATTTGAGTACCATTCACACTGTTGTAATCAAGGCGACGAAAACTTCAATCTGGTGTCGATTTTGGAGTGATATAACCACTTTAAATTTTCACCCTTTCTGATTCCTCTCGAACTTCTGCATGTGTTTGGAGCCACCTGGATCACCAAGCTTCCCCTAGGTACCAGCTCCACAATTTTCCCACCCTTGTTGTGTCAACATGATCACCATCCTCAAAAATCATCTTCCAATAGTGACACCTTTCCCACTAGGCCTTCGCAGGAGAAGGGACACTCCCGCCCTCTATGCATGATATTTTCCAACAGGTTTTTTCCACTAAATCAAAAGCCAATCACCCCAATTCTCCAAGAATGGATCCATTATCGAGCGTTTCAAACACAAGTGAAACCCAACACTTCCACCCCAATGCTTCTACCCACTGCTCTGCGTCTTCACATCGATGTCCTCACCATAGGGGAGGTAGCCAATATAGCCCAATACTTTTGAAAAACTAAATTTCATAGGAAAATAAGGTAGGTTGAACTTATCCGGTTTGCCAATATACTAATACTAACACAACAGGTTCGTCAAGTGTAAAGAAAGGTCTCCTATAGATGAAACTCAACAGTTTCACCCTCTAAATCAGAACTTCCCTCCAAGCTTCCCGAGTCACACTCCACTCGCACCCTCAAATGAACAAAGCTCGCAGAACCACATTTTCCTCCCCGCCAACTCCTTTCGACACAATGATAACTAGGTGAAAAAGCATGCACAGGTGAAGAAGCTACAACAACCCTGTTTAGCCAAACTCTCATACCAATAAACCAAAGATAATGACAAAGATATAGGTTATATTTTAAATAAACTTTTCCCTCCTCGATGCTTTGGCTCATCTAACACCAATCGAAGTGGTCACCTCCATAACCTTCTCTGTGCCTCATATAACTAATCAAGATCACCTCAGGCCAAGTGGCATAGCTCTTGCCCATCCTCCTTCATTATACCTAACAAATTGTTCACCTTATTAGAGATATATTTATTTGAAATTTATTATAAAATCTTTAAAATTCAATAACATATAAATCAAAATATTTGCCTAAGAAAATAAAATAATTTATTTCCCTTTCTAAAATTATAAATAAAAATAAATTAACGTGAATTAATGGATAATCAAAACTAAATTTAAAATATTGTATGACAACCTTCCAAAATCTAATATATTCAAATTTTTATATTTTAAGTTCGTGGATATTCATTCATGTGGACACCATAAATCCCAAATGAAAAAAATATACATTTGTTTTATATAATTTAAAATAAATATTTTGTTAAAACCTGCAAACCTACAAAGAAAATATGAAAAAAAAATCTACATTTGTTTTATATAATATAAAATAAATATTTTGTAAAAACCTGTAAACCTACACTTGTTTTAGATACTTGAAAATAAGTATTATGTAACAACATCCAACTAATTCTTAGACTCTCGTTGACATATTTAAAGCTTTGCATTGTGCTGGAAGATAGTTTTCCACGTTATTAAAAAAGTGGACTAACCTCGTTAATAGTTAATCATTATTGAATCATTAAAAACATTGACGTTTTATCTATTAATTAAGAGAAAAATCCATATTAAGGTTAGTATGATTCTAGGTTTATCTATGTTTTGTTATATATTATCTAGAAAAAAAAAATGTGGAGATAAAAAAGTGAAATCTTATCTTCATTCTCAAAAAGTGTAGTGGTTCAGTGAAACATATACATCCTTTGAATATTATGAATACTCTCAACAAAATTGTATAGGTTTTAGTAAAACTAATACACTAAGATACTTCTCGTTCATCATTTGATAAGAATGTTCTCTAAAAGCTCTAAGTTTTTGAAAATCAATATTATAGATTCGTTATCCTCAAACACTTTATGGTCACTTAGATTCAAAGAAAAGGAAAATTAATAAGGAAAAAATATAAGTTTAGTTTTTGTTATAAAAATTTAATATATTAAAGTTTGGATTTGGAGAATTCAGGTATGTTTAATTTTGTTTATAAAATATGATATATTATACCTGGATATTATGTGTCAATATTATTAGTTATTATTATTATTATTATTACTTAATTTTTATAGGAGTTGTTTATAGTTTGATTTTGTGCTGGAATTTTGCTAAAGAATTTGAGGTGAAATCTTCATTTGTGGTATTTAAATTGGTTTTTGATTGTATATAGGGATTCAACACCATGAAAAACCCCTAGCGCACTTTGATTGTACAAGGGTTACCCATCACACTTGTGATTTCAATAAATTCCTACCGGAATTTAGAGAAATTAGATTGGAAAAACCTACCTGAAAAACTTCCAAAAAGTCTCGCTAATAACAGCTTGATTTTTATAGGGTTCTTTTTATTTGGTTCTTTTTTATTTTATTTTTTATTTTTTATTTTTTTTACTTTGTTAAAACTCTTACATTAAATCATGTTACCTTACATTACTACATCTCTACCATATTGGGTTGGAGAGCATCTTTATGAGGAATAAAAAATGAGTAATTTTATAAAATAAAACAAAATAATACAATATATTTTAAAATAAAAATATGATATTTTAAAATATTATATTCAAAATCGAGAGGCTAATAACACACCATGGTAAGATAACTATTTTATTTTAATTATTAATTAATTTATTTTCATTTTTATTTTTATTTTATATAATTTGACTAAGTCAGAATATTAAGGATAAGACATTACACAATCTCCACCATTCTCTGTTGGAGATGCAATAATTCCGTTATTTGCTCCTTTTTGTTTAAATTATATAAAATATAAATATTATTGGGTCGAGAGGCACTCTCATGGCGAGTATGTTAAAGATGTTATATTGTAATGTCATGATTAAGATCTTTTACTAACTCAAATTACATTAAAAAAAATTAATTTAATCTAAAATTTGATATTCAGAATACATAAAAATAAAATAATAACACAAAATTATTAATTAAACTAGGCTAAATCGATATTAGTAGGATCAAATATGTTACATGTAAATATCTTTTAGTGTGAAAAGATATTTGATCCCTTTTGGCACTTGTTACATCCTGAGGTAAGATGGATATACACTCCTAATTTAGCAGAAAGGCCCTTCACAACAAAATATGGAAGGGATGTTTTTATGTGATTAGCAATTTTCTAACTCCAGTTTTTGACAAGCCATGGTGTGTCGCATGGTATTCTTAATTCGTAGTTAACCCATAGTTTTTCCCATAATATTCTTCTCAACTAAATATATAAGGACGAAACAAATCCATAGACCAATTACAACAGTCATGGGTGGGTCCCTGATTTCCTTTTGGCACTCCATTGTTAACCTAAATACTACTAACAAGGGCCCACCTCTAAAACCATCGCCCATCGATTTCTATGTGGTATGATTTGGCGCTGATGATCAAGAATAACCGGATAACTATGCTCACAACCTGGATGGTAAAAAACAATCAGACTACATTAATCATGTGTAGAATATTGGAGGATGTAACATCCTCGGTATCCTCCTATGAAAATGCATGGAGTTATAATTTTTTTTTACACAATTTACCCACGGGTAACTATCCATATTACTATTGGAAATTCCTCATTAACCATTAGATGGAATCTTCATCATTACATAAAGTAACTATAGTAACGAGTAGTGAATTACATAACAATTAACAACCACTCTTGTAACATATTGACATAAACTTTTTGACATAATGTTCCATCATTTTCATGATTTCTTTATCTTGATTAGTTAATCACATGATTGATATTATAAACATCACTCCATGCAAGGAGTCATCATCATCAAACCAACACAATAATCCATCATATCATTGAGCATCGATATACCATGGAAACCCCATAGGGTGAAAATTAACAAATGTTTAATTTTATTATTAAACGTTTGTTAAGGTGTTCACCCCTTACTCAATGACTTATAAGAGATTTCATCCCTTAACCATTTTCATAAAATATTACAAAGAAATATCATTGAATATAACATACCTAGCTAAAATCTATTATAATCATCATGATATAATTTACCCACAAATCTTCAATCTGTATAGGGTGAAAATCAACAAATTTTTAATTTTATTATTAAACGTTTGTGATGGTATTCACCCTCACTCAATGACTTATAAGAGAGTCCATCCCTTAACCATTTTCATAAAATCTTACAAAGAAATATCATTGAATAGAACATATCTAGTTAAAATCTATTATAATCATCATGATATAATTTACTCACAAATCTTCAATCTGTATATCTTTGTGGCCTAGTTGCTTCATGAGTGGACCATCCTACAGCCCGTACTCATCTCCATGGAATATTAGTTCTTTAACTGCCACAATGTTAATCATAATCTATGTTATGAAACCAGCTCAGGAAAATATAGAAAAGATAGACCAATGCCTTAGAATTCAGCCTCTTCGAGGGGGAAACCTCCTTTACATTACATAAATGAACAATTCTTTGATGATTCAAATGACAAAACCTCCTTTCTATATATAGGAGTCTAAGGAGTCACAACATAATCCAGCCGACCTAACAATAATAATATAAAGCCACAAAAATAACAATAGAGGGATTCTATGGGGCACAAAAATAACAATATGGGGGTAATAGGGGCACAACAATATAAATAAGGGTATAAATACAATAGTAATGGGGTAGTCACTAGTATTATAGGGACCCAACATGCCCCTCTCCTTCAAAAAAGTGTTGTCCTCAATGCTTGAGTAGTTCTAAATACTTCTGCATAAAATTCTCATCCTCCCATGTGGAATCTTCACCGGATAAGTTCTTCCACTTGATAAGATACTCTGAAATTGATCGATTTCGTAGCTGTCGAGTTCTTGTTTCTGTGACTGCTTCCGGTTCCAATATAATTTTTCCTTCCTCGTCAAGTTCTGGCAATATTGTTTGAATTGGTATCTTGTCACATATAACCTTCTTTAAACATGAAACATGGAAAATTGGGTGCAATCGAGAAGGTGCAGGAAGCTCCAATTTGTATGCCATAGTACCAATCTTTTGAAACACCTTGTATGGACCATAATACTTTGGTGATAATTTATTATCCTTTTTAGCTTGCTTTAGGGACATTTGCTTATATTGTTGTAGCCGTAGGATTGGGTTCACTGCTATGTTGATCTACCTGTTGTTTCATTCTATTTTGTGCCAACACGAGGTTATCCTTTAAGAGTTGGAGGACTTGTTGTTGATGTTCGATGTGATGTTCCACTGCCTGAACCTTAGAATTTTCTCTTAAATATGATGTGATGGATGGTGATTGATACCCATAAAGTGCCATAAATGGGGTCATTTTTGTTGTTGTATGGAAGGAAGTGTTATACCACCATTCAGCCAGAGGCAACCATTTGACCCATTGTGTCTGTTTATCAGATACAAAGCAATGAATATATCCTTCCAAACATTTGTTTACTATCTCAGTTTGCCCATCAGATTGAGGATGATAAGATGAGCTATGAGCTAACTGAGTACCAAGACAAGAAAATAATTCTGTCCAAAAATTTCCAGTGAAAATGGGATCTCTGTCACTTACAATAATCTTTGGGTTTCCATGTAGCTTTTGAATTGTTTCCATAAATGTAGTAGAAACTGTACTGGCTTTAAATGGATGTGATAATGCACAAAAGTGTGCATACTTGGTAAGTCTATTAACTACCACCATGATGACACTTTTTCCCTCAGACTTGGGTAAATGTGTGATAAAATCCATTGAAACCTCCTCCCAACGTTGGCTTGGAATGGATAAAGGTTGTAGTAGACCCGATGCCTTAATTGTTTCAACTTTATTTTGTTGGCAAACCAAACATTCCGCCACAAACTTTTGAATATCTGATTTAAGGCCATCCCAAAAAAATTCCTTCTTAACCCTGTGGTAAGTTTTTAAAAATCCTGAGTGCCCTCCTAAGGGAGAAGTGTGAAATTCCATAAGAATCTTTTGTTTTAGCTCGGAATTCTTACAGAGGTATAAGCGATCTTTGTACCATAACGAATCATTTTGCCAGCTAAATGTATCAAACGTACTGGAATCTTGTTGTAGCTTTCGAATAAGTGCCCAAACTTCTTCATCATTCTTCCATTCCTCCCTTGCTTCATTTATCCAATCTGGTTGGATAATAGAAATGGCGCACAACAATGCTTCCAAATCCTCATCCTTTCTTGAGAGTGCATCTGCCACCACATTTTGCTTCCCTTTTTTTTAGATCATTTCAAATTCATAACCCAACATCTTTGTGACCCACTTTTGTCGCTCTTCAGAGGATAATCTTTGTTCTAAAAAGTATTTAAGGCTATCATGATCCATTTTTACCTTGAAGTGTCTTCCCATTAGGTAGGGTCGCCATTCCTTAAGTGCATGGAGTATTGCCAACATTTCCTTCTCATAAATAGCTTTACTTAAAAACTTTCCCTTGATTGGACGACTTTCAAAAGCAATGGGTCTTTCATCTTGCATTAGAACAGCACCAATTCCATTTCCTGAAGCATCACATTCCACAATAAAGGTTTTTTTGAAGTCCAGTGTAGCTAAGACCGGTGCTTGGCACATTTCCTCTTTAAGATGTTCAAAGGCCTTTTTTGCTTCCAAAGTCCATGAAAATGCATCTTTCTTCAATAATGTTGTTAGAGGTGCTGCTATTCTCCCATAATTCTTAACAAACTTGTGATAATACCCTGTCAACCCAAGAAATCCTCGCAGATGCTTTATGGATGTGGGGATTTTCCATTCCTTAATGGCTTTAATTTTGCTAGGGTCTACCTTAACTCCTTCATGAGATACAATATGACACAAATATTCCACCTCCTGGACTCCAAAGAAACATTTGGATCTTTTTGCATATAATTGTTTCTCCTCCAATAGTTGTAGCACCCTGTCAACATGTTCAACATGATCCTTCCAAGACTTGTTGTAGATTAGTATATCATCAAAAAATACTAACACAAATTTTCTAAGGAATGGTTTGAAAATTGAATTCATCAAACCTTGAAATGTTGAAGGTGCATTGGTAAGGCCAAAAGGCATGACCAAAAATTCATAATGACCCTCATGAGTTCTAAATGTTGTTTTCGGAATGTCTTCAATCTTCATTCTGATTTGATGATATCCCGAACGAAGATCCAACTTGGTGAAGTAAATTGATCCATGCAATTCATCCAGTAATTCATCAATGACAGGAATGGGGAACTTATCTTTAATAGTGAGCTTGTTGAGCTCCCTATAATCCGGACATATGCACCATGATCCATCCTTCTTGTGCACCAATATTACTGGAGCAGAGAAAGAACTTTGACACGGTTGAATTATACCAGCCTCTAGCATTTCTGCAACCATACGTTCAATTTCACATTTTTGGACATAGGGATATCTGTACGGCCTGATGTTTGGAGGAACACTTCCTGGAATCAGATGAATAGCATGATCATGATCACGCATAGGTGGGATACCTTTGGGAAATCTAAATACCCTGGAATGATTGTCCAGGACTTTTTGGAGATTTGGAGAAATAGATGATTCCAATGTGGAAACATCTAGCGAACATAATTGTGCAATTACACCTCTTTTCTCCTTTTTTAGAATCTTTCTCATACCATTAGAGCTGATTATCTTTCATAGTTTCCCTGCAATACCCCTTAATTCAACTTCCTTTCCTTCCGTAGAAAATTTGATGAAAAGTTCTTGAAAATTAAAAGCTACTATACCCAAGGATTGTAGCCATTGGAATCCTAGTACAACATCAGCACCTCCCATTGGAATGGAAAGCATTGGGCTAGTCAATACATATTCTCCCATGGATAGCTTGATATTATGGCACCTTCTAGAGCAATTTATTGTTCCTCCATTTGCAATCATTACTTGACACTCTGGTGTTGGATATAGGAAGCAATTCAATTCTTTTGCTACCCTACAATGAATAAAATTGTGGGTGCTTCCTGAATCAATCAACACTATTACCTTTTTCTTCTTGATTTGTCCTTCTATCTTTATGGTTTGAGGAGTGGTAATTCCCGCCAATGCATTACAAGATATGGTTGGATTTAATTGTTCTTCATCTAGGCTTTGTTCCTAGAGTATATCCTCTTCTTTTGACCTTTCTTGCTCCTTTTCTTATTCCTCTTCACAATCTATGTAAAATAATTTCTTCTCAGCACACTTATGACCTTTAGTGTATTTGCTATCACAACTGTAACAAAGCCCTTTTGGTCTTTTTTCTTCCAATTGTTGTGGTGTCAACTTTATAGGTTGTGGAAGACTAGGGGCAACAACACTTCAATCTTTATAGTTGTGAGTGGTATGCTTCCTGGTTGCCATAACTTTGCTTTCCATTTTTCTTGCTAACCTGAATGCCTTCTCTAATGAATCAGGTTCCCAAAGGCGAACATCATGTTGGATATTATCCTTTAAAGACCCTATGAACACATCAACCCTATGTTCCTCTGGAATATCTTTTACCCTTATGTTCAATTTTTGGAACTCCTCAATGTGCTCCATTATTGAACCCTTTTGTTTGAGACTTATCAATTGGCTAAAAAAAGTGTTACTTTTTGTATCCTCATAATGTGCTATCAATTCTTCCATAAAAATTGCTCAAGTGATAAATTGTTTACGAGAGCAAAGCCATTGATACTATACAAACTAATTTGGTTCCAAATATATAGTTTCCATACGTACCTTTTGTGTGTTTTGCACATTATTGAGATCGAAGAATTGCTTCATCTGTAATATCCATGTGGCAGGATCCTTGCCATCAAACTTTCTCATATTGATTTTTGGAATATGGTGAGTCTTCGGTCCAACATTATCATCTATGGAATCATGATTAACATTTCTTTTATTCTCATCATGAGTTTCCTTTAGTACCCTTTCATCCTTAGTGCCCATTTCTTGTAGCAACTTATTCATATTTATCTTCAATTCGTCCATGTCTGTCTTCAAATCTGTCTTCAAATCTGTGTTCGAATCATCCATATTAGCTTCCATGCCCTTTATCTTAGATTCCACGCCATTTATCTTAGCTTTTGTGAGCGTGACATTTGTTGCACTTGTTCTTGTAATTTTGATATATCATGTAGTATTTCTTCCTCTTCTTCATGAGTCATGCTAGAGCTTTCAGGTTCCTTACTCGGTGTTTGCATTTTCTTTCCTCGGGGCATCAGTTACCGATAATAATGCTTTACTATGCCCTTTGAATTCCTTCAAACCAAGCTTACGCAAAAATTTAAAAAAACTACACACCTTTTTTGCCTTTGTAGAAGCCTGATATTGAATCTGATGTATCTCTGTAATTTCGGATCATCTAGTTCTGTAATTGTAACCTGTAGTAGCCTTCTGCATCCTCTTTCCAATGCCATAAGTCTAACCCAAATTGGATTCTCCAAGAAAGAGTTATGCACAATCTCCCAAGATGACCTTATTATAGACTAGTTCAGTAGAGCAAACTTGTACGACGTGCCACAAGTCACTGTTTCAACCTTTGGATCTAAAAAATGCATACAAGAAACTACAGTCCGTCCTCTTTCTATACCTTCTTACAAAATTTCAATCCGATCCCCAGAGAGAAAGTTATGACGATTTTCCCCAAGTCACCTGTTTTGAATGTAATTCAGGAGTTTGGAAAAAGACCAACTTCCTCAGATCATATCTCCGCAAATATCACGCAAAAAGCTCTGAAATTCGGACCCAAGGTTCAGCGTAATTTCTTCTCAATTAGGTTTTTTTTTCAACTTCTGAAACGTCACAGAAAAAGAGTTATAGCGAAAATTCCATGATGACCTATTTGGAGCAACGAAACCCTAGAATCCAAAGCTCTGATACCAAATGTTATGAAACAAGCTCAAGAAAAGATAGAGAAGATAGACCAACGCCTTAGAATTCAGCCTCTTCGAGGGGGCAACCTCCTTTACATTACATAAATGAACAATTCTTTGATGATTCAAATGACAAAACCTCCTTTCTATATATAGGAGTCTAAGAAGCACAATATAATCCAGCCGACCTAACAATAATAATATAAAGCCACAAAAATAACAATAGAGGGATTCTATGGGGCACAGAAATAACAATATGGGGGTAATAGGGGCACAACAATATAAATAAGGGGTATAAATACAATAGTAATGGGGTAGTCACTAGTATTATAGGGACCCAACAATCTATCATTTGCACAAGTCACCATCATTTCATGTTCTTTTTGTTGATAACATATTTTGATATCATAATTACATAAAATATTAATCAACCAATAGTTAATCTTTAGTAATGATTCTTCAACATCTATTCATGTGCATATTACATGAAATATAAATATATAGAAATATAAAATAAAAACATGTTTCTTGTAACAACACTGCTCATGCACTAATGCACTGATTATAAGCAAATAATTATAAAAGCATGTGAGAAGAAATACCACATTACTATGATTCTTTTTGTGCCAACATTTCCAAAGGATAACCATTGTAACCTCCACTAGCATTGTAGCTTAGATTTCCATGTATATAATTAGGTAAAACTTATTCAAAGAAAGTTAGCCCTCGTTTCTTTGTGCATCTAACTAAGTAATATTTCCAATACAATAAATATTATTATTATGCATAAAAATGCATGTCCTCTTCTAAGGGAAAACTAAAATAATATGTGTTAGTATGCAAATGCAGCTCAAATAATAAATATTATTATCGTGCATGCAAATGTAACTCTCTTTTTGAAAAGCATCAGCACTGTTTAAAAAGCATCCTTCACAAGATAGAGCTATTTACTAAACTTATTGTACATACAATTACATGCTTTGTTTTAAATGATAACTAACATGTTGGTTATTATTTATTTTCAAAGAATCCAACATATTGCCGTACTTTCAATGGATGCAAAGATCATATTTCCTTTCGAGAGATCAAACACAATATTTCTATTTTTGGTGCAAGAAAATAAAATATTTCTTTTCGGGAAATATTAAACATAGAATTCCTATTTTTTTCATGCAGATAATTTATTTCCTCTCAACAAATATCAAGCATAGTATTCTATGTTTTCTCAAGAAATATTAAACATAGTAGTTCTACTTTGTGCATATTTCTCATCAAGAAAATCTAATAAAATAAGAACATATTCTAGTGGTTCTCTTTCAGAATCTAATGCATAAGAATCATGTGAAGAAATTCAAATAAATTAATAATCTAACTTCCCACACATAATTCCATGCAATATTTTTTTTCCTTTTTAATAAAATAACTCAATTTCTTTATTTTTCCTCTAGCACCTTCATTCTTTATGAAAAATAACATGTCTTCCTAAATATTTTTGTGCTCTTTTAATACATTGAATTGGCATTCCTTTTACTCTTGGAAATAAACAATGTTTTGAAAAACTACATGGGTTATTTTCTATATGCAAGTTGATTCATAAGTAAGTTTTCAAGAAAATAATCCTTATATTAATTTTACTAGACTTATATGCAACAATATCCTTAACTTTTCTAAAATAACACGGCCCATATTTTATACAAATGATAATTATGTGCATTCCTTTATTGAAGACACATCAAAACAGACGTTTTTTTTCTTTCCCAAAAACCACATGCAAACACATGTTTTTTTCTTTTCTAAAAATAATCCAAGTTCCAAAAATCCCTGGAGTCATTTCAATACATTATATCAAAAACGTAAGTTCCAAGATTTGCTTATATATGTGAGTTTTTTTTGGCCGAGTAGATTGTACGTATGAGGATTTTATTTTAATTTGACATTAAAACAAATTTTAAGTCTATTTGGGTATTACTATTTAGACTTTTACACTATCACATTTCCTCATTGATGGTTGCACAAGAAAATGTGTTATTTAAAAACGTTTCTGGTTTCAAAATAATTGTTTTTTTAAGCTGAGTCAATTGCACACGTGAGGTTTTCTATTTATGTGAAAATAATTTTTAAGTTTAATTGGGTAATAATATTTATCACATTCGTTAATCGATGGTTATTTGAAAATATGTGTTATTAAAAATTTTGTGACATTATGGTTTTACATTAATTTTTTTTAATGGATGCGAGATAGATGTGAGGTTTTGTTTTTTTTGTGAAACACTTTTTAAATTTATTTGGCTAATAATATTTAGATTTTCACACTATCACGTTTGTGTAATGGATGGTTATTTGTAAAAATGTAATATTTAAACATGTAGATTTACTCAAGGGAGCACTTCCTCCCAACCATTGAGCACATGAGTACTTGAGATTATCTTGCAGCTAGGGTTTTAATAATAATTTCTTAATAATATTATTAATATTTTTAAATAATAAATAATATACATCTATTTTTGGATCTATCAATTATCAATCTACTATGTTGAGAGGGATCAAATTTATTGATATGCAAACAATTTTTATAATGAAAAGGATTTGATCAATCTCAAAGCTTGGTAAATTTGGAGATAAGATAAATATAAACTCTAATGTTACCTCCTCTTGTCACCCTCACCACTATCCTTATATAATCTTCGAGTATGTAATTTGAATTTGATCCCTCTACAATCACATCATTTATTGTTCTTCTCCTATCTCAAACTCTCATAGTTTTGGGAAATCATGGATTGTTTTCAACACCTTGGTTCCTATATTATGTCCCTTCCAAAGCTTTCATTACCAAGATGCCAACATCGGTTAGGATTCCTAATATGCTAGGTTAGCTATGGAAGTACACAATCTCTAAGGGTATTGGAGACTCTCTAGGTCATTATCTTAATATTGATGTCTCTTGTGGGTAGCTCATTGTATACATCTATGGTAGAATTTGAGTAGAAATCGATGTGAGTAAAGTACTACTCAACCAAATCAATTTAAAGATCAATGATTTTCATTGGAATCAGGCTGTAGACTATGAAAATATTTCTTTTCATTATCCCTTATGGCATCAAGCATGCCATTTACAGAACACTTTTCAAGTGTTTAATTCTCAACAAAATATAAACATTCACAATTCCATATGTAAAAGCTAGAATCCCTGTAACACTCCTCCTATAAACTGAAAGGCCTCTATGTTAGATAAATATGATGAGATTATGAAGAAGTTGATGATTAAATCCATCTGAGGGACAAACTCCAAGGCTCAAAGCTTCACACATATCTTGTGATTTCTCGTGTGGACTATGCTCATTCAAAAAGAACATAGATATTAAATAATAATGCTTCTCTAGGTATATTGAAACCAACTCATGAGTTGGCTTCTTTTGGATTTGACAAGGAATATCCTTCCATGTGTAATTTGTGGATCAATTTGATCATATTGCATTTAGAAGGTTCGATTAAGGTTTCAAAAAGGAAAGGAAAGAAAGGTCACCTTGAGAATCAACCACAATTTGGGTGATTCTCCTCTCTAGTTGTGTCTTTTGTCCCTTTTTGTTTACTCTTCTATTCTTTGTACCATCCATATATGCTTTGATACCACTAGTATAGGGAAAACTACATTAGAAAAAGAGTCATGATGGAATTTTTAGACTTACGAAAAAAAGAGATCAAACTAGTCCTAGATCCATCTTAACTCTAAATGTACCAAGCGGTGAGAATGATCAAATATCTTGAGATGCAAACCTCATTTAGAGTGAAAATAGATTTGATCCCTCTAACTACTTGGTAGATCTATAGTTAAGATGGATCTAGGTTGGTTGAGTTTTACTTTATTGTTACTTTTATTTTTACGTAATTTGGCAAAATTAAAATGTTTAAATAGTATAAATATGAAATTATAGCATCTCTTCCATATTAGGCTACATATTGGATTTTCAAGCATTTGTCACCATCCCAGATCCATCTTAAGTCTGGATCTACCATGCTGAGAGGGATCAAATCTCTTTTCACTCTAAAAGAGGTTTTCACCGTAAAATATTTGGTCCCTCTCAGTGCTTGGTAGATTCTTAGTTAAGATAGATCTAGCCTCATTTATTTTATTTTATTTTGCAAGGATAAAAACTCTATTTATCAAACAAAAAAATTACAACATTTTTCATAATGACTAATTTTTTAGCACAATTTTCCCAATACTAGTAGTATCAATGGAGAGATGAATTGTATAGAGAATAGCAAAGTCAACATAAATGAAAGAAGTCACAACAAGAGAAGATAACCACCCAAATTAGGGTCGATCCCTAAGACAACCTTTCTTTCGTATCTTTTTCAAAAACCTTTATCCAACCTTTTGAAGGTGGTTTGATCAAAGTGATCTACAACTTATCATTGAGAACTAAAAGGGATTCCTTGTAAGATTCTAAATATGCTAACTCATGAGCTCATTTCAATATACCTAGAGAAACATTATTATTCAATATCTTTGTTCTTACCAAAGGAGCATGGTCAACACCACGAATCACATGAGATGTTAAAGGCCTTGAGTCTTGTATGTTATCCCCTCGATGTATTTCATCATCAAATTCATCACCATCCTTTTGTGACATAAAGTCCCTTCTCGCCATAGCAAGGTTACAGGGATTCCAAATTTTAGATTTTGGAAGTTTGAATGTTTCACTTCTCTTGATAATTAAGCATTCGGAAAGAGTTTTGTAGGTGGCATGTTTGATGACAAAAGCAACAACAAAATGTAGTATTCTCATAGTCCACATCTTAATTCTAGTGAAAATCACTGATTTTTAAATTGATTTTCTCAGGTTTCCCTTTACTGATATTGATTTCAACACATTCTATTATAAGTGTATACACAAAGCTTCACATGAGAGACATAAATAGTAAGATAATGATCCAAAGAGTCCAAAATGCCATGGAAGATTGTGTAGTGCTACAAGTCAGATGGATTATTAGATTCACATCTTAGTAATGATAGTTGTGGAAGGGTCAATATATGGGAACCAAGGTGTTACGAAAAATCCAACATTGCGCAAAACAAATGGAGTTCTAGATGGGAGATGAATAAAAATGACCACAATGATTTGATTGTAGAGGGATCAGATTCACATTACATATTCAAATATTATCTAAGGATCTAGTGTTGGTGTAAAGATGAGTTAACATCAACGTTTAGATTTATATTAACTCCATATCTACTAGGCTTCAACATGGATCAAAACTTTTTCATTGTAAAAGAGCTTAGCACATGAAGAGATTTTATCCCTCTCGATATTATAGATGATTATAGGCATATCCAAAAATATATGTATACTAATTATTATTTTAAAAAAATTATAATATTATTAAAAAATTATTCTAAAACCATAGCCCCAAGGCTATCTCAATTGGTGGTGCTCCCTCGTTAAAGGAGGTCATATATTCAACTCTCTCAAAATTCTAGGGGTTAACATCTTCAATTATCTCAACATTCTAGGGGTGAGGGATTCAATTATCTCAACATTCTAGGGCTGAGGCTGAGTGGTTCAGACAACCTCAAAGTGGATCTACCTCATAAAATTATTCCTAATATCACAAACATTTAAAAAAAAAAAAAAACTTACAAATGACCATCAATTAACACAAATATGGTTATTTAAAAATCTAAATATTATTACACAAACAAACTTAAAAAGTCTTATGACATGAAATTAAAATATCTCAAATCTATCTCTAATCTACTCAAGTAATATATATATATATATGATTGACCTTTTTAAATAAAACATATTAAAAAACCTAATATGAGGAACCTTTTTAAATAAAACATTTTTTCGAGTAACCATCATTAATAAATGAAATACCTTAAAAATCTAAATATTATTACCCAAATAAACTTAAGAAATAAATTTGCATCAAATTTTAATAAAAAAAACTCACATCTACAATCTACTCCGACAAAAAACAAAGAGTTATTTCAAAACCTTAATATCACCAATGTTTTTAATAACACATTTTTGAAAATAGCTATCCTTTAGAAAATGTGATAATTTAAAAATCTAAATATTATTACCCAAATAAACTTAAAAAACCTTTTTGAAATTAAATTAAAAAAATCCCATCTATAAGCAAATCTCTGAATGACAAACTGATAAACACTTTCCTTAAAATCAGACTAATACAGAATGCATGCACACAACACCAAAACACTAGTGAGATTGAAATAATGACACTTACATTTTCTAACACTTGATGTAGACTATCTGTAGACGTAATAGTCACTGTAGGTTTGAGATCTATAATTCCCTTGCTCTCCAAATTGGCCAAAATGAAGGCGTATGATCCGAGTTAACACAACTCCCGGATTTAACCAAGATATTTTACTTCCGCCATGTTGTTAGAATTGCATTTAAAAGATAATAAAGGAACATATATGCATGTTGTAAAGAAGAGGGGACATGACAAGAATCAGTAACATAAAACACAAGATGTTGATAACGGAGTTTGTCCAGGATGGACTATGTCTCTGGGCCCCAGTGTCAATATGGTGTAGGCCGCTACATTAATTGTTTGAAAGGGTGACGATGTACATGCATGTGTTTTCTCTATCATACAAGGAATATGCCCTCACACAGGAGTGACTCCAAGAGATGTTCCTCTGCAGGAACTCTCATTCAAAAAAGGACTTCTATTAGCATGACATAATTTCACATATGTTAATGATGAGCATCCCCACACTATGGCATCAAAGAGATCTCAATTCAAACATACATGGCGAAACATTAGTATCCCATCAACATGAAGAAAAAGGGATCTCAGTAAAAACATTACAATAAGTGCATCTCACATCAAGAACAAAGCAAGATCCCATATCAAACATCAAACAAGGATCTATACACCACAATGCATCTCAAGCAAAGAGACAAACAAGTACATGATCACTCTGCATATACCTCACATAAAGGAGTTACCTAAAGAAGAGGATGATAATTGTTCGATCTGGATGTACCATCAATCCTCGTGGTGTCGAATATCACGAAAATGACTGTTCACACATTGAATGCTGACACCTGTAGTCCACTTTGAAAAGTGGCCGAAAAATGGAATGATCGAATGAAAATCTGATTACACCATCAGATTTGTGGTGTTGAATAGTGTAAAATCAACTGTCAAATTTCTGAATTTTCACAAATTGAAAATCTAGGGCTATAAGGATCTTTTAGATTCCCACTAGATTCCCTAAAGATTCCCTCCTTCGAGTCATCTAAAGATCTACTTTTCAAATCAGCAAACTAATATCACCATTGAGATCCTTGCAAAATTCTGAGAAGGATGAGTATAAAGTTGGTTGCATTCTGAATCTGAGAAAATTAAGCCTCCAAGGAATCTGGAAGATTCCCTCAAGATTCTTAAAGGTTCTCCTCTGATGGGAATCTACAAATCTGCTACTCAAAAGGCGAATCCAATCTCGCCATTGTGTTTCCTATGAAAATATGAGAAAAGTGACTGTAAACTTGATTATATTCTAATAAAAATAATTTTTACCTCCCAAGGAATATTTAAGATTCTCTACAAAAATTATGTCTCGAAAAGTGTGCCATCATTTTGCCTCCTAGAACTGCGCCATGGTTCCATCTCTGGCCTAGCTCACAGTTCCATTGTTGTGTTCTACACTCCCCGTTCTGTTCAAATCTGCGTCTGTTCCTCGTGCAAATGAAGACGTAGGTTTATATGGTGGTTGGGTGGCAGACTTTACAAAGCCCCCACCTGTGGTGTAACGGTTTGGGTGGATGGTTAGAGGTGGGGAGGTCAGGGGATCAAATCCCACCCTCACCAAACAAAGAATGCGGTTATCATATTGTTTTTGAACTATTGTAACTGTTATAGAATTTAATATGAGTGCGGATATGTTTGTGTTTTTGGGTGTGAATTTAAATGTTGGTGGTGTGTGCTGTTGTGAGTTCAAATGTGGAACCGTCACATGGACAGGGCCAACGGGCCTGCCAGCAGTGGGTTCAACTCCCACCAGTTCCGTTGGATATATAACACATATAGTATAGTGTTTTTATTGGTGGGGTGTGGGTCCGGTGGACCCGCCCACTCCATTTATGTTAACATAATATGTTGTGTTGGTTGGGGCATTTGGGTCGGCGGGGGTCATGGCCTGTCAACTTTTTTTTTAATTGATTTTTTTTTTTAAATGTTATGCTTGGTCCGACGGGAGTGGCAAGGATCATGGCCTGCCACCTAATTAAATATTTTTTTTGGATTTTTCGTAACAATAATTTTTATTTTTTTTTCTAATATAAGGGATATTAGACAAATTAACTATCCAACAAATTTTCCCTCTCTCGGGAGCCAGATTCCATATCCCGGCCTCGGTCTATTTGTAGGACCACTAAACCTAGCCCACATGGCAACTTTGAATGACTCTTTCTCCCTCATACGAGCTCGGATTTGAGTGTCGTTCACACTATTGGAATCAGGGCGATGAGCAATTCAATCTAGTTCTACTTTGGGAGTGATATGACCACTTTGAATGTTAACCCTTTCTGAGTCCTCTGGGACTTCTGCATGTGTTTGGAGCCACCTGGATCAATCCTCCCCACTAAGGAGCTTTGGTCCTCCAAAAGCATGACAAATAATTTGCAACTTCTTTATACCATGTCTGCACTTACAAGTATCTAATATGTCACCCTTCCTTCTCCTTCACCTTTGTGCTTCGAAGCCATAAGCAATCAGATGACACTTGCAACCTCTGCAAACATGTAGTACATTATTTCTTGCAAATTACATGCTTGACTTACATGACCAACTAATGACCAAAGCATCCCACACTTGGCACAAGTTTATAATACATACTCAGTGGTCAAGTTTACACTAAAATGGAAACAATACCCCACCTATGAAAATAAGGCCAAAATATCATTGTTGCATCAACAAGAGATGGAAAACACATTATCACAACAACACATGATTTACAAAAATAAGGCCAAACACTATTGTTTCTTTAACAAGTGATGGAAAACACATCATCACCTTCACAGTTTAACATGCAACACAAAGTAAGACTAGACATTGTTGTTGCTTAACATGTGATGGAAAACACATCATCACTTTTGCATTTTAAAATGCAACAAATAATTTACAAAATCACAACCATGACAAGCTAACATATCTAGATGATCACCTCTGTGTAGTTTCTAAGTTGAGAAGAATGCTGGGAAGAAGAGGGGTTGCTCATGAAAACTATGCAGTTTTCTAGTGAGCAGCCTGTCGATTGACTGGAGGGCTCGCTGGAAAAACTGTGCAATTTTCTGATGGAGACAAGTATGAGAATTGGGTGTCTATCTGGCCTATCTATGCAATTTTCTCATTCAGTGGAGCGGGCAAGGTCTTCAGCATTTTTGCATTTTTTTATGGGAGTCAGTCCCGGGGTGACTGTCGAGTCAAACTCTCCGGTTGACCAACATGAAGGTTGATTGATCAGCTTGCAGGAAATGTAGCTTGAAATGGATTGCTTGGTGCTTCTGCACTATTCTTGGTAATAGTCAATCGAGTTGATGGCAGGGTGAAGGTCCGGTTGTTAGAGGGGAATCCAGTCATCAGAACTTCTTCAAAATGACTAAGTGTGTTATAGAGTGAAAAGGTGCACACATGATCTTGCAAACAAAGACTTACATGACTTGATGACGAGACAACTCAAACCATCCGGTTACACGTGCTCAAGATGAATGACCAATGGTGTGAACAACAAGCACAAAACTTGTGATTGATCGTTGGTCGACCGTAATGATACCTATGTGATAGTGTATATGACTCTGTGTGTGAGTGTGATAAATGTTTACATAGCGAGCACAACATGTACACACGAAGCAAATCCCTTGAGTATGACCAGAACATGGTCACAAGCATGACAGTGACATCAACATGCAAAAGTTTTCGGTTGAATGACCAAGAAAAGTCGGTGTGAGGATTCACACGAGCTCACGGAGTGAACCTAAGTGTGTGCATTCAGCAAGTAAAACTCTCAAAGGAGGCTCTAAAATTGGATGCAAGCTAAAAATTTTAAGGTTGTTGCAGCCGCTAAGCACTTGGTGACACACTAGTAGAACTCCAGCTTCTCTATTTTGGTTCATTGTCATCACAAGGCCTTGGTCTTTTAAGGAGTATTGAATCATTATGCGGTTTACTTTGGCTGCCCCACTTACCCGATGGACATACATGGTTCACCTTCTGCCAACTCAGTGAAACAAAATCAAAAGTTCAACTTGATCGCAATGTTTCTAAATTGGGAAGGGTAGTTTAGCTCGCGAGTTGGAGATTTTTAGAGTATAAGTTTTCATCTCTAGTGTTGCTCTGCTACTAGCGGGCCTAGAGAGTACCACATCGGAGTCACATATGAATACATGCATTGCTCCACTGCCAACGAGCCCGGTGAGTACCCCGGTGGAGTTGCATGCCTCACCTTTCTACGTAGGAAGTCTTTATCTTCTTTCGCCTTTGTATTTTTTTCAAGAGGACTGTGCATAGGCACTTATTTATTTTGGGGTGGAAGAGAGATCCCAACTTATTGAGAGAAGAAGAGGCTTTTCCTTCAGAGAAGCATGTAAGACCTCTGACATAGGTTTTTTCATTTAGATTTTTCCCTTCTCCATTTCTACTAGTTGCATGAGATTGAACACATATAGGAGAACGCTGAGTACAGGCATGGGGTTTCCCAGTGTGGAAATAGGTTCATGGTTGGACCAAAAATTCCCTCACATACAGCTCATATTTTCAGTCAAGACTTCAGCGAAAAAAGTAATAACCAAGCGCAGAGAAGATGAACACAAGATTGGCCAAGTGCTGCAGTGTCATTAGTCTCTTCTTTTCTTAGCCACATACTAATTCAAAATCCAAACTCAGTATATGGCAGCACTTATTTCCAGAAACAAAAATACTAAGGTAGTAAGCAACTCAAACAAATGAAAAAAAAATAGTAAGCGAAGAAATCCAAATGAAAACAAAGACACTAATCAAGGCAAACAAAATGAAAACAACAAGTAGTAAGTAGACTATGTACATGGCACAGGGCATGGCCTAGCCTACTAGAAGTAATGCTTGAGATCTTGGTCGTTGATAGGATGGTTTTTAATCGTCCCATCAATTGATCGCAAAGGGTATGTATGTGGGCGAAGCTTCTCATGGAATGTGTACAGACCAATCCACAGGGACTCGAACTTCGTATGCTTGCCTTTGTCTTCATGGGACTTATCCCATTTCGAGACCAAGTCACCAACACCAAAGTTAGCTTTCCTTGCAGGCTTCTTACCGAACCTTCTCTTGATATCATTCCCGTGGAGTGTAAATTTTTCTTTTGATTTCATCCTTTCTCCCTAAAGCTTATGGAGAGTATCCATCCTATGGTGAACTATCTGGCAAGGCTTGCCTTGGGACTCTTGGGATCGCTGAAGTGTACGCAAGTAGATATTGGGCGGAAGGATGGCTTATTTACCATATACTAAGAAGTATGGTGAGGTATTCAGAGAGGGTTTGAGTGCTACACGATCAACCCATAGTGCATTTGTTAGGGTGGTATGCTAGTTGCGCTTCTCACAGAAAACAATCCTTTTGATTATGCAGATGAGGTTTTTATTCGTGGATTCTGCTAGACTATTTCCTTGTGGGTAGTATTTAGATGAGTGTTTCAGTGCAATATCATTATTTAATGAGAATTCATAAAGTTTCAAATACGAAAAGTATGCCGCATTATAAAAAAAAGTGATACCAAAACACCGAAGCTTGAGATGATGTTCTGCTGGAGGAAGTTGATGACCACCTGGTCCTTCACTTGTTTGAGTAGAATTGCTTCTATCCACCCTGTGAAGTAATCAATTGTTCTTAGAATGTAGCAGTGTTGCTTTGACGAATGTGGGAAGATCTCCTTAATGATTTCCAAGCCCCACAGTTGGAATGGTTAGGTCACTACCATAGGGTGCAGTGGGGCTACTAACCTTCGTGTTCTATCAGCGCATCACTGATAGAACAGACACTTGTGGGCATAAGCATGTGCATCCTTGAATATTGTGGGCCAGTAGAAATGATGTCACATAACTTTGTGCATTGTAGTTTTTCCCACAAAGTGACCCCCAGCGGGTCCATCTTGTAGATCTTGTAGTAACTTCTCTAATTCATGTGCCTCTAGGCACCTGAGTAAAACTCCATTACTGTGCTTTCTGTAAAGAACTTTGTGCACCGATTGATATGCTAAGGCTTTGAGGCGCAATTCCCTCTTTTATATGATGGAAATGTGAGAGGGTACGGTTCTATGCTCAAGGTACTGGCGCACATATGCATACCAAGATGTTCCATCTTTAGTGGGTGTTTCTCACCTTATATCATACATCTCAATTTCCTTCTCCCAACCGATGAGCTCTTCTTCACTCTCTGGTGCATGTACTACTTTAGCTGCAAGTCTACAGTGCCCAATTCCTTCGATCGTGTGAACAAGATTTATTTCAGTATCATACTCTTAAAAGTCTATCATCCAGTTCGTACATCGTTCACCTAGTTCTTGTTGTACAAGCAATGTGCATACTACTAGGTGAGGGACATAGACTATGTAGTGTCTCTTCAACAAGTAGGGCCTGAATTGTTTCACTGCCTTGTAAACTACATAAGTTTTCTTGTCAACGACGGGGTAGTTGAGTTTTGGTCCCTGCATGATTTGGCTCACGAAGGGGTTTAGGCGTTCATTGTTCATCTCATCCTTCTGAGTGACTACTACAGCGAGCAAATTATCAGAGGCGAAGGTGTATAACAGGAAATATTTCTTGAATTTTGGGTTGTAGAGTGTAGGAACTTCTACGATAGCCTACTTGATACGAGTGAATGCATACTTCTCCCTCTTTCCCCAGCTGTAGACTACATCTTTCTTAATCATGTCCATCATGGACTTGACTATCGATGCATAATCTGAGATGAACTTCTGAAGGAACTTTATCTTGCCCAAGAAGGATTGCGTGGCTTTCTTGTTGGCTGGGTGAGGGATCTGTGTAAATGTCTGGACCCGATATGAATCCAACTTGATCTTGCTTTTGGAAACAACGTGTCTGATAAGGTCCCCCTTAGATAGTGTGAATACGCTCTTTTTGAGATTCAAGGAAATTCTGTATTTTCGGCATCGCTAAAAAAAATTCTTCAAATGGCATCTGTGGTCCTCTTGTCTTCTTGAGAAAACAACCACATCATCGAGGTATACCATTACACTCTATATAATGAGTCCACAAAAAGCGATGTCCATGGCACATTGAAAGCTTGCACCTACATTTACAAGCCCAAACGACATTCGTCTATTAGAGAACGTACCCCACATGGTACGGAAGGTAGTTTTCAGCCTGTCAGGTTCTGGCACTAGAACCTAATTGTATCCTCAAAAACCATCGAGTAGGGAAGACATTTGTGCCCTAGATACTGTTTATAGAATGGGGTCCATAGATGACACAGGGTAGTTTTCTTTGTCTGAGGTGAGGTTCACATTCCAGAAATCAACACACAAGCGAATTTCCTCGAACTTCTTGCGTACATGAACAAGGTTTGAAACCCGCGTGGAATGACAAACTTTGTATATGATTTGTGCATCCAATAGCATGGTGAGCTCTTTCTGTATAAGGGGTTCAAGCAATAGGTGTACTTTCCTAAGCTTCTACTGATATCGCTTGACTCCTTCTTTTATTAGAATGATGTGTTGGATTATCCACTTGTCATAAGTTTTCATATCATCATGCGTGCACGTGAATACATCTCGGTGATGTTTGAACAAGTGGACAAAGGATTTCTACTCTTGTTGTGTGCAACATGTACCAATATTGATGAAATTTAGATGTTGTTGTGTTCCCAGGTTGATCAGTTCGTGCATCATGGTGGAACTGTGGGTCTTGTTGTTCCTTGGCCCCTAAATCATTCTTTCAAGTCATAAATATATTCCAATTATGCCACACCCTTCGTGATAAGGTGGACTTTCCTGTTACAAGCTTCTTCTTGCAGAGAGTGCTCATTCTCATCTTCATCTATCACTACATCTTTAAAGACATCAGCGTTGGCCATGAAATGCAATATTTGTTGATCATCATTAAACACGCATAAGTTAGTTATGTTATCCGGGATAGATAGCTTGTAAAAAAATTAAATAGTAAATATATCCCTAATTGATGACATTCTTGAAGTTGCATTTGCTAGAGCATTGGAAGATACATTACGCATATGTGGTACATTAGTGATGTTAAATTCTTGGAAGTTAGAGATTAGTCACCATACCTCTTGCTGGTAACTTTTTAGATGCGGTGACAAATAGTGAATGGTGTTACGTACCTATCATACCACTATCTCTGAATCACCTACCACTTTGATTATGACCACGTTGAGGTTGATGGCTTTCTGCAAGCCCAACACAAGTGCTTCATACTCAGTAACATTATTCGTGCACTCAAACTCCAAGCGACTTGAAACCAGATGCTTCCTGTTGTATGGGCCGATCAAGACACTTTTGGCTTATGAGGCATCATGTTTCTTTGATTCATCAAAGTATGTTGTCCACAACTTGTCTATACACAGACCGTTTAACGTGCTTCTACCGCTACTACTACTGTTGATACTGCTACTACTAGTATTGGTACAATGTATTGTGCATGTTTCAGTACCATCAATTGGGCAAGGAAGGATTCCCAACTGCATGTGAGGTGGGGTTGGAGTTGCCTGTGTAGAATAACACCCCAATGTTGTCTCTAGGAGGTAGTTGACAAACATAAGTTCTGTGAAGGCCAATGGTTCATTATCATCGTTAAGGGGAGTGACATTGTGCTTCATATACCTCTCAGACACCACCTGAATTTGATTTCATTTTCCCTTATACAAAAGCCACATGTGCGACTATTCTGTAGCAAAATATCTATTCAGCTTTCTGCACCAGCCTCTGCCAAGTAGTAAATCATATGCTTCCGGTATGTCCACAACGAAAATGTTGATGCATTGGTGGACTCAACCGTCATGAGATAGTCAGATGGGCACATCTCAAAGTCCACCAATGGATAGTACTGATGCTCGATCAAGTTGGATGATTCACGGGGATGTCTCGCTCCATTATGCATTGATCTTTCTAGCAATGGAGAGCGGCATGACGTTGGCTGCCGTGCCAGAATCAACCAAGCAGTTGTGAACATTGTAGTTAAAAACTTCAAATGAGAGCAGGAATGGAGGGCAAACTAGGTTTGCTTCTTCCATCTAGATTGTGTCAAGCACAGTGGAAAGTGATTGGAGAGGAGTGATTACTCCCTTGCTAGTAGGGGCTGCTTTGTCCATTGTTGTCTGTCCCAATGCACGCAGCGGGATGTCTCGCTGACTCTAGATCTTGGCTAACTCAAACAAACTGATGTTCACTTTAATTTTCTTCATGTCATCTACAATGTTGTAGTCCAGAGGTGGTATACTCACCGAGGTGTCTAGGGTAGAACTGATGTTTGTGTTGTCTAGTAGAGTGTTATGCAGTTTTTTGCTCATGGATATAATTTTGTCTGTCGCTGTCTTCTCTAACTTATTCTATGTTTTCTACTTTGGGTGGCTGGTGGATTAGCCTTCCTCAACAATAGTCTCATTTTTTCTTGTGCTTCTCCAAGTGTAAGGGGAGCCCCTTTATTCTGAAGATTGTAATGGTCCTTTTTCTTTGGGGGCTTCTTCTCGGTGTTCATCTTCAGCATTGCTTGTGAACACTAATACGCGTTCACCACATGCCTAGAAGTTAATGCTTCACCAAGTGTAATACCTTCGTCATTATTTTTGTCTTCAGGTTGCTCCTGCATATTGTTTTTTGCATCGAATGTATGACCGCATACAGATCTTCTGACTCACTTCGAGTTTGAACAAGAGTTATCAGGGTGATGTTCTTTATGGAATTAACAAAACTCAAAATTTGTGCACTGTTCGAGGTCGAACACAGAGCTCTGCACATTTTTTGGAGTGAACTTGTTGCTTCTTGAGGAACTGCTCTCTGTGTGGGCAGATGCCTGCTTGCAGATGTGTATTTTCTCCATTTTTTAAGCTCTGACACTTCTGTTGTCAAGTTCTTGACGAGGCGATTGAGAGTTTCAATATCATTTGCTTCCTTATCTCTTCCTTTGCTCACCATCGCCTGGGACTTTCTTCTCGCGTCTTTGGATTCCTTTTTTCGTTCATCATCCTTGATGACCCCAATTGCACGAAAGTCTTTCTCAACAACAATAACCTCTTCGTAGTTTTCCAATAGAGTTGGTTTCACAACTCGCTTGATGAACTGCGCAATTCTCGTCGACAGTGCAGAAATGTAGTAATCAACAATGATGGAGTCATGAGGTTTGGTATCCACTGCAAATTTATTCAATATGCATGTAAACTTGTGATTGAAGTATTTTACCTTTTCTTTCCCCTCCATCTTCAGGCTTCCCAATTCTTTGAGTAGCATAGCTGGGGTCTTGTCATTAGTGAACATTTAAAGGAACATGTGTTTGAATGCACCCCAGTTCTGTATGGAGTTTGGTGGAAGGCTGTGATACCATGCAGCTGTGTAACTGTCCAAGGTACATGGAAAAAATCTACATGCTATGTCATCATGCCATGCCTTAAGGATCTGTAGTTGCAGGTAGAGGTTGTCCAAATTGTCTTCTGCCTTAACTATGTTGTTAGGGCTGAACTCGATGTTCATTCTCCCCGCTCGCTTGGGCATCTTGTGAAAAATACCCAAGAGATCTAATGGTCCCTGAGTCATCCATTCCAAATTTTGGTTGGCCATCTATTATTCTTCTTCATCCTCCTCATCTCCTTTAGAATCTTACGGTTCTGGGTTTGTTGGTTCATTTCCACCTTCACCTCTTCTACTTCCTTCCCCTCCACCTCATCTACCCGAGTCTAATCCCAAGATCACAAGGGTGTCTCGTTCCCCGTGTCAGAAGACCGAAGGTTCCTCTCCATCTTTAATAGCTTCTACTAGACCTTCAAGTGTGGCAAGAACTTCTTCTTCCATTGATGGTACAACAACCCCTGTGGGAGTAGATTTTGGATTCCTTGATGCGTATGGAAGATGTTGCATCCCTAGGATCAGTTCGATTGCTTTCGCAAATTGGCAGGTGATCGGAAAAATAGAGCAAATGTGATGATATGGAATTTCATGTTCAGTCCTACAAGGTGAAAAGTGATCAACTGTAGAGTCATGCATAGGTGAGAGGAAGTGCGAGTTACTACCTTGACCAGATGGTTGATGAGTGAGTGTGAGAGGATCAACCATATACAACTAGCGGCCCTCCTTCTAGCACCAAAAATGTTGATGGTGCTGGACCTGCCAACATTCAGGGGATCACCCTTCTATGAAGTCCCAACTAGACCTCACAATGTTTGGTGTGGGAGTCCCATCCAGTATGATGGCCCAGTTACCATTATCTTAAAGATTTTCCTCAGCTCTTCCTTGTCATCACATGAGAGTGGTATGCTTTGTCTTCGAGTAGCGAGGTTTGCGTGCCTGGTTATTTCTAACGTTACTTGTGTCAATGGCTCTTTCATTGTAGAAGGAGAGGGTGGGAATGAGTCCTAAGTCAGTTGGAAGGAAGCCCCAACTCTGTTAGGAACACACAACACAACACGACCTGCACAGCTTCCGAACAGCAGTCCACATGGATGTGATAGTCACAACACACAATATAACACGTGCAACACTCAGTGGATGAGTCTGCGCGAGTGAAATGGTTGTTATAGAAAGTTTACATGAAACGTCTGTCTGATGTCCAGGGAGGTAACCAACACGGGAAGGACAACATTAACAGCTCATACAACACATTTTCATTAATATATATGTATTACAACAATTGAATGAGTTCAAGTCTTAAACACGGGTTAAAGCAATAGGCATTACAAGTGTTCAAGATCAGTCTGAGAACAGTTATAATACATGCGTGAAAATGTGTTGGCCTATTTTCAAGCTTCCAAATTAAGCGAAAGTTCCAAGACACATTGTTACACCTTACATCACTAACTTCGTGGGCGGGGCATTGGAGCCACTACTTACTCCTCAAAGAAAATATCACAGACTCTCACGGCTATGTGGAAGGAGCTAGGGTGAAAAATTCCTTTGCATGTACAAATGAGGGGGTATTTATACCCAAGGGTGAAACTGACACTTGTGGTTGCTCGACTACCCTCATGAATATTTGATTTCTATTACTTTTCGACTTTACATAAATCTTTGTACAACAAGTGGGTCTCTTCGACTTCCATGTTAGATTACATTGATTGATAGTATGGCCCATAGTAGAGATGTGGAGGACATCACTCGTGACAGGACTCGACATGACAGTGTTGGCACATTTATCTTGTTCCTGGTGTGCATGTTGAGTTACAACGTTGTTGGGTGATGGATGTCCTCATGGTGTGTCACAGCTCCACCTCTGTATGGAAATGTGTGCGAAGTCTTCGATAGTCGCTGGGTTCACTTGATGTTGCATTCGCACATTGCTCCTTGCTTATATGTTGGTGAGCTAGACAGGTTGGTCCGTTCGCGAAAAGAGCATTTTTGTCCGTCCATCCTTCCGTGAACACATCTTGCATGTTTTCTTGTCCATTCTTCCGTCAACACATATTTGCATGACCATCCATTCAAGATCACACCTATTTGCATGCATCGTTTGTTCGTCGATTGGCAAACATGTCCTTTTGCATGTACTCACTTTTTTCATCCCATCCGTCATCATGTCATGTTTTCTTGTGTACCTGTATCTACAGTCACTCATGATGAGATGACATCAAATCCGTAGACCTCATTTTCTACCATGATGCATGATTGTTTCAGATGCAGGTGGATGGGAGTGGAGACAAGGTTGCGAGTTCGGATGGAGGCTCCAGACACTACTGGTGAAAGCTGCGCAACAGTCACTAGGTGATGGAGATGGGCAATCGATATTGATAGTAACTATCTGCAAGGTTTGGCTCAGCTAGGGGACAAAACTACACAGTTTTTTAGAGGAGTAGTTAGGGCTGGGGGAAGGCTGGGTAAGAAAAATCTACGCAATTTTTGGAAGGAGCGGGGAGTGGGAGCGTGGGAGCTAAAAATGCACAATTCCTTGAGGAAACTGGCTACCAGCTTCTGGGACACTGGGAACAAAAAATGTGAAATTCCTGAGGGGAACTGGAAATCAGCTGCTTGGAGCTTGGCAGAAAAAATTGTGCAACTCCTGGAGGGAACTGGCAGTCGGTTTCCAGGTGCTGCTGGCGGGAAAAACTATGCTGATGTTGGGAGGCTAGCTTGCTTATCACCTCTACGCAGTTTTTGAGCTGAGCGGACTGTTGGGCAATGAGGGCTTGCTCATGAAAACTACGCAGTTTTCTGGGTGAGCCGCTGGTCGACTCACTGGGGGGCTGGCTAGAAATACTGTGCAATTTTTAAGGGAGATAGGGATGAGCATTGGGTGTCTGTCCGGCATGTCTACACAATTTTCTTAGTCATCATAGTAGGTAAGGTCTAAAGCATCTATGCAATTTTTGAGGAGAGTCAGTCCCAGAGTGACTGTCGGGTCAAACTCTCTCATTGACCAGCATGAAGGTTGATTAATCAGCTTGCAGGTAGCACATCTTGAAATGGCTTGCAATGTTATCAGTAACAATTGATCGAGTCGATGGCACAGTGAAGGTTCGACTCTTAGAGGGAAATCTGGTTGTCATAACTTCAACAAAATGACTAAGTGTGTGATCGAGTGAAAATGTGCATATGTGATCTTGCAAACACACACTTACATGACTTGATGACGAGACGACTCAAACCATCCAGACACGCATGCTCAACATGATTGACCGCCGATGTGAGAGAGAAGAGTGACACTTGTGATTGATCGTTGGTAGACTGTGATGATTCTTGTGCAACAATGTATATGACTCTTGTGAGCACAAAAGATGTTTACATATCCAACACAACATGTATACACGAAGCGAAGACCTTGAGTATGACCAGGACATGGTCGCAAGCATGATAGTGACATCAACATGCAAAATTTCTGGGTGGAATGATTAAGAAATGTGTGTGCAAGGATTCACACGACCTCATGGAGTGAGCCTGAGTGCGTGCAATCATCGAGTAAAACTCTCAAAGAAAGCTATGAAATTGGATGCATGCCAAAATTTTATAGGATATTGCAGCAGCTACAACAAAATCACCATCCTATACCTACCAAATAATTAAAAATATATATCAATTACAATAAATTGCAATTAATACGAAAAAGCCCAAACAATAGAACATGAAAACAAAAAACCATTCACTCTACCCAAAAACAAATAATTATCTCTTTCACACATTTATTACGATAAATACAATACTCAATAATTAACTATTTTCAATATTCAATATTTGTTCAAATGGTTACTTTTATGCATATTTAATCACATAAATGTAAACCTTATACGCTTTAATTGTTAAATATAATAAATTACTTAGAAAAAAATATAAAAAAATTAATATGCCATTTTCCACTAATTTATTTTGGTCTTTTTTATTGTTTGGAAACACTGATGTCTTGTAATGCATGAGAGACAAAATAAATCAACACACCCCCACTGTCACGCCCCCAGGTCTACTGTAGTCTTTCAATCATTGTCCAGCGAGGTGCGGCACCACCGTGTACTTTCTTTTTATTAATACTTGCACACATGGACTACGCCTTTCACATAAACATACTTAATTCGTCTTTCTCAATTAAGTAAAATGCATTAATCTTCATACACGTTCATAATCAATATGCAATTAAACCATGAACATAACAATTGCACACAATTATAGAGGGAGGGGCAACTCCCGAACGAGTTCGCCCAATAATAATATATTATGAAAACCTTCAATAATACATACAAGTGTGCCGGGCAAAGTCCACGGCCAACACTTAGAATCTTTTTACAATATAGGCAAGACCGCCTTTACATACATGTGTCAACCTCCCTTGGTAGGAGCGAGCTCACCCGAGCCTCAGAACTCCACCAACTCGGCCTGCACATAAAACTGCCTTAACCGTGTGCCTTCGTCCCACAAACAGCCACTTAGTAAAACTGCGCACTTATCTCATGCGCATGAGATGTGCGCACTTCTCACTGCATCCTTTTACCCTTAGCTCGAATGTAGGGAGAGAGCGAAGTGCTTTTTATGATCAAATGAAGCCTCTGCGCTGCCAATATATACGCTGGCTACCCATTCGATGGAGGGGTGTCAGCTCTCAAGCCGACCCCCTAAAAACATGTTAGGAGACCTTGCTTCATTATTTGGTAGGTCGGCCTTTGCCCAAGGGCAAGGCCTCCCTACGCCCCTTATAAGTCTGCAACACTCCATCGCATAATCCTCTAAGTATTATATGTGCGCCCATAACGTCGCAGCCAGCTCGCCCTCACGTCGCATTGCTGTTCGCCCATGTCGCACGCCGCCTGGTCGTCGTCGCACTGTTCGCCCGTCGTGTGGAGGGGCGCCCGCCCGGGTCGCCCATCGTCCGCACTCGTCGTTCGCTACTGTACCATGCCGCCCATATCGCGCCTCCGTCGAACCTTACCCGCGTCCTCCACATAGCTGTCCCTCGCATGTTTGCCGCTCGGTCGTTCGTCCATCGGGCGCGGGTCGCCCACGGGTCGCCCGCACATCGTGCGCGGTCGCCCACGGGTCGCCCTTTCGCCCGTCGCATCGGCTCGTCGGTTCGTCACGCCCGAACCTCAACCGCCATGCCTATTCGCCAGGTCGGGTGTCCGCACCCGCATACCATGTCGCTGCAACTCTTCCGCAACTCGTCAGGTATCTGCGCCCAACCCCAGCTCGTCAACTCGTCCACCGGGTCACCGTGCACGGGTCGCCCGCCCGGGTCGCCTTCCCGTCATGCACGGGTCGCCCGCCCGTCGTGCACGGGTGGCCCACGGGTCGTCCCGCTGTCCAACCACCGTGTGAAGGGTGTTTACCTATCGCGCTCTTGCCCGAGGCGCGAGGGCGTTACACCCACAGTGGAATACCACGTAGAAATCCTGACTATTTTTGGTTGGTTAAGTATGCATTTTATCTTTTTATTTTTTTTTTATGAATTCCAAATTCCTTTATTTATTTCAATATAATAAAGGGGTTAGTTGAAGTGGACACGCTTCTCTAAATTTTCTCCCTAGAGAGAGGTCTAGAACGAACCTGTAATGGATCAATTCACATCGCAGCTATCTCGATCGAAGCAGAGAGCTTTTCACGTTTCACCAATTCCAGTAGGAGTAGTTGGAAATAATCATTTTGTGTACCTGTATATTCGAAATCAATGTTAGAATTAAAAATATTTGCAAAACCACATTGGTTATGTTCCTTCTCTGGCTTTTCCTCTATCTTTGTTTTTTCTTTGTGGGCTTCCTTTTTGTTTATGTCTCTATTTCTACCTCTATCTTTGTCTCTCTCTCTATCTCTTCCACTTGCCTTTCAAAGACAAGTGGGATTCTTTCACCAAATAACAGTGTATCAATAAGATATTTATGTTGCATCATCTGCAACCACTTGTCACGAGTTAATTACTCTTCATTAAATTTAACAACAGTAATTTCAATTGTTGGATACATTAGACCAAATGCTTCTCCATTGGCAACTTTATCTATGCCAAAATTAGTGTATGATGATAACACACCATCAACATTGTGACCCACTTTCAAGTGAGATTCACAAAATCCTTCATGACTCTATACATTGGCTACTACAAATCCATCTTCATTTTCATCTTCAAGCACTACAACAACAGGGTGAACAACACTACTTTCTTCAACTTGATTACTCCCCCTTGCACCAAATTCTCCTTAGAGGATCTTCCATGTTTCACTAGAAGTTGTAGATTTTTCTACCTTGCACAAAAAATTCTCATCCAATCCTTGTTTTATAAACTTTAATGCTAAATCATCGCATGCTTCATAATATGGTTTATTAGACCAATGATCAATTAACTCTTTAGCTCCAAGAAAAGTAAGCATTCTAATAACCCACGGATCATAATATTTATGTGTAAACATAGGTGGTAGTAGCAAATCAAAACTACACCAATCACCTTCGATTTTTTCTTTATCTTCTCCTAAACTTCTCAACCTATTTGCTTTAAAACATTAAACAGTCCATTCCCTTTATGACACTGTCACTTCCAAAATCAAAACTTCTTTGCCTTTGCCTTCTTTCTCTAGCTAGAAAAACTTTGTTGTCGACTGCTTCTAACACCTTTTTCGCTGCTCGAGCTCCACTGACAAGTCACGATGCTTGGAGTACGCTACAACACATACTTTCAGAAAATAGAGAGACAAAAAAAAACGTGCACTTTCAGATAAAAATTACTTCCTCCTAGTTGTGAAGCAGAGACTAATACTAAAAATGCGGTAGCTCAACCGAGATTTAATAGTTGAACTTAATGATTTTTATGACAGAAAAAACCTTCACCTCATTGTCATTCCTCGACACTCTGCATTGCAACAGTAACCTTATAACGAACTTTGAATCAATGACTCCACAAATGATTCAAACAACAATAAGACTAAAAAATGAGAACAATAATGTTGCGATGAAAAACCCTTAGATTACAGTGATTCTGGTCCATTTTCCACGCTTTTTCTTCATGTAGATTCCATGATTACCTTGTTGGGAAATCCAATAAGAAATTCGGGCTTTATCCATCTCAATGATTTCAATGATGCACGAGTCACTCAGACCATCCAAATTCAACAACATAAAAAAAACAGTAATCTGTGGCTTCTTTAAACAATAGAGGATGCTTTCAAGTACCTCAAAAAGCAACAAACATACATGGATTCCTTAAAGAAGAATGAACACAATAGTAGTTATGTAAAAAGGCACAACGAGATTTTTTTAAACAAATTCGGGTTTACAAGCCCTTGATTCAGTCTCTCTTTCTCAATCTATTTTCTCTCTGAAAATTGAATTCAAGTTTTTGACTCTCATATACACAGCTCAATTGATGCCGGCTCGAATGAAAACACTCCACAGAACATAGTTTGCGGCTTCAAAGTCTATAGTCGATATAAATAGTCTCGCATAGCAGCAGAAAAAAAAAAAAAAAAAACACTATTTAGCATGTTTGGAATAAAATGTATGAAACCTTGTCTCCATCTGTGCAGAGAGTGGTAAAGTGACCCTGCATCAAACCATTTTACAGTATATCGTTTCAATCCACTTGATAAAAAATTAGGCTTAACGGCGTGACATCTAGCAACAACAGGTTCTTCTCATGCAGAACTTCAAATTTGACAGCAATAGCTCTTTTTTCCTCATACACTACAATTTTTTCATAGATATTATGGGTAGTGTGACGTCACAACCCTTTCACTCACTCGACACTCCGCTATCCCCTTGCAGGTTCAAGACAATATGACTCACACTCAACGCTCCAATAATAGTTGAAGGACAGGACAACATAAAGCGGTGACTTCAATTCCTTCTAGCTCTGATACCAATTGAAAGGAATGATCAGAGTACAACACAGTGAACATAAGTCTCACACACAGCTTCGGCTACTAACAAAAAAACCTACTCATTTAATAACACAATAGTATGTAGCTACAGCTGCCTTGCAATACTCACTAGAATACGTTGCAGCTACTGTCGCATTACAACCTTGACTATACATACAAACTATGCTTCATCTCAATTTATACAAAGACTGAGTTGGTTAATTTTCCCTTTCGACGCTGAATAGGTTGAGGCGGTGATGTCTCTTTGAAAATTGAAGAGATCATGGCGGTGGCAGTTCTTCAACACAGGCCAAGTCATGGCAGTGAGGTGCTGAGGCGGTGTTCGATGATTAATCTGTCAGGCAGGAGTAATTATTTCCAACAAAGATTTTGAATGGAAAATAAGGCTGGATGCAAGAGCGGAGTGATATTCTGAGATAATGATTATTTGAAATTGGATAAACTATTTGTGAGTTTAACAAAAATTGTTAGCAATGATGATGGAAGCTTCACTCTCTGTTTGTGGATTTACCTGCTCAAAAGTAGAAAGGGGGGCAATCTTATTTACCAGGTGAATGGTCGATTTTTCACCCTATTCCCTGCATATATAGCAAAGATTTACTAACTATTGATGTTAAATCCAATTTAAGTAGTTCGGTCGAAGTTATATTTTGGTTCAGTGCCTATTTTTTTCTCCATTTTGTTTTGCTACTATTGTTTTAAAATGTCGTTTGTTTTTCCTAAATATGAAATGGTTGAGATGCTACATCTAGATATAAATGTTAGGGAACAAAATTAGCATTTTATCAAGATCATCTGCAGGCTTCCTCTGAACAACAGAAGGTCCTAGCAATCCTGAATGCAACAACTCAAGAAGTTAATGATTTTGATGAGGAAAACTCTCTGATGTTGAAGCCATTTCGTCTCGCAGAGTAACTTCAAGTTCGCAATATTCCAAGTTGGCACGCGAATCTGTGTTGGCAAACACATGGTGTTTATTTAGATGAAGGATTTCGCAATAGAAGTGGTTTCAATATTCAGATTATGGCGGCCTGTCCAATATTCCGCCGTAGAAACTCCAAAGGAAAAGTTCATCCGCGGGTTGATTACGCGCATGAATCTGGGTTCTTTCAGTAACATTTTGTATAACATAAATTCATTTTTAATATATAGGAAAACCACGAAGAAAAAAAACCAGTGACAATTTATTGTGCCGGTCTGGGCACAAAGCGGTTTTGAAGCTCTAGTTTTGTTGGAGAAAATACGCGGATAAGACAATACAGTGATAAGACATAAAACTCAAGAAAATTAGCAATTATACTTATAGGTGCAAAGGAACCCTAAAAGAAAAGGGGAATGTGGAAGGTAATAATCCTAAAAGAAAAGGGGAATGTGGAAGGTAATAATTAAGTAAGATTTAAAGACACTTTTCATGGCCATCTAGCAACACCCCCTCTCTACACTGCTTAGTCATTGAAGAAGATTCCACCAAGATTTTTGAATCCGTCATGCACAACAACCATAGCAAGGGTTTCCCACTTGCCTCCCACCAAAGTTCCAGTTCTGTCAGTTGCGTCCAAGAAATACACTACTCTTATCCGAATGAGATGTAGACAAATCGTGGAACTTTCCAGCCCAAGCACTCTATAAGTTTTAAAAGACACAAAATCTTAATTGCAACCAAGGAAATACCACAAGGACACAAATTCATAATGGAGAAGCCAAAAGCCCAAAAATATTCCCTTTTTCTTAAGCATCAGAAAGAAGAACCATCCATACGATATCCTCCAAGTCATTGAAAATTTCAGAATCTAATTGGAAAATACTAAAGTTACAAAGTTCAACTAAACATGGTTCAGGTTCCTCTGGATTCTAAACCTTTCAAGGAGGCCAAAACTTTGAGCCATTTGTTTAACAAAGATATGCCGAGAAATAAAAATTTTGAAAAAATGATTTGAAAGCAGAATAAACTATGGTCTATACATAAAATTGCATCTTGGCATATAATAGAATATTTGCCTTGCTTCTAACTGCCTTAACCAACAATCCAACTTTTCAGCATCCATAACCCAAATGACTATACTAATCGACCAGCCCTTCCACGTGGAATGAACTAAGCATTTACATGACCGATCATCTTTCGATGATTGAATGAGATTTCTTACCAATCATAGAATGACGAAAGAAACAAGTTGAGACACTGGCTAATTAAGAACTGAGTTAGAAAGAATAGTGTCAGTGAAAGTGAGGGGACAATACCAAAGGAGGGAAGGTGGGAAGGTCTAATCTGTCTGCACATTGCAGCCAAATCTGGTATTTCGGCACATTGTAGCCAAGTCTGGTATTTTGACACATAGTAGACATGTGGACATTAAGGGCATACTCGCAAAACTAGTAATCAAAAGCAATATTGGAAAATTAACGACTTTGAAATTGCTTCTTCAGTTGCGTCACCATTTTCTCTCACTTTTTTGGTTTTTGGGTTTTTGGGATGTTTTTATGTGGATAGAAAAGGGAGGATAAGGTATCAGAACATGGAATGAAGGTCTATCATAACAAAATGCATTGTAGAAATTGTAATCTTGATGCTAGAATCAACACCAATCGAATTATATACTTTTATAGCTAAAGGCTATATAGTACTCCTCCATTAAATAAAGTATTGATTCCTCTTCTTGGTATTGTATTTTTTTGTTTAATCCAACTCCCTTTGTGTCTGAATCCCATGGATAATTATTGTATACTAATGGTTCTTCACTTTATATGAATCATTCTATTAATGTTGGATTAGAAAAATGGTTATGGTTTCTTGTCCAAGTTCCTTTCTTGGGCAGATTTTCCGACAACAAAAAATTTGTTACTACTAACAAATGGGTATTCTCATATCAAGTTATATGATTGCCTACTACATGAACAAATCCCATTTCCAAGAAATAAAAACCTACAATCATAATAGATAATAGAATCCCACAAGTTGTTCGAGGAGAAAACTTACTTCCTTCTGTGTAAACAAGCAATCCTGAGCTCCACATCGAGGTGATCGGTCCATTTCAGTCAACTCCTAGGTCCTTGTCTTCTCCTTGGTCCTCGTCTTCGGACAAATATTTCCAGGGGTGGGGAGAGTGGCCGTTGAATGTTTCTTACCAATGGGAGTGACATCCGAAGGCTACACAGGGAGAAGGTTAGAGATCAACCTATCTTGATTATTATTTGTAGAGGTAGGGTTTTCCTCGTTCCAATTGGAAGTCGTTTGAACTTTCACTTCAATTCCACAACAAAAATACTCGTTTCATCACTAGTAAAACCCAACTTGGGCTTTCATATTGATAATCTTTCACTACATTTAGAAAAATTCCCCAAAATGATGAATTCTTATATACCATGCGTTATCATGGAATGGAATGTGGTTTTTGTACAAAGGGTTGTTAGTTATCTGCTGCCATAATTTTACAGTAAGTTTTGGGTCACATTTTAAAGTTATATTAGGAACCATGTTAGAATGTCATAGTTGCACAGATTGGGCAATTAGCTGTCACTTGACAATCTCTAGATAATATTTAAAAAAAGAGAAGGAAAATTGTCTTGCAAGTAAGGCTTCTCAAAAAATAATACCTTCGGATGTTCGACATGTAGAAATTTTGAATAATTTAACACATATTCAATAGAGATTATCCTGATCATGTACTATTGCGGAATACATACACAATACATAAGCTCCTCTACGTTGATCATCAATATAGCAACATCAATAACAATAAAACATCAAGAGCATTCAAACATTAACACAGTATGTAACCCGGGGAAAGCATCTCGCTAAAAACCCCAACTATCTGTATATTAATGATTGAGACCATGTAACATTACAAAATACAATGCTTATCACAAGCAATCCAGTACCAGCTCCACCTGTTACACACAATACAGCTCAGATCTGATCTCCAAATCTATTCCACTGCTTGCCTGCCTCCACTGCTCAATACCTGCTCAAGAACTGATGAGAATGGCTTACCAAACTCGTATTTCACCTCAAAATAATCACTCACACTTTGTTGGACGTGAGAAAAGGCTACAATACTGGGAAAATACGTGAGCAAACTCATTGGCATACTCAATCCCTTGATTGTGCAAGATTTGGTGCACAACTATAGTCACAACTGATAGTAATCTGATTCTCTACCACCTGTCCCTGTTGAACTGAACATGCACTGACATGCAACTGAGTTAACTGATGTATTCTATAGTTGTATTATGAGTTAATAATTAGTTTAACAACTCATCATTAGTCTATTTGCAGTTAGACCAACTACAACTAGTTTAACCAAGTCAAACTGAACACAACTCCATCAACTCCACAATCAACTCCACAATCAACTCCACCAAACTCAACTGATTGAGTTCTAACTGAAGTCATGCATGCAACAACTCAAATGACTCATAAGAAAAGTGTGTTTCCTTCTGAAAGCTGCATGTGCCACCTCTGTAGCTCAAACTGGAGTGCTCCAAGAGAATAAGATCAAGTTTATATTCCAAATATTATTATGAGATAATAATATTTGACTTTTCTATTTTTGACAGCCAGTCTAAAAATAGACTTTGATCACTCACACTGTGATCACTCACACTTTGATCAAACATAGAAGTCCATCTATTTTTCCCAACTTGACCAATCATCCATAAACAACAACCTGAAATCCATAGACATGATCCATATGTCTAAAAATAGACATAGTCTAAAATAGACTTGCGCCAAAAATAGCTTGCGGGCCCACTTAGTGAAGGCGACTCTTTTCACTAAGCTCCATCATCTTGTTGCAATCTCAACACTCCCTCTCGACAAGATATGGATTATCAGCAACCCCTATCCTACCTCGGTGGTACTCGAATTTTCTCTGGTGAGAGCCTTCGTCAGAATATCAGCATCCTGATCCTCCATTGGAATGTACGAAAGTAACATGATCCTCCGCTGCACACAATCTCTGATATGATGGTACCTGATGTCAATATGTTTAGATCTATCATAAAATACAGGATTAGCCGAGAGTTTAATGCAACTCTGGTTATCACAGTAAATCACAGTGGGATCCAAATGAGAACCGAACAAACCAACCAGGATCTTCCTCATCCATATAGCCTCTCATGCAGCCAAACTTGCTGCCATATACTCGGCCTCCGCTGAACTGAGTGCCATGGATCTCTGCTTCCTCCTGTACCAAGAAACTGTTGTCGATCCAATACTAAAGACCCCTCCTGATGTGCTCTTTATGTCCGTTGGGCTCCTTGCCCAATCTGTATCCGTGAAGCCACATAGATTCACCTCATCCTCCTGTCTGTACCACAAACCATATCCCGATGTGCCTCTCAAGTAGCGCAATACATGCTTGCCCACCTTCAAGAAGAGCTTGGTAGGCTTAACCATAGCTTGTGAAAGCTGGTTAACTGCATAGCATATATCGGGTCGTGTATTGACCAAATACATCAGCGACCCCACCAACTGTCGATAAACAGTGGCATCCACTTCTTCTCCCGAAGTGGCATCCTCCTTCCTCCAACCTCCAGGAAGAGAAGTATCAACAGGCTTGCAACCATGCATGTTGAACTTCTCCAGTATCTCCCGAGCATACTTGCCCTAAGAAACAAACAGTCCACCACTGCGGTGCCATATTTCCAATCCTAGGAAATAGTGAAGGAGGCCCAAGTCCTTCATCTCAAACTCTGTAGCAAGATCCTTCTTGCATGACAGTATCAACAGCTCATCACCCGTTAGAATCAAATCATCAACATACAGTACAATGATAAGCAACTTACCCTCCACCACAATCTGGTATAGGTTAGGATCTGCCTTGCTCTTGGAGAATCCAAGTCCTGTGAAATAGCTGTCTATCCGTGTGTACCAAGCACGTGGTGCTTGCTTCAACCCATACAGTGCTCTCTTGAGCCTTCACACATGCGACTCGCTGCTAAAGACCTCAAAACCTTCGGGCTGCTCAATGTACACCTCCTCCTCAATGACTCCATTGAGGAACGTAGTCTTCACATCCATCTGATGAATGTGCCATCCCATCTGCGCTGAGAGAGAAAGAATCGTCCGTATGGAAGAATACCTTGCGACAGGTGCAAAGGTCTCCTCATAATCAATCCCCTCTATCTGTGAAAAGCCTCGGGCAACAAATCTTGCCTTGTACTTCTCCACACTCCCGTCAGCTGCCTGCTTGACCTTGTAGATCCATCTCGAATCCACCACTGATTTCCCTTCCGGTCTAGGAACAATCTCCCATGCATTGTTTCTGACAATAGAATCATACTCCTCCACCATGGTGTCTACCCATGCGGGATCCTCCACAGCTTCCTCGAAAGAGGATGGCTCAGTCACAACACACTTGCTCATAAGAGCCATGTATCCAGTGTACTGATCAGGTGACTGTCTCTGCCTGCGTTGGGCTGTAGGTGGCCCTACAACTTTCTTTGCATCTTAAGCCAGTCGCTCAGCTTCTATCAAGCGCTTTCGCCCTCTGATGGTTGGCACTGCATGAGTGGACTCGTCCACTCCATGAACCTCATCCTATAGCTGATCCACATCCTGAAGTTCATCCTTAGGAACTAATAGCTCCTCATCTGCATGCAAGTGTAGCTCCCTCTCAAGCGAACACTTCATGGCTTTCTCCTCCTGAAATTTTATATCCCGTCGCACAACAGTTTTACCACTGTCTGGCAAATACACACGATAGTTGTGGGGCGTATTAGTGTACCCCACAAATATCCCAACCTCTACGGTCGGCTCCAACTTCTTCCTGGAATCCTTCGTCACATGCATGTAAACGTTAGCACCAAAAATCCTCAAATGAGAAAGATCAGCCTTCTTACCAGAATAAGCCTCCTCGGGTGTACTCATGCCAAGTATCCTATGAGGACAACGGTTCTGCACATAAACTGATGTATTGCATGCTTCCGCCCACAAGTGAAGGGGTAGGCTCTGATCATGCAACATTGCCCGTGCAGCACCCATGATCGTTCTGTTCTTCCGCTCAGCTACCCCGTTCTGCTATGGGTTATGGGGAGCTATGAGCTCTCTACGAATCCCTTCTGCCTTGCAGAAATCTTTGAACTCATCCGAGATGTATTCACCACCATTATCACTTCTAAGAGCCTTCACCTTCTTTCCCGACTCCTTCTCGACCAGTGCTTTGAATTCACAGAACTTTGAATATGTCTCGCTCTTCTTCTGCATGAAGAAGATCCAGCACTTACGAGAGAAATCATCAACAAAAATCACATAATACCTGTATTTTGCTGTCAAAGCAACTGAGAAAGGTCCACACACATCTGTGTGAATTCTCTCAAGGATCGTCGTGGTGTGACTATCCTTCTCATGAAAGGTGGCTTTCACAAACTTCCCCAAAGTACACCCCTTGCACTGATCTGACTGCGCAAGTGTGCCTTTCGGAAGCCCTGTAGTGATCTGCTACAGTATCTTCAAGGCTCCATGGTGAAGGTGACCCAATCTCCTGTGCCACAACTCGCCATCATCCCGGCTCACCAATCCTTCTGCCTTGCCCACCATTGCTGCGCATCCATCTACATGCAACTCATAAAGGTTCCTCACTCGAACCCCTATCTTCTGGGTCTCACCAGTTGTCTTGCTGCGCAGGAAATCCTTTCCCTCGCTAAAAACAACATCATACCCCTTGTCTTCTAACATCGCCACTGAGATGAGATTCTTTGTCAATCATGGAACATGCATGACTTCCTTCAATATGAAGGGTTTACCAGACTCCCTCTCAAAGGAAATGGTACCGATACTGGTCGCACTGTATCTACCATCATCGCCCATCTCGATGTGCACTCCAAGATCTTTGTCCTCCAGATCAGAGAACAAATCTCTATCTCCCGTCATGTGAAAAGACGCACCACTGTCCAAGAACCACACTGATCCCATCACACTTGAAACCAAGCATGCGATCAATGAAAAATCAAGCTCAAACTGTGAGGCTAAGGCCTATCCCCCTGCAGATCCAGCAACTTGCTTGTTCTTCTTCTTCTGCGGACAATTTGTGCCATAGTGTCCATGCTGGTGACAGTGAAAACACTTCACCTTGGACATATCCTACTTCTTGCCTTTCACACCAGATTGAGAAGCTTTCTTGCTCTTCCCTTTCTTTGCTTTGGCAGCCAAAGCACAATTTTCTTCATCAGCTCCCTTTGACGAAGATCCGTCCCTGGTACTCCGCCTGATCTCCTCCTGCACAATATCTGACCATAGTCTTTCCCATCCTGGCAATTTCTCCCGACCATTGACAGAGTCCTGATAAGAATGCCAACTCTTCGGAAGACCAAGGAGAGCCAAGCTCACCAAGTCCTCATCATCGACAGTAACCCCCACACTTCCCAGCTCATCTCGACACTGAGTGAACTTCGTGAGATACTTGGGAATACTGTCACCCTTCTCGCATTTGATGTTTCTGAGTTTATCTTTGAGCGCCAGCTTCCTCTGATCGCTCTTGCTTTGTAATAATTTTGTTAATGATTTCCACATCAAATATGGAGTAGCCTTTCCATGGAGGCTGGACATAATGTGATCCTTCACGCCCTCCAACAGAATCCTTCGACATTTTGTGATCTTCTTTTTCCAAGCATCAGCTTGAGTAGCATCAGTAGGCTTTGGGATATCTGTATCTATGAACTCCTTCAACCTGTTATCATCCAATACTGCCTCCATCCTGTCATTCCATGCAATATAGTTTGAGCTACCCTCAAGAGCATACTCCAATCGCAATCCGTTAAAAGACATTGCTGCGTTTTCACCAAGAACAAACTGCTGCAAATTCGAATTCCACCAGCAACCAACTCAACCGCCTCGGATATAAGATTCGTGAGAACAAAATATTTCTCGTACAGAAATTGATTGTATGGGCATTCACCGGATATCTCACCTTCCAAAGGAAGGATGAATCCAGAGGCTACCTGGCCCGATTATAGACTCTGCTTGAAGAAATAGAATGTAAACACTTCCTGAAAAGTAGATCTGATGATCAACAGCTCTGATACCATGTAGAAACTTTTTTCTACAATTATCTAGCTTGCTCTGATACCATGTAGAAATTTTGAATAATTTAACACATATTCAACCGAGATTATCCTGATCATGTACTATTGCGGAATACATACACAATACATAAGCTCCTCTATGTTGATCATCAATATAGCAGCATCAATAACAATAAAACATCAAGAGCATTCAAACATTAACACAGTATGTAGCCCGGGGAAAGCATCTCGCTAAAAACCCCAACTATCTGTATATTAATGATTGAGACCATGTAACATTAAAAAGTAAAATGCTTATCACAAGCAATCCAGTACCAGCTCCACCTGTTACACACAATACAACTCAGATTTGATCTCCAAATCTATTCCACTGCTTGCCTGCCTCCACTGCTCAATACCTGCTCAAGAACTGATGAGAATGGCTTACCACACTCGTATTTCACCTCAAAATAATCACTCACACTTTGTTGGACGTGAGCAAAGGCTACAATACTGGGAAAATACGTGAGCAAACTCATTGGCATACTCAATCCCTTGATTGTGCAAGATCTGGTGCACAACTATAGTCACAACTGATAGCAATCTGATTCTCTACCACCTATCCCTGTTGAACTGAACATGCACTGACATGCAATTGAGTTAACTGATGTATTCTATAGTTGTATTATGAGTTAATAATTAGTTTAACAACTCATCATTAGTCTATTTGTAGTTAGACTAACTACAACTAGTTTAACCAAGTCAAACTGAACACAACTCCATCAACTCCACAATCAACTCCACCAAACTCAACTGATTGAGTTCTAACTGAAGTCATGCATGCAACAACTCAACTGACTCATAAGAAAAGCATATTTCCTTCTGACAGCTGCATGTGCCACCTCTGTAGCTCAAACTGAAGTGCTCCAAGAGAATAAGATCAAGTTTATAGTCCAAATATTATTATGAGATAATAATATTTGACTTTTCTATTTTTGACAGCCAGTCTAAAAATAGACTTTGATCAATCACACTTTGATCAAAAATAGAAGTCCATCTATTTTTCCAAACTTGACCAATCATCCATAAACAACAACCTGCAATCCATAGACATGATCCATATGTCTAAAAATAGACTTGCGCCAAAAATAGCCTGCGGGCCCACTTAGTGAAGGCGACTCTTTTCACTAAGCTCCATCATCTTGTTGCAATCTCAACACAGCATGGACGTAGATTCATGGGTTTAAATGTAAATAGATTCTCAACATAATCTTCAACATGTTTGAATACTTGCAGCCAAGAAGATCTGACTATATACATGTTTTACCAGGGATATTTTGAATCCAAACCCTCTTAACTTTAAGTTTTAGATAGGTATCAATGGGCTTTGTGGCTGTGAAGTTTTTGCATCATGTTGTCTTTGTGGGTTGCACTATAAACATGCCTGCCATCTGTGGTCAAGCAGGACGACAAGCACACTGCTGTCAAGCAAGACCACAAACTGATGAGCCTCATCATTGGGTAATTATATGGGCCTTAATTGACATCCTATCTTAGTCAAACCAACTATTCTCATAACTTATTGCATGCTTTTGATTAAATTTTGTTTATGAGGTGAGTTAGAGTTGGATACTATGCTTTGTGGTATAATATGCATTGAATGCAGGATTAAAGGGGAAAATCAAGGAATTTTGGCAAAGGCCAAGGTCAAAACTCAAATGGGAAAAGGGAGAGGGATTATAGGAGGTAAATCCTCCTCATTTATTACCCCTCCATTCGAATATTCCTCCATCATCTCAGAGTGCAAACAATGAAATCGTGAGGATTAGAAGGTAGCCGAGAAAGTGAGAGACAAAGCACCAGTTTATCTCGAGTTTGGGAGCTAAGCGTCCGTAATTTTAAGAAATTCATTGGGGACTTTAGATGTATACGTAGAGAGGCCTCGGACCTTAGTAGGATTCATATTTTTTCTTGTAAAACTCTACTTTATTTTCGACCTACAAGACTTCTGATAGTTCTTTTGATGTAATTTGTTGTTTTGGTAATAAGAATGAGTTTTGTTTTGAGCCAGCACTGAGTTAACTAAGAGGTCTGAAGCTCTTAGATTAGGGCCCAACCCTAGTAGCCAAGGCTCCTCTTCATTTTACATGTATGTTTAGTGTAGATCCGTAGCTTAATTGTTCATTTGCTTATTAGATGCATTTCCATTACAAGTAGTGTAGATTAGATTGGTTGTGTGATAGTTTGCCTCCATTTGTACCTTATTTCAAGTAGCAGGTTAGCAAGGAGAAATATGATCCCCACAAGGTTGTTAGCAAGTGTCTCAGCCTCACTTCCTCCCTCTAGGACCATGACTTGAGGAAGGGACCCTTAAGAAGCCCCAAAAACACAGATTTCTAGTTCTTTTATGAGCTTTGGAGTTTGTTGTCTTTAATTTAGTGTTTGTTTAATGTTGCAAGGTAGATTTCATTGTCATATTTTCCATCTCCATTTCTGCAGTAGATCTCACTCATGCTTTCATTCCCTTCGACAACTTTCTTCCTGCATAATATAGGTAGTTGATTCATTAGTTCTTCTTTTCTAGTTTATGAAAATGTATCTTGTTACATAGATTTTTGGAAGACATAAATGCTTTATGGAGAGCAAGGGCTTCATGAGGAGACTAAAACTTCATAGCCAGCATCCACCCTCCACTTCATCCACCTTAGCCATCCCTTGTTTTCACCATCACCCTCATTAGTTTTTCATAATTTTCCATTGGAATTCTCCCAAACACATTGAGCGAATCTAGCCATCTATCATCTTTGATATTAATTCCTGAGTGATCCTAGACCTTCTAACACTCCATTCCACCCATCACACTCCTTTCCTAAGCCTCCCATCATTTCCAACACCTCACATTTAGCTCTCAGTTGTATCTTGTAGGTTTCCTGTAATTCCTACAGGATCATCCTGTAGGTTTCTAGTACATTCGGTAGGTTTTCTTGAAACAACCTGTTTTGAGGCCAAATTGGTAGAAAGCCTCTAAGAAGTCACAAAAATCCTCCTAGGGACCCTCCACACCATCCAACCACTTCATAAACCTTCTATCCATCCTCAAACACCTGTAATCCACCTATCACATCCACAAGAACAATTAGTTTGCATACTTGATTTTGCATAAAATGACCGAAAGAGTGAAAATAGATTTAGTTTAATTTCTTTACTTGTATATTAGTATTGTTTGATGCTTTTTACTTCCACAAATTAGATAGTAGCATTTTATTTATGTTGATTTAGCATTTCTTCTTAGCATAGCTTCTTAAATGGTTAATAAGTGTATGATGTGGCTTAGCATTGCATCTTGAACTTCCTCATTACTGCACTAGAATAACTCTCTTAGAGTAGATTTACCTTTCTTCGATCAAAGAATCAAGCTTCTTCTGACTCCATAGAAGTCTGGCTTGGAACCCCAGTGGTCTCTTGCCAGCTGAATAGTGACAACAAGCAGAACCATCACTTTTACTTGTGCATACAACACTGTCACATCCAAGTTTGTATGAACCTCGGGTTGATAAGTAAAGTTGGTAGCCCAGGAGTTGCAGCATCCCTGCTGCAATACTGACGCTCATCACTTTTTGGCATCGTTGTCAGGGAGGTGTCTGAGTATAATGTGATTACTTCTTTCTTTTCTTCTATTTCTTTTCTTCAATATTCTGCCATTAGTTTATTTCTGTAAAAGTAATCTAGTTGTTTCCTTTCCTTCATTTTGCATTGTTTGCTTTGCTTTCCATTTTTGCAAGTAATATTTCAATTTAGCAAATAGATTTTTCATTCTATCAGTAATCTTCATTCAATCAACAATTTCAATTCTTCAAGTACTTTCCAAGTTTGAAAAAAATACAAAACCGAACCAAAAATATTTCCTTTCATGCCTCATAGGAATAGGGACAACTCAGGGAAATTTTTGCCAAATACCCCCACTACGTCCAATAACCAACCTTCTCTCTTCTTCGGTGGTTGTGAACTGGAGGAACCCTTAGGTGAGCAACTTGACGTATTTGAAGAACCTACAGGGGAAGAATAAGAATAGGAACGCATTTTTACTGAACCAATGGCTAAAAACCAAAATGACAGAGGGAATAGAGAGAGAGTTGAGGGTTCCTTCCTCATCTGGGAAACTAGTGGGGACACTAAGATGAAAAGTATAAGCCCCTCTGCCCTACCTCATTTCCATGGCCTGACCACAGAGGACCTCGACACTTTCCTGTTTGAGTTTGATGTTATATGTCGAACCTATGACTATACAGATGATGAGAAAAAGTTAAAACTATTTACATATACCCTCAAGGATGCAACATTGTGCTGGTTCATGGTTTTATCTGAAGATAGCATCACAACTTGGGCTTAGATGCAGCAGGCCATTAACAAAAAATATCGGGACTACTGTTGGTCAAAGGATACTAAAGAAGAAATTTTTAGGATGACCATAGGCAATGATGAATACTTAGAGAATTACAAAGAAAGATTCCAACTCAATTACAAAAGGGCCAAGTGCACACCTGACCCTGAGTCAAAGTTGGTCGCGCTTAGGGGAGTAAGAGAAGATATTTTGGATGCATTACATTTGTTAGCAGGAGGAGATATCTACCAGTTACCCTATGAGGATATCAAGACTGTCTTTAGAAACCATTGTAGGGTAGCCAGGAAAAGGGGTAGAGGTAGTCGACCTATGGCCAGTACATCATCTTCCAACTCATCAATCAACGATGAAATTAGAAACATGCTGGAAGATTTAAAAAGTGAGATGTCGTATACCCTTTCCCTGAAAATAGACACCATGAACATTAAGAGGAAGTAGGAGGAAGCAAAGAGAGACTTGTCATTTTTTGTCCTAGATGCACTAGAAGGCATCCTATGAATGAATGTCCATTGAACTCTATTGAAATTTTCTCGGTCTGTGAAGAAAACAACTCCACAGACAAGTGCTCTTCTTTACCCGGACTCAAAGCTATATATTAAGGGGCTGAACGGGTCACTGATCATCTTTGTTACATTAACTAAAGGAGACCTCATGGGCCTAGACCATACCAGCGGGGCATGAAAGGGTCATCCCATGCATATTACAACCCTAACCAAACCACAACCATACCTTCTTCCGGACCCCCTGCTCATCCTTCTTGCTCTACACCCCCTCCTTGGCCCTATGCATCTCAGTATCATTCCCAGCCAGCCAGCAAATCATTTCAACCTTATGCTCTACTACAACCTCAGTGGAATATGCCACTCCAGGGTGGAGGCCCCAATACAAAAATGCTCCAGCTCTATTTCCTCCACCACCTACCCAACCATAACTCCTACACTCTACTCCACCCAAGCAACCCGAGATGCCTACCCAGCCAAATCCAAACCCAAACAACAGGCAAGATCAAAAAGTATACAATGGAGAGACATCATATCTAGCTTATGTTGTGGATATCTAGGAGATTAACTTGAGATCTCGGAGAGTTCTCTCGAATAGCCAACCTCCACATCCATCTAGGGAGGTTGAGGAAGAAAGAGAGGAAAACAAACTTAAAGTAAATCTACCATTTCCTAAGATATTAGCCCAACCATTCCACCCTACCCAAGAAGAGACTGAACTTCTGGGAGAATTTAAAAATCTCTGTAAATATCTCACTTCTGCGGGCAATAAAAGATGTTCCCATTTACAATAAGTTGATTAAGGAGAAGTGCTTCAAGCATCCAAGGAGGCAAAAAAGGGATGCCCCTACCATTAACGTTATTGGGCAACTGTCTGAATTAATGCTGGGGCATGTAATCTGTCCAAAATATTTAGACCCTAGAAGCCTTGTGGTAGATGTGCACATGAATGGCACCATTTTCCAACACACTATGAGTGATTTTGGGGCTGCCATTAATGTGATGACCAAGGACACCATGCTCAAATTCAACCTCCAAGGTTCATTGAGGAAGACCACAACATTTCTACAACTTGTAGAATGTTCCACAGTAACCCCTGAGGGAATTGTGGAGGATTTGATGGTCTCCATTGACTCTTGGGAGTACGCTACAAATTTCCTAATTCTCCAGCCTAAGTCTAAGCTTACTGATTACCCTCTCATCCTTGGGAGGCCATGGTTGGCCACTGCTGATGTTTACATTAGTTGCACAACTAGGAATATGACCATCAATAATGGGCATATGTCCAAGCAGTTAGTCCTATACCCTCCTGCTCAACCTTCTCTAGAGCATGACTTACCTTTATGGTTGGAGGAGGAGGAAGAAGACGAAGTTTATTCCACCCAACTTTATGCTTTTGAAGGAACCATGGGAGGAGGACAACAAGATGAGGATGACTTGATTGAACACCTACTCCAAAGTCCAATTCCTGGTTCATCACCCTTAGAAGAAGTAGTAAAGGAAACCTAGAACAATCATCCAATTGACTTATGCTTGGCCGATTCCAACCCACTCCATATCAAAACCATATAATTCAGCCAAGAGAGAACCTTGAAAATCAATCCATCTCTTTCTGCTCTCCAAGAGGACAAGCTATGCAACATGTTAAAGGAAAATCTAGAAGCCTTTGCTTGGATTTACAAGGAAATGAAGGGAGTACACCCTTCAGTGTGTACTCACCACATATACATCAAATAAGGTTGCAATCCAGTCCAACAACCACAAAGGAGGATGAATATAGCTCTTAAAGATATAGTCAAAGAAGAACTGCAAAAAAGACTAGATGCAGGATTCATTTACCCTATCTCTGATAGTGAGTGGGTCTCTCCTTTGGTGTTAGTTCCCAAGAAAAATGGTAAGTGGAGAATTTTTGTTGATTAAAGGGAGTTGAACAAAGAAACAAAGAAGGATCATTTTCCTCTACCCTTCATTGACCAAGTGTTAGATGGCCTGGTAGGGAAAAGGTTTTACTCTTTCCTAGATGGATTTAGGGGTACAACCAAATCTAGTTCTTCCTAGAAGACCAAGATAAGACCACATTCACTTGTCCTTGGGGTACTTTTTCCTGTAGGGTCCTTCCTTTTGGCATATGCAATGCTCTTGCCACTTTCCAGAGAGCAGTCTTGAGTATTTTCACCGAATTAGTCCATGACGCGGTGAATATTTATATGGATGATTTTACACCTCATGGCTATGATTTTGAGGAAGCCCTGTGTGACCTAGCCAAAGTACTACAAAAATACATTGAAATGAACCTATCTCTTAGTCCTAAAAAATGTTAATTCTTAGTGACTGCAGGGACTGTGCTAGGTCATTCAATATCTCAGCAAGGACTATAGGTGGACCCAAAAAAATAGCTATGGTCCAAAGGGTCCCACCTCCTCAAAAGCTCAGAGATGTCAGAAGTTTCCTAGGGTTAGCTAGATACTACCGAAGGTTCATAAAGGACTTCAGAAAGTTGGCCTCTCCTTCATTTGATTTATTGGCCAAAGTCTCTGAGTTTATATGGTCAAAAAGTTTTCAAGAGGCCTTAGACATCCTAAAGGATAAGTTAACCACTACACTGATTCTCCGAGGCCCAAATTGGCCCATACCCTTTCATATTCATGCTGATGCCTCACACAAAGCCATAGGAGTAGCCCTAGGTTGGATATATGAAAAACCGCCTTATGCTATATATTTTATAACTAAGAATTTATCAAAGGTTGAACTACGTTATACAGTGACCGAAAAGGAACTCATGGTTGTTGTGCATTCATTAAAAAAATTCAGGCATTGTATTACAGGCTATCAAACATTTGTGCATATTGACCATGCTGCAATCAAGTATTTAATGAACAAACCAGATGTGAATGCTCGAATTATAAGATGGTTACTTTTAAACAAAGTCTTTCGGTGGAAATCACATGAAAGAATTTTTTGGCCGATGCATTTCAAACCAACTAGTGTGGTTCATCATCAAGACCAAATGAAGAGGCAAACCATGGCAAAGGCTTAAATAGAGAGCAATTTAGAGACATAATTTCAAGTAACAACTATATTTGAACAATAATGTTTAAGTTATAATATTAATTTATTAATATATTAAAAACAAATATTATTAGGTAACAACTATATTAAAAGGCTAGTTTTTGAAAAATAATATTTAAATTAATTTATTAAAATGAAATATTACTAGTTCTTGAAAATTAATATTTAAATAATGATGTTAGTTTATTAATTTATGAAAATATTAATATGTAACGGCTATATTAAACAGCTATTTTTTGAAAAAGATATTTAAATACTGATATTATTTCATTAATTTATTCAAAATATTAATAGGTAATGACTAGTTTTCCAAAAATAGTATTTATACTAATTTATTAAAACCAAATATTACTAGTTCTTCAAAAATAATATTAGATAATGATATTAGTTTATTAATTTATTAAAATATTAATATGTAATGACTATATTAAATGGCTAGTTTTTGAAAATTAATATTTAAATTAATTTATTAAAACCAAATATTAATATGTAACGAGTATATTAAACGTCTAGTTTTTTTCTCTTCCTCCTAGAAAGATCTCGGTCGACGATATCATTTGTGACATTGAATATGGTATTAGAGACTTACCGGACGTCACTAAAGATAGCATTTGTCAATACTGTGTGGTTGTCCTTAGAAAAGCAAAGCCCTCCAAGAATAACATCAACAAACCTGAGTTTGATGCTCTCAAATCATTAAACGATAATAAGAATATTGTTGTTCTCAAAGCCGACAAAGGTGGTGCTATTGTTATTCTTGATAAAGATTATTACTGTCGAAAGATGTTGGACCACCTCCATAATAGCGGGTGCTATAGGAAACTTAACAAGGATCCTCTGAAGAAGATTTCCAAAAGTGTTGCTCTTGCTATAAAGGCTAGTAGCTCGCTCAGCTCATTTAGTCATAAGCTTATTGAAAGTTTCCCTCTCACCCCCAGAATCTATGGTCTGCCAAAGATTCATAAGGAAGGGGCTCCTTTGAGATCCATTATCAACATGATAGGAGGACCAACTTATCTTCTTGCTAAATATCTAGCCCAGAAGCTTAAGCCCCTTCTTGGTCATACAGAATCCTTCGTCAAGGACACTACATTGTTTGTTAATGAGTTAAAGAGTTTCAAGCTTGATCCAGATGACAAGCTTGTGAGCTTTGATTTGGTCTCTCTCTACACTAATATCCCTATAAACGAGGCCATCAAAGTCATCAAGCGAATAACAGATCCTGATACGGATTATTTAGTTGTTATTTGTCTCACTTCTACTTTCTTTTCATTCGATGGGGAATTCTATGAGCAAACTTGTAGTGTCGCCATGGGTTCCCCCTTCTCTCCTATGGCAGCTAATATATTCATGGAGGATTTTGAATCAAAGGCCTTAGCCTCTTCTCATCAGTTGTGGAAGAGGTTTCTGGATGACACTTGTGTCCCATGGTAAAGAAAAGTTAGAACTATTTTTCCTACATCTTAACAATCAATCTAGTTCTATAAAGTTCACCATGGAATTTGGATGTGATGGTAGTCCTCCCTTCCTTAACATCCTCCTCTCAAGGAATCATAATGGTTCTTTCCCCCACGAGGTATATCGTAAGAAAAATCATATGGAACAATATCTTCATGCTAATTCTCATCATTTCCCAGCTCAAAAGCTTGGTGTTCTCAACACCTTAGTGACTAAAGCTTTAAAAGTTTCTGATGAAAACCATCTCAAGGAAGAGAAAGCACATCTCCTAAGAGTTTTCTTTAGTAATGTGTATAGTAGACACCAATGTACTAAGGCTATCCTCATAGCTGAAAAAGGCCCTAGTGCTAAGAAAGATACCAATGATCGATTTTCTAGTGTTCATCTTCCTTTCACCCAAGGGACCACTCACAAGAATGCAAGGATCCTAAGGAGACATAAGGTGGCTTCAACCTTTCGGCCTTTAAATATCATCCGGAGCTCCCTTAGATCTGTAAAACACCCAGTGGACCCCAGAAATATGAAAGGTGTTTACGTTATCCCATGCTCTTGTCGGACTTCGTACATTGGTGAGACTAGTCGCTCGATTAATCAAAGGATTCGTGACCATGTTGTTGACATCAAGCATGGCAGGACCCTCTCATTTTCTTTGGCGGAGCATGTAGACAAATCTAAGCATCACATCTGCATTGAGGAGGCCCTAGAAATTGGAAAAAGGCCCAATAATTTGAATATAGATGATGATTGGAATATCAGTAGAAGTTGGGTCCCTATCTTGTCCTCCCCATATATATATATACATACATATATATATACATACATATATATATATATATATATATATATATATATATATATATATATATATATATATATATATATATATATATATTGACATCCTTTTTATAGTATTTGTTGTTGATTTATTCTTCATTAGAGTTTACTTTCTTGATCCTTCATCTTTTTTTATGTATTTTATCATCCTATTCACTCTTAACTCCTTTTAGTATTTTTGTTATTTGTTTAATGGGCATGAGCCCCATATTTTATTGTTGACCTTGTTTTATTTATTAATTATTTTTTCTTTGGATATATATATATATATATATATATATATATATATATATATATATATATATATATATATTTCTATTTTTATTTATTTATTTTTACTTTCATTTTTATTTATCTATATATATATATTTATTTTGACTTTTGTTTTATTTCATTTATTTTTCCATTAATTTGTAGGAATTTATAGGTTAAGTTCCTCAGACAGAACACCAAACGACATTGCTCGCAAATAGATCAGAGATCAATATACTAGTATTGTTGACATGGTTAAAACCGTCAAAGAGGAAAACAGTCGACGACTTGAGCCAACGCAACCACTTCAAGCGATTTATTAATAAAAGAATGAAAATGTACATAAGCTTCTCTCATGAACAATTACCCTACAAATGACCCTCCATGATCTTTAAATAGAGATCATGGACCAATCGGGTGTTAAGCCATGGATCAAGTGTTGGTAATACTGAGGAGAGAATGAACCATCGGATCACTACATATCGTGATCGTCGGATTGTAAGTTACAAAAGTACATAGTAAAGAAACACACTTTACCTAACTCTACACTAGGCCAAGTTATGCTTAACTATTTCCTATGCGTCGGAATATCCTAACATCCCCCCTTAAGAACAACTTGCGATAGGATTGAAGGATGTTCAAATATGACACAATAGGAGAAGGAATGAGGCATTAGAGCCTATCCCCCCTTAGTGAAAACTTCCTGAACTCCAACCATAAATCGAAGCTTAGTAAACTTCGCCTCTGTGAGAGCCTTTGTAAAGATGTCTGCAACTTGATCATCTGTTGAAGAATATTGCACTTCAAGAACATGGTCATGAATGAGCTTTTTGATGAAGTGCACATGTAGTTCAATGTGTTTGCTGCATTGATGTTGGACTAGATCTTTGCATAGTTGAATGGAATTTTGATTATCACACAAAAGTGTAGTCGGATGCTGCTACTGAAAGCCAAACTCTAATAGGATCTGAAGAAGCCACAGGGCTTCCTTACTAGCTTCTATGGCACAACGATACTATGCTTCTGCTAAAGAAAGAGATATGGAACTTTGTTTCTTGCAAGCCCATGTAATAGGTCCTGAACCAAGAGTGAACACAGAACCTGCAGTAGACTTCCGATGATCAGCGTCAACAACCCAATCAGAATCAATGAAAGCAACCAATAGAGAAGATGCTTCGACATTGTAATGAATCCCAAACTTAACTATACCTCAAACATAATGAAGTATTTTTTTAGCTGCTTTCCAATGACTTTCATGTGGGTTTTTCATAAATCGAGAAATAAGGCCAACAAGAAAGGAAAGGTCAGGTCGAGTATGGGTCAGATACAAACGTTTTCCTACAAGTTGACAGTACAAGGTAGCATCAACTTCAGGTGAAGTACAAGTGACTGAAATTTTGGCTCCAGACTGGAAGGGAGAAGGGGTTGGCTTACAGTGTTCCATGTGAAAGTGGCGTAGAAGATCACAGGAATACTTGGACTAGGAAAGGGAAATACCTTCCTTGGATTGCAAGAACTGAAGACCAAGAAAATAATGCAAGTGTCCTAAGTTTGTCATTTCAAACTTCATTTTAAGGCTGGACTTCACATGCTTTATAAGGTTGGGATCACTACCAGTTAGGATAAGATCATCAACATAAAGAATAAGAATGATAAGGGACTTGCCCAGTTTCTTGGTGTAGACAGTATTGTCAAAATGACACCTAGAAAAGCCAGATTCTAAAATAAAGCTATCCATTTTGGCATACCAAGCTTGAGGGGTTTGCTTGAGACCATAAAGGGATTTCTTACACTGACATACAAGGCTGGAGTCTATTTGTATAAAGCCAGTAGGTTGTTCCATATAAATTTCTTCATGCAAGTCCCCATGCAAGAAGGCAGCTTTCACATCCATCTAATAGACTTCCCATTTGAAAATGGCAGCAGGGGAAAGAACAAGGTGGATATAGTTCATTTTGGCAATAGTGGAGAAGGGTTCAGTATAGTCAATGCCTTCTACTTATGAAAAACCCTTAGCAACACGACGAGCTTTATGTTTATCAAATTTTCCATCTGGTACGTACTTGGTTCTGTAAACCCATTTGCATCTAACAAGTTTTCGTCCCTTTGATAGAGGAACAAGATCTCATGTATCATTTGCCAATAACGAATGATATTTTTCATTCATAGCTCCATCCCAATCTGGATGGCCTAAAGCTTCTGCAAATGTGTCAGGATCATAATTAGCTGAAGCTTGAGCCAGTAAAGAAGAGGCTCTATCGAATTGTGAACGTGTACGCCACTGATCTGTACGATCACCGACAAGAGCACTTACTGCATCCCGAGTAGCATGGACCCATTTTGAAAGCTGAGGAGCTGAAGGAGGATCCTGAGAAGGTGGGGGAGGATTGTCATCCTCGCTGTCAAAATCTAAAGAAGAAATATTTTTAGAAGTAGAAGGGATAGAGAGAGGTGGCACATCTACTGAACTAGGCTCATGTGCTGATATGTTTTCATAAAACTTTACATCTCTTCTAACGATAACATTTTTTGACTTAAATGGAATAAGTCTGTATCCTTTGACATCTTCAGAATATCCAACAAAAATAGATTTTTCACTCTTAGGTTCTGTTGATGCCTCGAAAATCGTTGCATCAACATCGGGGATAACCACCCGGTCTGGACCTTAAAGGAAGCTCCTTTTCCATTTGGTGTGGTGGCTCCGACTGGATATAATGGGACCAGTTTCCCAATGATTGGTATATAGGATGGATAAATGATTGATTCTCTAATATATAATGATAATGGATGAATGATTTAATCTAAAAGTAAAATTATAAACAATTATCCTATCCCGGGAAATTTCTACTTTTAACGTAACTTTTGATGGTCTTCATTCACCAACAGGCATATAGATGACTCTTGTTGGTAAGCAAAGATGTTTGTTCATATGATAATTACTAAGCCCAAATAGTTGAACAAAGCAATCAAGCAAACATTATCACACTATTCCTCATATATATCATAGACATAGATATGATTGAAAGAATAACAGTCCTTAGACATTCAATAGTAAAAAGTACAAGGATTGCTGTAGAACACATACATATATTCAATGATAGCAAAATTTAAACAAATGTCGATTCACCTAAAAGAATAACACAAGAGAATAGATAATAGTACCATATGTTATTTGAGTCACTCCTGATATCAATCACATTCAAATTCCTTTTTCCAACTTAGAAACACTTCCACAAAAGGGAATAGTGCACATATCATCAAAGCTTTCTTCATCAAAATTCAGAATACTGGCCCAGTCTTTATAAAAAATAGATCAGAAGCACAATAGTGTGACTTCCTGATTTGAGTTTATACAAAAACTAAGGACCCTTTCCAAATGCATGAAAGGGCCTATTAATACTAATTAATCTAACTAATTACAAAATAAAAGTGTTATTTAATTGGTACAACTATATTATGAATATCTCCTCAAAATTTTCTTGTTCTCAGTTGGCAGCATGATTCATTGTTTCGGGTGGTCTCCCTTCAGCTTGAGCTGGCAGATATCTGATATCGGTTGCAACTCTAGAGGGCGACTTAGGTGAGAATTCAGTTGAGCTGAATATGTGGCATCTTGGATCTCGGGGATCATGCAACTGATGGAATCAGTTAAACATTTGAGTGTGGTCCTCTGATTGTATGGCTTGATTAAGAAAAACCAAAAGGCATCCCAAGTTAAACTTTGGATGCCAGCGATTAGTCTTCCATTCTTTTCCAATTCCTGACTGCATATTTGTTCCAAGGCTTTGCCCGATGTCAATTTACCTGGATTACACTATGAAATCATATTAGACAGATAAAGAGTGTCATTGACAAATTCAATTAAATTGTTAGTAGATAACTGACATCTTGAGGTTTCTCTTTCTGCCTTGATTAGTTGCGTCTGCATTCTAGGAACAGGATGTCTTTGTGTGACTCTAGAATCTTGCGCAGATCCGAATCCTGTCCTTCACTGGAGTCTTGCCAAGCAAGAAAGCTGGTTAAGGTCTCATTGGCCTATTCTAAATCCTGCCTAGCTTCAACTGATTTGTCAACTATTGATGTAGTAATCTCACAAAGAGGTTCAGCCAGAGAAATGTTACGACATAGCAGTTTTAGCTGTGTAATCAATTCCTTATTGATTTGTAGAGCTTCTGTTATAAGCTCTGCTACTTGAGGAAGGCTCCTGAACTTTTCTACTTCTTGTGACAGTTGAGCGATTTACTCATCCTTAGTCTTGCTCATTTGTTCATTCATTGCCTTTAATTTGGCCAATGCTTTGGAAAATTCCTTCTGTTTCTATACCGTGCTCAAATCTATCCTCTGTTTCTCTTTGAGCAATTGCTGATTTAATTGGCTGTTTTTCTTCCACTGTGTTGATAGTTGTTGTTCCAATTTTTCTATTTTTCGTTGTGCTTCAGACACCTGCGACTGCAATGAATCAATAATTTTATCTTTTTCCTTAAGGAGACTATCTACTTCTGAGGCTTTATCCATGGTGGCTGCCGAATATGCTTCAGCATACCGTGAGAGTTTCGTAAGGTCATCGAAAGGGTTCAATTCCTCCTTCCACACCACATTAGCCATCTTTGTTTGATCTGGAAAAAGGGAAGATTGATCAAGTCTCCTCCTTTTCCTCTGTCTTTTCACCACAGCCCTGTGTTTGGGACTGTAAAAGACATCTAATGGTGGTATGTCTTCTATCTGTAAAACAATATGATCGGATGGATCTCTGGGAATTATTTATGCATCTCTTGAAGTCTTTTCTCTAGTGGTTTAGGGTATTTATGATACTTCTGTTGTCCCTATTTGACTACTGGAAAATTGAGGAGAACGAATCCCACAGCCGGGTAGTATAAGAGCAGCTATTGAGAATATGTTCCATTGTCTCCTCTTGCTCCTCATAGAGCTGACATCTAGAAGGCCCCATAATTCCCCTTCTCCTAATATTGTCCCAATTCAATATTTTCTTGTGATGAACCAACCACATAAAAAGCTTGATTTTCATCCAACTTTGCTGCCTCCAGAGATGTGTGCAGGCCTTGTATGGAACTCTATAATTCAACCCAGGTAGAATACCTTTAGCCTCCTTGAGATTAAAGGCTCCTCGCTTGTTATTATCCCATCTCAATTAATCCTGCCCATCTATTATTAAGATCATCCTCTGCTTGAGCAAGTCCCCAAGAGCCTCTACTTTGATTTCTAGGGGGTTTTCCTCTTTGCATTCAATGTTTCTCCAGCTTCTCCACTTTTTGGAGGAATGAGAAAGCTCCCAAAAATCCTTAACTCTAATTAACCCTTGGTCATCTGTTTCCTGCTTAAGGCTTATATAATTCTCTGTTAACAATGTTGGTTCCTGCTGCCATTTGTCCTCCCAAAAAAGAGCAAGATATCCTGCTCTAATTTCCTAGAAACTGTTCCTTTAAACTAAGATTCTGTTCTTCGAGGATCTGTTCCATATGTAGGAGCCTTTTATAGTTCCCGAAATTCTTATGAGATCATTATTGTGCCATGAGCTAGCATATTTATCTTTCCATATCCTGGCCCATTGAGATTTTGTCTCCTGCACCCATATCCACCATAGCTTGGCTCCTAGAGCTTTACAAAGAATCTCTTGATCATCGAAGTTGAGTCCCCCCTGACTTTTGGGTTTGCATATTTTTTCCCAAGAAACTAGGTCCCATTTTTTTCTAGTTTCCCCCTTTCCATACAGGAAGTCTCTTTGTATGTCTCTGATTTGATCTAAGACACCTTTTGGAGATGGGAGTGCTGATAACATGAAAACTGGGATGGATTGAAGTACAACCTTTGTCAGAACTAACCTGCCGGCTAGGTTCAAGGCAAAGAAGGTCCAATTTTTTACTCTGTCCTGCATCTTATTAATGACTGGTTCCCATATACTCTTTTGCATGGGTCTGGCAATAAGAGGTATTCCTAAATATTTATAGGGGAGGGAATCTCGTTGGAAGCCGAGAATTTTTGAGATATTTCTTTCGATAGCAATGTTAGTGTTGAATAAGAATATTTTTGATTTAGAGAGGTTGACTTCCACACCTGTAGCCAGTGCAAAATCCTTAAGAATTTGCTTAGGGGCCAAAGCCTCTTTGACTGTAGGAACACCTTGCAGTAAGGTATCATCCACAAATTGTTGATGAGTCAGCTCAGAACTGTTCTTAGAAGTTGAAGACCCCTAATTCTTCCAAAAGCCTTGGCTTGCTTAATGGAATGCCCAAGCCCTTCCATCATAAGAATGAAGAGGAAGGGAGAGAGAGGGTCTCCTTGCCTGAGGCCTCTAGAAGGATTGAAGACAATAGAGGGAGAGCCATTTACAAGAATGGAAAAGCTGGAGGAGGTCACCAGTGCCATGACCCATCTGACGCAGTTGTGATCAAACCCAAAGGAAGAGACAAATTTCTTGATGTAATTCCAATTCACCTTGTCATACGCTTTGGTAATATCCAATTGCATGATCTCACCCGCCTGTTTTTTGCTGGTGAGCATGTGCACTACCTCATGAACTTGAATAATGTTGTCTAGAATCTGTCTTCCCTCCACATAACCTGATTGCTCTTCAGACACAAGCAAGGGGAGGAGAGGTTTGAGTCTATTGGCCACTACTTTGGATATTATCTTGTAAACCACATTACATAAGGCAATAGGTCTGTACTTGTCTATCCTGCTTGGCAATAAGGGAAATAAAGGAGGTGTTGAGAGCTTTCAGTATAGTTTTGCTTCTCCTGGAATCCTCTACCACATTCACAATGTCCTCTTTGACAATATGCCAACACGCTTTAAAAAAATCCACATTGAAACCATCTAGGCCGGGTGCTTTGCCATTCTGCATATCTTTGGGAACCTCGCTAACCTCCTCTTCCTCAACTGGTCTATTGAGGTTGAAATTGTCCTCTCTGGACACCAGTTTGGGGATATGCTCTGTTATTCCCCTAATGTACTGATCCCTGTCTGGAGTGTTTTCCCGAGTGATGTTCTGGAAATTTTGTACAAGCATAGCTTCAATGTCTTTGTGAGTGGTTTGAATTTCCCCTTCCTCATCTTTAATCATGGAGATTCTGTTGTGAGCTCTGTTAGCAATTGTGGATCTATGAAAAAATCTGGTGTTCTATTCTCCTTCCTTGAGCCATTGGATTCTATATTTTTGTCTCCAAAATATTTCCTCTTGTTTGAATAAGTTTTTCCAAACTAGATGGTATTTATCAGCCTGCTCACTTTTGTCTTTGTTAAATCCATTGCTTATCAAAGCCTTGTTGAGTTCTAGAATTTTGATTTCCACTAATTGTTTTTCCTCAAAGATGTTCCCAAAATCTTTCCAGTTCCATTCCTTTAGTTTGAACTTAATGTGCTTTAGTCTTTTATGTAGAAGGTACATCTTGGAACCTTGGATTTGCAAGTCTTCAGCCCACCACTTTTCAATATTACTAATGAAATCCAGGTGGGAGAGCTAGATGTTTTCGAATTTGAAGGGTTTTTTCCTGGGAGCATCTATACCCTTAATTTCCAACTGAATCGGCCAATGATCTGAACCTCCAAAAGGAAGCACTCTGGCTATTATTTCACTATTAAGGAACATTAGTTCCTCTGATATCATGAATAAATCTAGCTTAGATGCTACGAGTGCCTCACCACCTCTTTTGTTGTTCCATGTAAAAAGAACATTACTTGAATCTGACTCAACCAAATTCATCTTGTCTGTGAATGATTGGAACGCTAAGGAGTCACTGTTGAGCACTCTGGTGCCTCCTCCTTTTTCCGAGAGATATTTGATCATGTTAAAATCTCCTCCCAAGATCTAAGGCATTCCAGCCTATCTTCTTCTGAGATCACTAAGGGCTTCTAACAATTTGAGTTTCTCATCCAATTTTTGGGGACCGTAAACATTTGTAACAAGGAACTTTTCTGAGACCCCAACCGGTTGAATGACCACTGATAGATAATTTCTTGATGCCTCTGCATCCATTATGTTAATCATTTGGGGATTCCAAAGAGTAAGAATACCCCTCGCTATGTTCTCAGCTTCAACCTCTAGAAACTCATATCTGATGAGCCATTTGCTGTGTATGAGTCTTATTTTCTAAATGAAACATTTTGTTCCCTACATAAAAATCATATCTGGCTTTCTTGTTTCATTCTATAACTAAGCAATCTTTGTTTTCTTTTACTTCGTAGACCTCTAATATTCCAAGATGTAAATTTCATATTTAAAGATTTGTAAAGTAGTAACTAGTTAGGTCGTTCATCTTACCTAAATCTATCATGAGCTTTCCACACTCCATCAAAATTTCCTTCTGCTTTTCCAGCCTCTCTTCTTACCCACATTTCTAGGAGCTAGTCCTAGGGTTGGTTTCACTGTTTTCACTCCTTTGTTTTCCAACTTGTCATTTGTTGTTCCTGTTTCTAACCCTCTTTCATGAGACTTCCGTAGAAACAACTATTGTATTCTATTGCAGTCCTCTTGGGGTAGAGATTCTATCCCTCCCGTGGTTCCCTGCGTCAACAACCCTTCCAGATCTAGGTGTTCCTTCTCCAGAATTTCTCGCAGTTCATGGTCTTCCAGATCTATTTCTCTTTGGGTCATTTCCATATCCATTTCTACTTCAGTCTCACTATTCATATTTTCTTTCCTGTTACAAAACTCTTGTGTTATGTTGTAGTTCTCCTCCTTCTCTTTTTCATTAAGTTCTTCCTCCATTGCTTGATTTACCCTTGTCATTTCTTCCTCTTCTTCAAGTGCTTGAAACCAGTTCAGGTTGATCTTTTGCTCCTCATTGTGTTGTTGTCTTGCTCCTTTTCTGCCTCCTTTTCCTTTACTTACCACTTTCTAAAAGTTTTTAGTCTCCTTCCCAGTATTCTATTTTCCTTTATTGTCTGCTTTACTAAGAGGACAGTCTCTAATCAGGTGACCATGCTCATGACATCTATGACATCTGAATGGGATATGCTCATAATCCACTATTTGGACCCATTCCTCATCAAAAACTTCCAGGATTAGTTCATCCGGGAGAGCGTCGGATAGATCCATTTCTACTCAAATCCTAGCATAGGAGGTATATTTACCCTCTCTTGTGGCTTCTGAAGCTTTCAAAAAATGACCTAGTTTATTGCCAATGGCAGCAAGCGACCCATGTTGCCAATGATTGAGAGGTAGGGAATAGAGCCTTACCCAAATAGGTACTTAGGTGAATGTCTCTCTTTCTGGAATGAAGTTCATCTTCCACAGCCTCATATAGAGGCCTGCTGTTGCAAAAAAGTAGGGTCCTCCTTCAAATATTCCATCTTTATCTTCAATGTTAGTAAATACCATTGTAAAAAAACCCTTTGACCCCAGGTGTAGATCAATACTAACTTTGGGTTTCCAATGGTATTTGATCCATGTCTGTAATGCCTTTTCAGACGGCCAAATTCCCATGAATTTTCATATTATGGCCTAAGTCCCCATATGTTCCTTGTGCTCTTGTAGAGCAAGATCATTCAACACTACTCTAGTAGTAATCTTCGTTCTGGGTCTGCACAGTCCTTTCTGATATTTGTCCCTTGTTCCCTGGCTTTTGTCTTCTTCCTCTTTGTCCTTTACGCAACTGATTTCCTTGGAGCTGGCCCCATCTGAATCCTTTTCATTATTTTTCCCCCTTCACCAGAACCTCTGACTTTTCCCAGTGGTGACTTGTCTTTGCCAGCCGTCGCTTCCTTGTAGGAGGGAGTGGAGCTCCATCCTCTACTGCGCTCCATGGGGAGCAACCTAAGAGCCCCTCTGTAATCCTAGTTTCGCTCCCTCGAGTTCGCAGTTCTGACCTCGCTTCTAACCCTCCACATCTTCCACGAATTCAAATGTTCATTATGATGCACATTTTTAAGATAGACCTTGCATATGATTTTTTTTTAATAATGATGTCTACACTATTGGCATTAATAACCCTAGCAGGGGAAATATGCATTCGGCAGGTACAACCTATTATTGCTCTTCGGTGATATGTTGTGTTTACACTTTTAATTCATATTTTTGAGCAATTTATAAAGAAATTTCTTCGTCGTGTAAACTTCTATGGAAATAGGTTATATCAGGTTCATTGTTGTTATTATAGGTAGAATTATAGGTTGTTTTAGTAACTGATTATTAATTCTCTTTTTTGAAATAAAATCATTAGTGTATTTGGTTTAATTGGATTGGGGATAGTCAAAACTCAAATATAAACTAGAAGATTCAAAGTTTAAATCTCAGTGAAAGAAGTTAACAAATTTGCAAAATATAATTAAAATACTTCAATAATATATATATATATATATATATATATATATATATATATATATATATATATATATATATATATATATATATAGATAGATAGATAGATATATATATTCATATTTTATTTATTTAATAAATAATTAAAAATTAGAGTAATAGTGATTAAAATCAATTTATTATTATGGATTATCCATATTTGTAGGCATCTGTTAACTAGTCAAGGTTTTAATGAACATTAAGTCAAAAATGGGAATAATTTTGCAATATTATGAGGAAAACTGGAGGTCATGATCTTCTTTGTATTATTATAGTTTCGATAGTGGGCCTAATGGTTAAGAGAATATGTTTCCTCATATAAGGTTCACAGGGTCAAAACCACAGGGAGTAGAGTATGTATGCCTTGGTAGATTTAGCAGTCAAACAGCTGGGGGGAGGTGGGTCCCTTGTCTCACAAACATGGGTCTCATACACCAATTTGGTCTATGGCTTAGCCCAAACCTTAAAATTGGATAATAATAATTTATTTTTGGCAAGTGCCTTGGTCCTCCAGGCTAGGCCTCCCTGAACTCTTTATTAACAATTGTTAGTGAAACTCTCATTTGATGCTTATCTTCTTTTTTCAGGACCACTTTAGCTACCTTAAAATTGGATAATAATAATTATTTTTTAGGAAGTGCCTTGGTCCTCCAGAACAGGCCTCCCTCTGCTGATTTATTAACAATCCTTGGTGGAAGTGTGATTTGGTGCCCATCTTCTTTCTCAATATCTCTCTGGTTATTAGGAATCTGTTAGTGCTTTATGCTTGTCAAGATAAACTCTTGACTCAGTTTTTATGGCCCTCAGAAACTTTTGGGATAAAGGCTATGTATTTAATCTTATGGTTTGGATTCTCTAATTTCATCATGTAACACAATTTTTTATTACTACAATGCTCTTGTAGCTTAAAAAAAATTAATAATTAAACAATCTAAATCCATCTTAACTCCAAAATTATCAAGCACCAAAAAGGATCTATATTAGTAATAAACTTGTTGATGAAATGTTAATAAGGAAATTTGAAACTACACCTTCTCTTTTGTTTTCTTGTGTTTTTAGCTATGTCTTAGATGTCTGTAGCTATGTCTTAAATTTGTGTAGCTATGTTAATTAGTGTGGTGAAATATATATGGTAAATTATTATTATACATACTTGACTCTAAAATCAGAAGTTCTAGCTAAAAATAAAGTAGGTGATGCAGACAAAATCATATTTCAGGAAGTGGAATGATGGAATACTTGAATTTTTGATTTTTTTTTATTTAGCAAAACCTACATTAGATAAATCACCTTATCCCATAAAGTGCAGTGAATTCCCTATGGCTGAAATTAGTCGAACATTAGATATGTTGCATGGAATATCAAATTTTGTAAATTTTGTCCATCTCCAACAATATAATTAAAATTAAAATTAACATTTTGATAAAGATGGAAAGCATATGAAACATTGTATCTTAAAACTTATCATATATTTAGAAGATATATTTGAGTTCCTACAGAACAAAAGAAAACTATATTAGCTGATGGGGAAAGAAAATATTTTATGTAAAAAAACATGTCAATACTTTTATCATATCTAGTACCTCATATCCGGGAGGTGAAACTTTATTCATGCTTTCTAGTTATAAATAGATAGAAATGATAAATATCTATTAATAAGTCCCAGATTTTATTCTGAGAGGAATATCAAGAAAAAATTATATATTTAGTTCAAGCATACCCAGTACTGGGTGTAGAGGAGAGAGCATAACCTGTAGCTTCAAATTCTCTAGTTACAGTAGCAGTTTTTGACACCATAACCTATAGCTTCAGATTCTCTAGTTACAGAAGTAGTTTTTCTGTAGCAGAAAGTAGTTTCACCACATAAATATCTAATCAGGACACACATATCCTTAGTTATTGAAAGATTGGTTAGTTAGATTCTCATGCTCACAGGATAGGGATTCTTCAACCTTTGGTATTGCTAGTGGTTTTTTATTTCAATATATATAAGGAATTTTTTCATTTTCTTTTATTTGTGAGTTTGTTGAGGAGCCAATCCAGCTCATAGTAAGAAACATCAGTTTATGTTGTTCAATATTTAATATTTATATATTTTATATGGAAATATGAAGGGACATAACTTATCTATTTATTGAGCCAACATTTAACTATATCAAGTACAAATTGTTATTTTTTAATTTTAATTTTATTTTATATAATTTGATCAAGTCAACATAATATCATATTAAATTATATAAAATTACATTACATCAATTTTTACAACATTTCTTTTATATTGGATTGTAGAGAGTTACTTAGTTCAAAATCCTATCAAAAGCACCTGACTTCCCATTTAACTTGTCCATCCCAAAAATTTCAAGGAAATATAAGAATAAGTTTTAAGCCTTATTGTAATTGGTTCACTTCCTTTTATCTAATTTAGCAAAAGGAATTTAGTAGGAATTTATGTTTTGTATAGCTAGTTGTAAAATAAGTATGTCCTTTTTGGGTTAAATGGTACAAGATGGTGGGAAGAAAAATTAAAATGAAACAGACAATAATTGCTGCCTCATAGTTTAATTAGTTTACTACCATCAATATAATTTTTCTGAAAAAAATAGCTGTAATGTTTGTTTTACAAAGCTAGTTATAAATATGATGTTTATAAAAAAGATATGATCTTTTAATGTGATAATTACTTATCATTTTTCTCTTGTCACATGTATCATTAAAAATTATACACAAGAAAATCTTAATACTAATACAATAATAACAGTAAAATAAAACTATAATCAGCACAAAAGAGACAAAATTTTCACTTGGGAAACCTTACCTGGGAATTCTTCAATTCAAGGAAAAAAAATTATTTTTCTTTCAAACTAACCACAAAACCCAAATAACACAAACCTTGTCAAATAAGCCAATTTACCTGTTGCTACTCAAAATTGCATTCAACCTTGGTGAAAAAGGCTTAAATTCGACCTCAAGTTGCCAAGTAAGTTTGGTTAACCTGCCTAAAAGTTTGGTCAACTACCCACATCTTTCCAGAAAAAAATTAGTCAAACAATTTTTTATTGGAGCCATACACGTTAGATCAATGCTAATCAAAAGTGCGATAAACTAGTATGCCATAGAAAAAAATTTCCCTAAGAAAACTCAACGTCTTTCATAGATTCCTTCGCATCTATGAACAAAATATTTGATTTTTCTTGTGATGATTGGAGTTGTCTCCAAGTGACGAGGTGGAATGCAAATTTATAGTAAAATAGGGTGCCCCATGTGGTTTGTAGTTATCGATGGGATAACATGATATTTTGTAGCTCACTTAAGTATTTGCGAGAAAAATTAAATTAAAAAAAATAAACTTTTCCTTTTAATTAGTTTTGAGGGTCAATTTAAATTATTAAAATTATAGATACTTCAAAAATCAACACTTTATCTTAGTTAGGAAGGTATTAATCATGATTTCTTTACTCAGTAGTTTTGTTGAACAAAATCTCCTTCCTAAGAAAGGGTTGAATGAGCTTGCTGGGTTAACGTATCCATCCACTTCATCTGGTCATATAGAATCATGTGGAAAGCATCTTGCATCAACATCAAGATTCAGACACCCCCTAACCAAATACCTTTTGGCCTTCTAGGGTGAATAAGACTAGTCCTTGCTCACTAGCTCAACAAGTCGTCACTTGAAGCAAGGTTAATTCCTTTGACTAGAAATGGTGAAGCCATAGGCCAATTACCATCCTTTCATGCATATTAAATGGAAATAGACTTTCCCAATGCTAAAGGAACTCACTCTACCAACTATTCAAGTACCTCTTGGCAATATGGTTAGGATATTCTAACTCATGGAGCACTCTCGGCCTTCATTCTCTCTAGGAAATTTTCCCTAGCCACATTACATGGCCCCTAGTCATTACTATTAAAATTTCAATATTCTAACCTAGGGAGAATGTCTTCCCGTTGATGCTACAATTTCAACATTCCCTTTAACTGAGGGAAGCATCCTCAACTACTCTAAGCTTGTTCTTGAAGTATATGAACTTCATCCTGTGATAGAGGCTTGATTTTGAGAATGTCAACATCCTACTCATTCATACAAATGAAATGGTTCCGCACTGCTCCCTTATATACCATGTCTACAAAATAGTAGTACTTGATCTCAATGTGTTGTGACTTTTCATCATGGTCATCTTATGCATGTGACCAAACAATATTATTAGTAGATTTTGAAGGCGAACTCCTTCACAACTCACCAAACTAGCTACAATATACTCAACTTCTATAGTGTTGAGTGTGATAGATGTCTATTTCCTACTTATCCACAAATCATAACCCAAAACTCAGCATCATTTAGATGTGTTATTCGTGTCTTCTGCACTCTCTTGAACTTGATCCTCGGAGAATCCTATTTTCACAAACTTTGCTTATTTTTTCCTAATGATTCTATATGCTATTAAAGCCTTGTCGTCCTTAATGATGTACCTAAAAACCTCATTAGGAGGTCATGCAAGATATTATTATGACCAGGTAAAAGACAAAGGGACAAGAGGCCGATCAAAAGACCTATAATAATAATCATGGAAAAAATATATAAAGTACTTGTCTTTTGAGGATTGTAGGGAATTTTCAACTCCCTCTGGATCCTTTCCTTCTTGAAAAAGTCATTGAAATCCATATACAATTTCGTCAAGATATAAATTCTTATCATCATCCTCATCTTTTGTTATTAATTCATGTAGCTTCACTTTTCTTCCTTGCACGAATTATATGAGCTAGGGTTTCTTTATCCTCAAGTTATCTATCCATGCCAAGGTCTCAATTGTAAGTTTAGACATCTTCATGTTACCAAGAACACACCCCTAGTAGCATTCAACATTCTTCATTGTGTTCTTGGGTATCTTATGACTTTCACATTCAAGTCATAACCTTAATCTCTTCTAGAGTTTTCAAACCATGTGGCTTACAAAAAACTTGTTGTATAGGTGTGAGAATTTCTCAAATCCATATGCAACTCCACATGTGTGATGAATTTATCATCACCCTCATATTTTGTTATCAATCAACGATGCTCCATCTCAGTCAAAGTACCAATATCAGTCTAAACAAATGTATCAAGGTAAATGATCCAAATTTCCTTTTGTAAGGCAATGTCCCTTTCATCCATTTAGTGCTACAATAAGTACTTATAACCAGTAACTTGCAATCACGATATAATTTGATTTTTGAATGACCATGTCCCACTATATATTCACTACTTGGAGGCAATTGTCATCAATTCCACTGTAGAGTCATTCTTTGCATTGATAAAGTACTTTCTATACTAGGTTATTATTGTCCCTTGATGAGATGTGTGAGTGTCAACATTTAAGTAAAGTGCCAATTATTGGTTGTTGAACCATTTTTTGTTCATCCAAGCACTTCCACCAACTTGAAATTGTAGAGATGATTAAAACTAATCATGTAATTCCTTTGGTGTGACATTGAAGGATTAAGTCATGTTATTTAGCAAGTACCTTGTTACGTCCCTATAATACTAGTGTAATCCCCTTGTTATTAGTGTAGCCCCCTATTGTTAATGTTGTTCCCATGTTGTTATTGTTGTGCCCCGTAGAAGCCCACTATTGTTATTATTGGGCCCTTACATTATTATTTTATGTAGTCTCTGATTATATCGTGACCCCTTAGACTCCTATATATACAAAGGAGGTATATCAAAATTACAGGACCAAGTGCAAAAAATCTCACTCTCACAAAGAGAAAGCAAAGAGGAACTAAAAGGGGACATGGATGGCTTCTATGGGGCACAACAATAACAACACGGGTGATACATTGTAACAATAATAACAACATGGGGGATACATGGGAACAAAATAACAATAAGGGGCTACACGAATAATAATAAAGGAATGAACCAGTATTATAGGCACCTAACATACCTTTTTCAGCATACTAACAAAGCCTTTCTTTCTCATAAACAATTATTTTTTTCTAAGGAGAGAGAAGCTCATTAGAGTAACTTTCTAATCAACTTCAAGTGTTTCCCCACCTCTACTAGCCTGCTAGGTCTAGGTCTTGGTCAAACTTTCTTAAGTTAAGATCAACGTTATACTTCAAAAATTCACACTTAACAATCACTTTATATTTGAACAAAATTCTCAAATTAACCTTGCTACACTACCATCATCGGTAATTCAAAACTACGTTTTCAAGGGTATGAGATCTTTCAACTTCTTCTAGGCCAAGAAGTTAGCTATGGTTCCCTTCTGATATTTTTACAATAGACTGATTCTTCTCTCAACCCTTCTATTTATTTGTTGAGGCCTTTCGACGCTTTCATGGAAAATATGAGGATTATTGTTTCCTTCTAGGGCTTTGACCCTCCTAATCATGGATACTTAACGATCCGATTTAAACAGGAATGCAATAAAATGCAGAGATAACCATAAAGACAAATATGCAGTGGAAATAATACTTCATTTCATTACTGTAAAATACTGAAATATGCTTACAAATAGAAATGGAAATAACCCAGCTAGGGCGATGGTAGCTTATCTCTGAGAAGAGATGTGTCGGCTACATGCCTCTGAACCCTTTTACAATCAGGCTCGAAGGCCTATTTATTGTTGAGAAACAATGGAAAATCCTTCACATTCCAAAACCTAACCCTAGAATATGAAACGCCAAATTGTGGGCCCCGTTTTTGGGTAAGTTGGTACATCAACTTCCCGGGGTCGCGAATTGGCCGTACTATCTCCGTTTGACACACGCATGATAGCCCGTTGGAAAGATCTCTCTGAGGACTACGACGGAAAAGACGATTTTTAGACAGAAAAATCACTGCCAGTGGATTTCCCAAAAAACGTCTTTTAGGGCCTCAAAACGGCTTCAGAAGTTTAGGACCCGAAAAACTACTAAAAATAGTAAATTGTGCTATAATTAAGGAAACTGAAAAATTGAAAGAGATAGTTGTGGGGGTCCAAATGGGATAGGTGGGTGGCCACCAACATCCATCTGGATCATTCCTCCCCCCTTAGGAAGCAATGGTCCCCATTGCGTTGAGTTCCTCCCTGAGATGAGGAAGCTTCTGCTGAGCTGGGTCTCTAGTGAGTTGTTCTGCAATCTCTGATGTGTCCAGAAATGGTGGGGAGCATGGTTGGCGATGGTCCACATTGAACACTCGGTGCAAGCGAAGGAATGGAGGAATGTTGTGCTTCAAAGCATTGTTTCCCGTAGCCTTTTTACTGGTGTACGGACCATGTCGAAGTGGTCTGAGTTTCTGATGGGTTCTGGTAAGGCGCTCCCTCTGCAAATGTAACCAAAATTTGTTGCCCACCTGAAACTTGTGTGGTACCCCTCCGGGTAAGGAGAAGTTTTTCCTGTGTTTTGTCCCGACTGTATCCCTCTGTTGCTGCTGCTGTGTGGAGGAACCCTTCGCGGGGGTCATGGGTGCAGAAACGATCTTCCCCTTACTTTGGGAGCGAACCAGACAGAAAATAAATTTCCTAGTCTGTGAGATGAGCTTGCTGCCTTTCTTAGCAACGATCAAAGAGGTGGCAGTAGGTGGGGTTACCTCTGGTATCCTGTATAATGAATTATCCAAAGAAATGATGACAGCATGAGGCCTTGACTCATATACAGCATGTCACCTCCACAACTATGGCTGGCCTAATAGTACATCACAAACATCCAGAGGTGTAACATCACACAATACCTCGTCTGTGAAGGGCTTGATGCTATAGGGAAGGCGACACTGCTGGCGAACTTTGAGATCTCGTCCTTCATGAAGCCAACCGATATTGTACGGCTGTGGGTGTGGTGTAGTTGGTAGGCCCAACCGCTTCACGACCTCTGCTGAAATGAGGTTCTTTTGGCTACCACTGTCGACAATGAATTGCAGTGGTGAACCCTTCACCCACATCTGTGAGTGGAAAAGACGTTCCCCCTCCACTGTATCTTCGGGATCATTTTTCTGGATCTTGGCAGTAGCAACAGTGGCGCTGGGATCCGCATCAATGATTGGCTTCCCTTTTTCATTCCCCTTGTCGGGTTCTGACTCAGAGTCGGAACATGCATCTAATTCGGAAGCCTTCAACTCGGCCACCAGCGACTGCTTGGTCCGACACTCACTTGTGTTATGTGTGAGACTCTTGTGGAACTCACACCACTTTCCTGTGTCCTTCTTTCGCTTCGTGGTGTTGTTCTTTTCTTGCAGCTTTGACGGGTTGTCTTGGGTCACCCCGCCTTGGCTTTGTCCTTTGGGCTTTGGATTTGCAGATCCAAAGTCTCGCTTCTTCTGTTTGAACTTTTGCTCGATTTTGACAGCGTATCGGTATGCTGTGCCGAGTGAGGAGATGTTCAAGAACTCCATCTCTTCCTAGATGTATCTGTGTAGGAAGCTGCGGTATTTGAGTACCAGATGCAGCTCAGAATCTTTGATACCCAATTGTGTGCGAAGGGTATGAAAAATGTTTGTGAACTCTGGCACATCTTGGTCTCATCCCTGCCGCAGTGTGGCCCATTTGATGTATTTGTCCTCATAGCTTTTGACATGGTAGTACTACTCCTTGATGGCATCCCGAAAGTCATTCCAAGTGGGTGCGGCTGAAAACAATGAGCTTGTACTTTCATCCTTTTTTTCGCAGTAGGTTTCCCACCAGTCCTTGACATGGGGGGCTGCTTTGAGAAGAGCGAAAAAAATATTTTCCCGACTTGAAAATTCATGAACAGAAAAATACCCATCGAGCAGATTTAACCATTTATCTATGGCATCTGCGTCTATTTGAACCTCGAAGATGGGGATTTCAAAATTAACTTGTACCTTAAACGGTGTGGCATTTCCAAAGTAGCTGTTGGAAGCCGATGCATCGCCTCTAGGTAGCCGCTAAAGGATTTGAGCAAAGTTGTCCATCATCGCGTTCCTTTGTCGCTCGAGGGCTTCTTCGAGCAAGATTTTGATAGGATCTCCTGCCCCCTCATTTTTCTTCTCATCCGCCATGGGAGGTTGTCGAGATTTACGAGGCTGGTCTTGCAAGGGTTCGACCAGTTCCAGACCTAACTCCTTCTATCCCGACCTCATTGGGGACATGCAAATAAAAACAGAGAAAAAGCAGACCGCTCTGATACCACTGATCCGGATTTAAACAGGAACGCAATAAAATATAGAGATAACCATAAAGACAAATATGCAGCGGAAATAATACTTCATTTCATTACTGTAAAATACTGAAATATGCTTACAAATAGAAATGGAAATAACCCAGCTAGGGCGATGGTAGCTTATCTCTGAGAAGATATGTGTCGGCTACATGCCTCTGAACCCTTTTACAATGAGGCTCGAAGGCCTATTTATTGTTGAGAAACAATGGAAAGCCCTTCACATTCCAAAACCTAACCCTAGAAAATGAAACACCAAATTGTGGGCCCTGTTTTTGCGTAAGTTGGTACATCAACTTCCCGGGGTCGCAAATTGGTCGTACTATCTCCGTTTGACATGCATGATAGCCCATTGGAAAGATCTCTCCGAGGACTATGACGGAAAAGAAGATATTTATATAGAAAAATCGCTGGCGGTGGATTTCCCAAAAAATGTCGTTTAGGGCCTCAAAACGGCTCCGGCAGTTTAGGACCCGAAAAACTGCTAAAAATAGTAAACTGTGCTATAATTAAGGAAACAAAAAAATTGAAAGAGATAGTTGTGGGGGTCCAAATGGGATAGGTGGGTGGCCACCAACATCCACCTGGATCATTCAAAACTATAGTTAGGGAATGGACTCTTCCATAGTCCTATCTAAGTTTTCCTTCTAGGTAAATCAAATGACTACTATTTAACCTTGTTTATATTGACTTATGGCTGCTCTTTAAAAATATTAGATTTGATGCCATCTTGATTTTCTAAGGAGAATCTAATATTCTAATCTGATAATTAATTTCTAATGATTTCTTAATCAAGTTTCTTATATCACATGTAATATTAAGCAATTTTAAATAGAAAATCTCAATAGTAATGCAATAATGATTATAGCATAAAGAGACAATGAAGCACGAAAGGGAGATAAAAAAATTGGCCTCGGAAACCCAGCTTTGAGAGAAAAACAATGATCTTTTAATTGGAGATCTTCAATTCAACAAAAGGTATAATTTGAAATTAAGTCAAACTAACCACACAGATCTAATAAGTCCTCGTCAAATAGATCAATTTTCAGTGTTCTTGTTTGTACTCATAATTTTGGTCAAACTTGGTCAACATAGCTGAAATTTGACCTCCTGGAGTTAACTAATAAGTTTGTTCAACCTACAAGAATTTTGTTCAGCTACCTAGAACTTGCAAAGAAAAATTTCAGTTAAACAATATGTCATTGTTTCCATATGTGTGAGGTCAATGTTGGTCAAAAGATGGATAAACTTGGTTTTCATAGATAAAATTCTCCCTTATAAAGCTCATCCTCTTTCCTAGACTCCTTCGTAGGTGTAAATAAAATATTACATTCTCATTTTCATGATGTAAGTCGGTATCCAAGTGATGAGGTCGAATGCTAATTTATAGTGTATTAGGGTGCCCCAAGTGGTGCATCTTTCTGGTTGGGATAAACTAATCATTTGGATCTGAAATGAATATTTTGGAGGCAGATTAAATTCAAAATTGAAATTTTAAACTTCTTCCTTTTAATTTATTTTATGATTTCACCTATGTAGCTAGGAATATCGGCTGTAGCTACCCTGTAAATCAACAAAAATCATGTCTAAGACAATGAAATTTTTGGGTTCAACTGTAAAGGAGGAACTAATTTTATTTTTTTTAAATAAAATTTAAATTTGTTAAGGGCATACAACTTTATTAGAATTAATTTGAATGGGGAATAGGTTAATTAATTGATGCTTTGAAGCAACTAATAAGAGTGGCATCTAGTAACAGTAAAATTCATTTATCTTAGGATGAGTAGATAGGTGGTTATCCTTGTATATCATTGTAAATATGGTATTGAGTTGTGGTTATAAATATCCATAGATAATATGATTATTTCTTTGATGAAACAAATGTGCACAAGTATATATGTGGTTTTTATTCTAAATATGGTAATGAGTTGTATTATAAAGCTCCAATAAACAATATGATTGTCATGTCTTCAGCAGTGGTCATTGTAAATATTGTAACAAGATGGGTTATAAAGCTCCATAGGAAGTATGTTTTGGTTACGAACGATCTTGCTGGTTATAGGTCTCATTGAACATCAAGGACAATGTTCACCTAAGGGTCACGGGTCTGTAACAACCCTAGTGTTGAGCTCCAAAACTACCTCAAGGAGTATATTTCAGTGATTTACATGTTACACTTTTACGTTTGCTATTTGAATAAGTTTTTGTCTTTTAGCTACTGAATGCAGCCAAATTCTGCAACTAATCAGTTGTTCCGCAGCTACTTTCACGCCTTTTCAGGTTCCAGGTGTCAAGAGGGGAAAAGGACTACAGGAGTAGCTTGGAAAACATTAGGGCATGGATCGTATCCTATTCATCTGGCCTAGATCGACAAGGAAGACTTCGGTCAAAGGGAAGTCAAACATAGAAACCTAAGGCAAACAAGAGTTCTATACATGTTTCTCAGTGATGGGATCCAAAGTAGTTTCCTGAGGCCACAGTCTTCATCTGCCACCTAGGCAAACAAAATCCGCAGTAGATTTATGTTTCCAAGCAACTAAGGAAAAGAATTCTGCATACTTGCTTGCCTACGTGTTTTGTTGTAGCTTATTTTTCTCCTTAAAACAATTCTATAATTTCTCTATAAATACATGTGTGAAGAACACATAATAGGTTCAATTATTCTCATGTGTTAAGTTCAAGTTACCACTTTGTAATCTTCAGAACCCATTCTCTGTTTTTAATAAGAATACTATGTATTTCATTGATACCCAAAAGCGTTCGTTGGAGTGTTGATTAAGTTCATTTAACCTCAGCAGTTGCAGAGGGCCCTATGCTGGCTAAGGTTACATTTTATTGCTGTTTTTCTTTCATAGCTGAATTTTAAATTTACTATGTTTTTCCATGATGTTTATAACCATTTTCTAAATTTGTTCATAATGCAGTTTTTTTCAACTTTTTACTAACGCATGCAGTTCTATTTCAGTTCAAAATAGTCTTTTGGTTTAATTTCTTTTTAGTTCTTCATCAATAGTTTGAAGTTGAGTTCAGTAGTGTAGAGTAATTATTTCATTTGTTGTTCATTAGTCTTTAACCTCTTAGTTAAAACTGATCAGTGCCATTTATGTCTTGTCATTTTATTGTTAGTTTGGTAACTCATGTTAGAAGTGAATGTTTCTAAAAGCCATTTTAGTTGATGGTTCATCTTAAAACTAAGTGGTGAAATATTTCATTTATGAATGAGTTTTTCTCTGCATTTTTATGTTTACTTTTCTTAAAACAATGAAGTATGGAGTTCCTCAAAATGTTATCACAAGGAGGTTGTTCTCCCAAAATTGTGTAGCAGAGTGACAAAGCATTTCATTTAGTTTTCACAGTAGATTAGTTGCAAATTCATTTTCAGTCATCCTTTCTTAGAACAATGAAGTATGGAGTTCCTCAAAATGTTATCACAAGGAGGTTGTTCTCCCAAAATTGTGTAGCAGAGTGACAAAGCATTTCATTTAGTTTCCATTTTCAGTCTTAGCATTTTATTTAGCTTTGCTGCAATTTCATTTTAAGTTTTTCATTAAGTTTTCATTCTGCCATAAACTAATCAGTAGTTGTAATCTTAATTTCAACATTTCATTTCAGTTCTATTTTCATAATAGGTAGTTGCAATTTCAATTTTAAGTTCTTTTAAGTTCATGATTAGGAACAATAATAAGAGTAGGAAGAGAACTATGTTTTCATTTTATTAGTTAAAACTTTACTTCCAAATCTTGCTTAAAGCACTTTTAGCTCTCATTTCATTTCTTTAGATTCTTAGCAACAGTAGATTCAAGATTTTGTTAATGTACATTGCAGAACATTAGGAACTAAAGGATTAAACCCCCAAAACAACAGAAAACTAAAAAACAGTGAGGTAAGAAGGGTAATCTAGGACATATAGTGCACTACACTTCATCAGTTTACAATACCTGGATTGATAATCTATGTCGAGCAATTTAGGACGCTAAATTGACCAAAAATTTTGGCGCCGTTGCAGAAGTTTCATTCCTACAACTCCACCTACTCCACCAAGAGTTATAAAAGACACACTTCCATCCTAGACTCATACTCCCAGCCATGGGATTCCAAGAATTCAAGGGGCATAAATTCAATCAGTATATTCTCCTACTTCATCTACTAAAACAATCGTAGGAGAGAAGACCTTTTTCACCTCTACAGGGGATCCTATTGTAGATGAAGAATTAGTAATACCTGGTGAGGAAGAAAAAGTAGAAATTCTCTCTCAATTCTATTAATAGCAGAACCAGAGGAAGAGTAAATAACCTTGCAGGTTGATCCCTATACTAACTCTAAAGAAACTATAATGGCAGAAGAAGAACAAGATGGAGAATTAACAGTATTTGGAGGAGGGGGTAGAGGGAGATGTAGAGGAAACAATGGAGGAGGTGGAGGTAATAATGGGGGAGGAAAAGGAAATAGGGAAGTAGATAACTCATTTGGATTCCCTATAGTGGATGAGGAAACAGATACCACAATGAAGAACATCTCACCATCTGTCCTCCCAAACTTTTATGGGTTGAGAAGTGAGGATCCTGAAACATTTTTGTTTGCGTTTGAAGTCTTGCGCAGAACTTATGACTATCTTCCCCTCAACACTAAAAGGGGCTGCTTTGAAATGCTTCATGGGGTTAGTCATTCAATACATTAGAACATGGAATGACATGAAACAAGCATTTTTGGATAGATACTTGGATTATTGTATGCCTACCAATCATAAAGATGAGGTGTTCAAAATGATACAAAAGGAGGATGAAAACTTAGAATATTTTCTTAAGAGATTCAGCTATAATTTGAAAAGAGCAAAGATGAGCAATTCAGATGAAGAAACTTTGAAATTTCTTTTGTTAAAGGCCATTAGAGATGAATGGATAGATATCATTAACATGATGGGGAAGGGAGATATATCTCAACTTCCATTAAGTGGCATAGCAGAACTATGTGTTTATCTCTAAAGAGGGAAATCTAAAACTGGGAAAGGGCTGAAAGATCCTTCTCTTGATAGAGTAAACAAATCTGCAACAGGATTTGTAAGTAGGGCAGAAATTGGCAATATGCTTGATGAGTTCAAAACCGACATTCTAGGAATCCTTAGTGAGCAGCTGGACACCCTTAAAATTCAAAAAAGCAGAAAACAGAGGTTGATGCTTTAGCCATATTTCTTCCAAAATGCAGAAAGAAACATTCTCTAAGGGAATGCCCTTTAGATGCGAAAATCATAGAAACTTGTATGATTTGTTCAGAAATTCATGAGAACAAGGATTGTCCTTCAATCCCAGGTCTTAAGGTTGTCTTTCAAGAGGACACAATCCCAAATCTTGTAGAATCTCTTTGTTTTGTTGCAAGAAGACCTTGGCGGGAGCCACAAAATCAAGGATTCAACAATCCAATGTATCTTCAACCACCACCAAACTGGAATTCTTGGCAGCAACCTTGGCCTCAACTTCAATCTCAATATCAATCTCAACCATGGGCACAAGGGATACAAAGTCCTTATGGGAGATTTGCCCAATAATACCAATATCCTCCATCTTATCAGAATTATCCTCCTTGACAAAATTAGACACAAAATTAGCAACCAAAACTTCCAAATCAAAACCCTCAACTTTCATTGCCATTTCCACAACAACCTCCATAACAAGGTCAAAATCCTCAACTCTTACTTCTATTTCAACAAAAACCAAATCAGTTACCTATCCAACCATTACCAAACCCCAATAATAAAAACCATCAGAATGCTTACATGGTAGAAGGATAACAATTTCCAACTTACATGATTACTCCTCTAGATCATAATGATGTTCAACTTAGATCTAGTAGGATATTAGAAAAGGAAAAACCTTCTATAGTTATTCAAGAACAATACACTTCTGAGGAGGATTCTCTAAAAGTCAATAAAAGTTTTGAGGGAAAATCCTTCCAAAACTAAAACATTGAAAAAAAACAAAAAGAATCAATAAACACAACTCCTATAATTGAGCAACCATCATCTACTTCTACACCTCCTTTTCCTGGGAGATTACAAACTGATAGAGGGGTAGAAAAACAGATCTTGTTGCCCAATTATGATTTTCTAGATGAATTGAAGAATGTTTACATCAAAATTCATTTGCTACAAGCCATTAGAGAAATTCCTATTCTAGCCAAGATAATAAAGGAGTTGAGCATCAAAAGACTAGGAAGAAAACCAAGAGAAACAAAAAGAATTCACCTGGTAGGAAATATAGCAGACATCATGATGGGAAAGATTGCCATGCAAAAATATGTGGATCCAGGAGGTCCAATTGTCAACACACATATAAATGGGATTGAAATTCCAAATACATTGATTGACTTAGGGGCAACAATAAAAATTATGAGTAGACAAACTATGGAGCAACGTAAACTTCCTAACCTTCTTTACACACCTACCTTACTGCAACTTGCAGATAGATTAGTAATCAAACCAGATGGTGTACTAGAAGATATTGCAGCCTCCTTATATTCTTGGGAATATCCTGTTGATTTCATGATTTTAACCCCCAAAAATAATCTAGGATGACACCCAATCATATAAGGAAGACCTTGGCTGGCCACATCTGATGCTTTTATTAGTTGTAGATTTGGTGACACGTATATTTATGATGGTAATTCAAAAAAAAAAATTACTTTGTATCCTCCAGCAAAAGCAATAATAGAAATAGATGACAAGGAATGGATTAATTATGAAGATGATATTCAACCTCTCTTTACTATATCAAAAATTAGTGAAGATAGTCAAATTTTGAACACATTAGAAAATTTTGAAACATCTTTAGAATATGATCATGGACAATTTCAAGAAATATCTAATATTGAATACTTGTCATCTAGGCAGATGTCTCTCTATTCCATGGAAGAGTTTGGTAGCTCTAAAATTGAAATTTTTCCAGGTAGGACAATGAACATAAACAAAAACTTGGAGAAACTACAATAAGAAGAGCTAACCAAAATATTACAAAAACATTATGTTGCATTTGCATGGGAATACACCGACATGAAATGTATTGTTCCTAAGACTTGTATCCATCATATCTATATTGATGAAAATAATAGACCAATCAAACAATCTCAAAGAAGAATGAATCCAAATCTCAGGGAAATTGTGAAAGAAGAGCTCAAAAAATTACTCAATGTAAACTTCATTTACGCAATTTTAGATAGCCAACAGCTTTTTCCTTTTGTAATTGTGCCTAAAAAGAATGGTAAATGGAGGGTGTGCATTGACTACCGAGAATTGAATAAAGCAACCTTGAAAGATCACTTTCCTTTACTCTTTATAGATCAAGTATTAGATACATTAGATGGTAAAAAGTATTTCTCATTCTTTGATGGTTTTAGTGGTTATAATCAAATTCAAGTAGCACCTAAGGATTAGGATAAAACCACATTTGCTTGTCCATGGGGAACTTTTTCCTACCAAGTGCTTCATTTTGGGTTATGTAATGTACCTGCAACATTCCAAAGAGCAGTAATAGGAATTTTTTCTGATCTAATACATGATTGTGTAGAGGTATATGTGGATGATTTTACAGTCTATGGTAACACATTTGAAGAAGCTTTGGAGAATTTGGAAAAAATTCGTTAAAAGGTGGAAAGAAACAAACCTTTCACTAAGCCATGAAAAATTCTTTATGATGTTTACAGAAGGTATTGTTTTAGGACATCACATTTTGGGAGAAGGGATTAAAGTTGACAAGTCTAAAGTTGAAGTTATCTCTAAATTGTCAATTCGAAATTGCCAAAAGGATGTTAGAAGTTTTCTAGGATTTACAGGATATTATAGAAGATTTATAGAAAAATTCACTAAAATAACATCTCCACTCTTCAAATTTCTTACAAAAGATTATGAATTCAAGTGGAATCCCGATTGCCAACTAGCATTTGAAACCTTGAAAGCAAAAATATCTGAAGCGCCTATCTTAAGAGGACCAAATTGGAAAATTCATTTCCATATTTCTACAGATGCTTCAGATACAGCTCTAAGAGTTGTATTGGGACAAAAAAATTTGATCCCTTATGCCATTTACTATAAAAGAAAAACTTTGACTCCCACTAAGTTGAATTATACTGTGACTAAAAAAGAATTCTTAGCTATTGTTCATGCAATTAACAAGTTTAGACATTATATAACAGGCTATGAAACCTTTGTTCATATAGATTACTCTGCAATTAGATATTTGATGAATAAACCTATTACTAATGGAAGAGTTACAAGATGGCTTTTACTTTTACAAGAATTCAACATTACCGTGCTAGATAGACCTGGAAAACAAAACATAGTTGCTGATTTCTTTTCCAGGATTCAGAACATCAAAGAAAACTCTTCGGTTGAAGATACGTTTCCTGACAAATATCTCTTTGCAGTAACTACTAAAACTCCTTGGTTTGCAGATGTTGCTAACTATTTGGTTATAGGGAAGTTACCTTCACATTTATTTCCTAGAGAGAAAAGAAAGATTATTCAAGATAGTGCAAGATATTCATGGATCACTAATGAATTGTATAAAATAGGGCTAGATCTTATGATCAGAAGGTGTGTCAGGGAAGATGAGATGCCTAATATTCTCAAAGCATGTCATGATGAGCAATGTGGTGGACACTTTGCTGATAAGAGAACAACCTATAAAATCATTTCCTTAGAATATTATTGGCCATCCATCTTTAAAGATGCTAAATAATATGTCAAAAAGTGCAACAGCTGCCAAAGGGTAAGGAAACCTACTCCCTCACATGAAATGCTATTAAAAACTTGGGTATTTATCGAACCCTTTGAAAAATTGGCTTTAGACTTGATTGGACCTATTAATCCTCGATCCAAGCAGAAAAGTATATATTGGTATGCACTAATTATGTCACCAAATGGGCAGAAGCCAAAGCATTACTTTTTGCTAACGAAAAATCTGTAGTTAGTTTTATTTTTGAGGATATTTTTACTCGCTTTGGTGTTCCAATAGAAATTGTGATAGATCAGGGATCTCAATTCACATCCAGCATGATGGAGAGGCTTATGGAGGAGTACATGATCAAGCATAGGAATCCACTCCCTATCATCCACAAGAAAATGGTCAAATGAAGTCTACAAATAAAGTGACTGAAGGAATCCTCACTAAGACTATGCATCTACATAGAAGAGATTGGGCAGAAAGGCTTCCTGAAGCCTTATGGGCCTATAGAACTACATGGAGGAACACAATGGGACATACACTCTATGAACTTGTTTATGGGAAGCAAGTCCTGTTCCCCATAGAGTTCCAAGTTAAAAATTTCAAGATGGAAATCCAGTTGGGGATGGATTTATCAGAAGCTCAAAAGCATAGACTGGAGCAATTGAATGAACATGATGAAATTAGACAAGTGGTTTTTCAAAGAACTGGTCTATTTCAGCAACATAAGGCTAAATGGCATGAAAAATACATCAAGGACAAGAGGTTTCAAGAAGGAGATTGGGCACTGTTATTTGATTCAAAGTTTAAAGATTTCCAAGGGAAGTTTCAAACTCATTTGCTTGGGCCATATGAGATTGAAAAAGTTTTCAGTAATGGAGCAATAAGAATCAGAACAATAGATGAAAGTCAAAATCCTCTCCTTGTGAATGGTCACAGATTCAAAATCTATCAAAAACCAATCTCAAAGGAGGAGTTCATCAAGATCTTTCAGAACAACTTTGATATGAAGTTGGTGAAGAAGAATTCTTCTTCCCACCAAATTAGTCTTTGTTTTTCCTATTTGAATAATAATAATAATAATAATAATAATAATAATAATAATAATTCTATAAGGTTGAAAACCAATCACTGATTGGCATGCTTATACAGAAAATACAGGGTGAAAATCAAAAGACTCTAACACCCTATATTTTCCATTTCTTTTCTAAAAAAATGATGACTCATTATGCATTCTACAAAATTCATTGTTTATCTCATTTCACTCTATTTTACTTTTGCAAGTTTCACTTCACTCCACTACCATATTCCACCAAAACAAATTTCCTCACAACATTTTTTCCATCTCCATTTTTCATTTACCATCTTTTTACTCATACAACCATTTTCATTCCATTCAATCACAAGCCATATTTTGTTTTCTGATTTACATTCTGCAGCTATTTCCACATTCTGTAGTTGTTGCCATTCCATAGCTAATCTTGTTCTGCAGCCAATCTGATTCTGCAGCAATAGTTTGATTATCAGTCCAAGCACAAAGAGGTTAGTTCATAATAAAATCTCATATGCAGTTAATTGAGAAGAGAACAGCTTTGAAGACCAATCACATATAAGCACCTGTGGAAGCAAACATCAAGACACTAGCAAGCAGAAGGCAAGGTTCCAAAGGTAAAAAAAAAACTTATTTCAAAAAGCAATACAAAAGCATAAGTTTGTATAACTTGTATAATCACATGACTCCTTGATTTATCATTATGTGATTTGACTACCATGATGATTCCGCCACACCTTCTGTCTTCAATGCCAAACGGCCTAATGATGTAATCTCCTTTTTTAAGTCAATGACTAGTACTTAACCGGACTTTTACAACACACATGTTAAATGGTTAGATTAACGACATGACCTATTTGAATACGACTCTTCAAAACCTTGATTGTTCATTTATTACACCAAGTTTCCCTCTTATACTCCACAGCCTCTTTATGCATAAAATCACTCTATTTTCATATATTTTGTCCATATAAACACTATGTTAGTATGTGCATGCAGTCACTCTATTTTCGTATTCTTCGTGTATAACAGTCACTCTGTTTTTCACACAGTTTACGTTTATAGCTACTATGTTTTCGTATAACCTGTATATACAGTCATTTTATCTCATATTCACAGTCATCTTGCTCCCATATACACTATTCATTTCCATATCCATAATCGTTCTATTTCTATCCACCCAGTTGCTTCATTTTTGTATACACAGTTCTCTTTATGCAATCACTCATTTGTCAGACAGTGAAGGGAATTTTGAAGAAATGCTGAAAACAAAAGTGATGGGATTCATTGTTAGAACTGAACCCATAGGGGTGAAGTACGTGGAGGGTTATCCTCAGCTGAAAGGAATGTTGCAGAAGGCTGGTTGGTTGAGTTTCATTGTAAAATTCAATGGTTACAATAAAGAAATCACTGAATCCTTTGCCAGGTCATTTGATGGAATGGACATGGAAATAGGTGACATAAAATTTGCAGTTACCGAGTCTTTCATTGATGAAGCAATAGAACTCCCAAGGCTAGGAGAAAGGTGGTTCAAGAATAAAGAGTTTCATGATGAATCCTGGAAGGTCATTCTCCGAAATCTAGGTATGGACACTCCAGCTTTTAGGAAAGGGATTCCAATATTTGCACTTAAAATCACATGGAGTAGCATGTTATTAAGTTTGCAAAAGATTTTTACATGCAAAGGGAGGTTTGGTTCCATGTATGTATATCGCATACGACTGTTACTGAATTTCCTAGAAGATGGAACCCTCAATCTACCATTTTTCCTATTGAATAGTTTGAGAAGAATGGAAACCAATGTTCAGAAGAAAGTTGAGTCAATAGAAACCACTTTATATCACAATGGGCTAGTGAAGATTTTGGTTGAATTTTCATTGGGAATTGTACGAGACACTTGGGAGGACATTTTGGTAAGAAACTTCTTCCAAGATGCTTGAGAATTTTCTAAAGGAAGTCCTGTAAAAATAAGTAGGAGAAGGAAGACCAGCCTGACCATTCAAGACACCCCTGAAACTTCAACACAAAAAAACAATGAAGAAGAGCCAATCTATGAAACATTAACAGAGATCAGAAAGCAGACAAAGCAGGGGATAAAAATGAAAGAAAAGGTTGAGGAAATCAATAAGGATATTCCTGAACCTTCATCACCTAAGGAGGATGAACAGTTGCTTTCTGAGAAACTAATCAAAATCAAGGATCAGCTCAAGAGAGACAAGGGAAAAAGGAAATAGGTTATAGAGGAAGAAATCATAGGCTCCAGAAATTTGAGGACGAGTTCTAGACTCAAGGGCAAAGTGAAGAAAGAAAAATCAAAAGAGACTTAGTTCATAGATTTAGAGGGAGAAACTCCAACTCAGTCCCCTAAAAATAGTCCATATGAGCAAAGCCCATAGAATTCACCTCCACATAACTTTGAGAGTAACCTAAGAAGAGCCTCCCTTGATATTTGTTGGGTTGTGTTATATTCTTTCCATGACTAACGTATGTAGTGAACCAGGGGGTTAGAGGGGGGGGAGCTGCCCCTTCGTTGCACCGATTGTGCAGCAGGGGGATCGCAGTGGGGTTTCAGGGGGGCGAGTAGCCCCCAATATGGGGTTTAGGGCAGCGCCCGAGGAATTTTTTTTTTGAACCCTATATTAGGTTGGGCAAACCTACCTATGGTTTTGGACGCGATGATTTCTGGTCCATAGTATTGGATTCTTCGACATGTATATATATGTATTGTAAAATTGAAATTAATATAATGAAAAGTCAAGCTGGTAGTCATGGTTTTGGGATCCAGAGGAAAATATCTGTGTATATGTGTTTTATGTGTTATGCTCTCACATTGTTTATTTCCTGTGTTTTAGAATTCGTATGCAGGTAATTTCTGTACAGGCTTAAAACCTGCGTTTGGTATCAGTGTTGTTTTGGCTTCAAGGGGACACCTTTGTTGCTGGGGGGTTTCACTTGGGCCTATGGTAGACCCTATTCAATTGGAGATCTGCGAGATTGATTCTAGTGGTAAAAGAAGATGGCGAGCAGTGGAAAGATAGAGATCAATAAATTTAATGGTCAAAGTTTTGAGTTGTGGAAACTCAAGATGGAGGATCTGTTGGTGGATAAAGATCAGTGGATCGCGGTAGATCCCAGTACTAAATTGACTGTAGTGTCTGATGAAGAATGGAAGAAGTTGGTTAGAAAGGCAGAAAGCACAATATGATTGTGTGTCTCAGATTTAGTATTGTTGAATGTATCAGGGGAAGCTACAATGAAGGTTTTGTGGGACAAGTTAGGGACTTTGTACCAATCTAAGTCTCTGGTGAATAAACTATTCTTGGGGAAAAGTTGTATAACCTGAGGATGAGAGATGGAGACTCAGTGATAGAGCATATGAATGCATTTAATACTGTGGTAAGTCAGTTAGCATTTTTTGATATTAAAATTTCATATGAAGATAAGTACATCAGTTTGTTGTGTTCTCTACTAGATTCGTGGGATAGTCTGGTTATTGCAATAGGTAGCAATACAACAACCTTGTAGTTTGATGAAATAGTCTTAGCCTTGTTGACGGAGGAAATGAGACAGAAAAATATTGAGAGCCAGAATGGTGATGCCTTGTCTGTACGAGGAATGTCCCAGAACAAAAACAAAAATAAGCCATTGAGTGGGAGATCTAAATCTAGAGGGAGATCTAAATCTCCAGGAAAACTTGTAAAGGTGGTGTGCTGGAAATGTGGAAAGGAAGGGCACTTCAAAAGGGACTGTAAATCTAAAGTTTCTGATAAAGGAAAGGGATCTGATGATGCTCCTCCTATAGAGGTGAAAACCACCTTAGATGAAGGTGGGGATGTGTACTTGGATTCTTCAAGTACACATGTAGATCATGAGGCATGGTTGATTGACTCAGGTGCATCCTTTCACTTCACTCCCCATAGAGAGTGGTTCTATGAGTATGAGAAATATGATGGTGGTGATGTCTTCCTGGGGGATGATAGGAAGGATAGAACCATTGGTTGCTGAAAGGTAAAGTTGAAGTTGCAAGGTGGAAGTGTTAGAATACTTCTGGGTATTCTACATATTCCTGAATTGGCTAGAAATCTAATTTCTATAAGCAAGTTGGATGATGCAGGTGTAAAGACAGTGTTCGAGAAATATACCTGCAAGATGGTTCGGGGAGCACTAGTATTGATGCAGGGAGTTCATATTAGAACTATGTACAAGCTGCAAGGTAGCATTGTGCTTGATGGGTTCAATAGTTTTGTGGTTCCTGAAGGTGGAGCTGAAAATCTAGTGGTCTCTGGAGAGAAGACCATGCTATGGCACCAAAGGCTTAGACATATTAGAGAGAAGGGCATTCGAATACTTCATGGTAAATTTATGGTAGAAGGTATGAGTAATAGCTCTCTGGATTTTGATTTCTATGAAAATTTTGTATATGGGAAGCAGAATCGTGTGAGTTTCCCCTTTGGTGGTAAGAGGGAAAAACAGATATTAGAGCTTGTGCACAGTGATGTGTTTGGACCTGTGAAGGTTCCATCACTGGGTAAGTCTGTGTACTATGTATCATTTATAGATGACTTCTCAAGGAATACATGGATATATTTCCTTAATAAGAAATCTGAAGTCTGTGAAAGGTTTAAAGAATTTAAGGCTCTAGTGGAAAACCAGACAAATACGAAGATAGAGGTGTTGAGGACAAATAAGGGTGGAGAGTTTTGTAGTAAGGAATTTGAAGAATTCTGTAAGAAGTGTTGGATAGTACAATAGAAGACTACTCCATATAGACCTCAGCAAAATGGAGTTGCAGAAAGAATGAACAAGATGTTGATGGAAAGGGCAAGAAGCATGCTCAGTGGTGCCGGGTTAGGACAGTAATTTTTGGCAGAGGCAGTGGAGACAACATTTTACCTGGTCAATAGATCACCTTCATCAGCGTTGGAGGATGAATTCCACGAGAGGTATGGATTGGTAAGAAACCCTCTCTTTCACATCTGAGGGTATTTGGATGTGATGCATATGTACATGTTCCAAAGGAGAAACGAACCAAGTTGGATAGTGAATCTGAAAAGTGCATCTTTATTGGGTACAAGGATGGTTTAAAGGGTTATAAGCTTTGGAACCCAACAACAAGGAAGGTTGTGTATAGCTGAGATGTGGTGTTCAGAGAGGTGAAAGATGTTATTAAACATGAAGTCTAACCATAGGAACCTGAGAAGATAGAGTTTGAGCTAAAGGAGGAAGAATTAGACTCTACAGCAGAGGAGGAATTAGAAGATGAAGAGCCACAAACTCTGGGTGTAAGAATATCAGTTCGAGAAAGAAGGCAACCAGAAAGGTATAGTCCATCTACTTTCAATTCAAATTTTGTTTTATCTATTACTGATGATGATCCTAGAACTGTGAAGGAAGCAGTAGATTCAGAGGATGGAAAACTCTGGAAAGAGGCCATGGTTGATGAAATGGCATCTTTGCACAAAAATGATGCTTGGGATCTGGTGGAGTTGTTGGCTAGAAGGAAACCCATTGGCAACAAATGGGTGTTCAAGAAGAAGACAAATGCAGAAGGAAAGGTGGAGAAATACAAAGCTCGGTTGGTAGAAAAAGGTTATTCCCAAGTGCCAGGAATTGATTTTGGTGATATTTTTTCTCCTATTACCAAGGTAACTTCTATTAGGTTTCCTTTATCTATTGCTTCTACTTTTGATTTTGAGGTAAAACAGATGGATGTGAAGACAACATTTCTTCACGGGGATCTGGAAGAGGGGATCTACATGAAGCAACCTGAAGGCTTTGTGGTGAAGGGTAAGAAAGAACTTGTATGCAAATTAAACAAGTCTTTATATGGGTTAAAACAGTCACCAAGGATGTGGTATCAGAAATTTGACACATTTATACGGGGACTTGGCTTCACCAGAAGCAAAGCAGATCATTTTGTGTATTTTAAATTAATTGGTGACCATGTTATTTATCTGGTCTTGTATGTGGATGATATGTTGCTGGTTGGAAATGACAAATAAATTATCAAGGATTTGAAGACCCAATTGTCCTCAAAATTCCACATGAAAGATCTTGGTGCTGCAAACTATATTTTGGGCATGGAAATTAAAAGAGATCAGGAAAAGAGGAAGCTCTGGTTAAAGTGAGGAAGTATGTCGAGACAATACTGCAGAGGTTTAATATGCAGGATAGTAAATCAGTGAAGGTTCCTATTCTTGTAGGTGTAAAGTTATCTGTTGAACAGTGTCCCAAGACACAAGAAGAGGAAGAGTATATGTCCCGTGTTTCATATGCAAGTGTAGTCGGTAGCCTGATGTATCCAATGGTCTGTACTAGACCATACATTGCACATGTTGTGGGAGTATTGAGTAGGTTTATGTCAAAACCACAGAAGGAGCATTAGATAGTAGTGAAGTGGGTTTTCAGGTATTTGCATGGCACTAGTGATTATGGTTTATGTTACCAAGGAAGACCAGGATTGGACAGAGTTTTGGATATTCATGGCTTTGTTGATGCAGACTGGGCTAGAGATTTGGATCAGGGAATATCTACAAGTGGGTATGTGTTTAACCTATTTGGAGGTGCAGTCAGTTGGATGAGTAAGAAACAATCTATAGTGGCACTATCAACTACATTGGTAGAATACATGGCAGCCACTCATGCAAGCATGGAAGCAGTTTGGTTGCAGATATTGTGTTCAAGTATGGGGTTAGTAAAGGGAGCTATAAGGATAGACTATGATAGCCAAAGTGAAATTTTCTTGGCAAAGAACCCTGCTTATCATTCAAAGACAAAGCACATTGATGTTCAGTATCACTTTATGAAGGATATGATAGAAGACAGAGAGGTGTTGCTGGTAAAGGTGGACACTTTGAAGAGTTCTGCAGATGCATTAACAAAATCTGTGAGCTCTGACAAGTTCTCTTGGTGTAGAGAAACAATGGGCACTTCAGGGCTGGAAAAATGAGTAAACTCTCCTGTGGCCCCTTGTGGAAAGAAAAAAACAAGTGGGAGAATGTTTGGATGTGTTATATTCTTTCCACGACTAACCTACATAGTGAACTGAAGGGTTAGAGGGGGGGCAGAGCCCCCCGTTCGTTGTGTCAATTGCGTAGCGAGGGGGTCACAGGAGGTTTGAGGGGGCGGGTAGCCCCCCTCTATTGGGTCAAGGGTAGCGCCCCGACAAAATTTTCTTTGGACCCTATATTAGGTTGGGTGAACCTACCTATGGCTTTCGGTCCATGGTTTTGGACATGATGGTTTTCGATCCATGGTATTGGATGCTTCGTCATGTATATATATGTATTGTAACATTGAAAGGAATATAATGAAAAATCAAGCTGGTAGTCTTGGTTTTGGGATCCAAGGGAAAATCTCTGTGTATATGTGTTTTATGTGTTATGCTCTCGCATTGTTTATTTTTTGTGTTTTAGAATTCGTATGGAGGTAATTTCTGTACAGGGTTAAAACCTACAATATTGATCCAGTCCAACAACAAATTTATTACTACATAGATTCATTGGAGAAAAAGAGTACATCAGTAGACCCAAGGACTTCAGCTAATCCTGAGCAGCCTACCACATCAAAAGAAACTTTAACTAGCTCACTTAACCAAGAGATCTATGAGCTAGAAGTTCTAAATAGGCACATCCAAAGAGAAAATGAAGCTTTAAAAGAACAGAACAAGTTGGATAAGATTATCCATGATAACACTATGCTTCACTTGGGTTTATGGCACAAGAAGAACAACAAACTAAAAAGGAAGAATAAGAAGCTAAACAGGGCACTCATTAACCTCAAGTACAAATTTCTCACGAGGAAGCCAAGGATGGCAGTTGGTGCAAAGAAGAGCAAGAAAAGGTTGGACGTTTTGGCTGGAGTCTCAGAAAAAATGCAGTAGGAGGAGGGAGTTCACAATTTTTATTTCATGGGGACATGCAATAGTCTTGTAGCGGGGGTATGTTGAGGTCCAAAACTAGCTTTCCCTTAGCAACTTTTCTCATCCTTCCTTCTTTGTTTTTCCATGAAAAATGCATGCTTATCAACAAAAACCATTAAACATTGCCTCAAGCAGTATATTTCAATGATTTACACATTATACTTTTATGTTTGCTATTTGAATAAGTTTTTGTCATTTAGCTATGGAACTCAGCCACATTCTGCAGCTAATCAACTATTATGTAGCTACTTTCATGCTTTTGCAGGTTCCAGGTATCAAGAGGGGAAAATGACTACATGTGTAGCTTGGAAAACATCAGGGCATGGATCGTATCCTATTCATCTAGCCTAGATCGATAAGGGAGACTCCAGTCAAAGAGAAGTCAAACATAGAAACCTAAGACAAACATGACTCTATTCTATACACATTTCTCAATGATGGGATCCAAATCAGTTTCTTGAGGCCACGGATTTCATATGCCACCTATGCAAACAGAATCCAACAGCCATTACCATAGATTTATGTTTCCAAGCAACCAAGGACAAGAATTCTACATACCTACCTACCTACATGTTTTGTTGTAGCTTATTTTTCTCCTTAAAACAGTTGTATAATTTCTCTATAAATACCTGTGTGAAGAACACAGAACAGGTTCAATTTTTCCCATTTGTTAAGTTCAAGTTACCACTTTGTAATCTTGAGAACTCATTCACTGTTTTTAATAAGAAGGCTCTCTATTTCGTGGATACCTGAAAGCGTTTCTTGGAGTGTTGATTAAGTTCATTTAACCTCAGTAGTTGTAGAGGGCCCATATGCTGGCTAAGGTTACATTTTATTTTTGTTTTGTCTTTCATATTTGAATTGTAAATTTACTGTGTTTTACCATGATGTTTATAACCATTTTCTAACTTTGTTCATAATGCAGTTTTTATCATCTTTTTACTAATGTAGGACAGTTCTATGCCAGTTCAAAATAGTCTTTTGGTTTAATTTATTTTCAGTTCTTCATAAATAGTTTTAAGTTGAGTTCAGTAGTGTAGACTAATTATTTCATTTGTTGTTCATTATTCTTTAAGTTCTTAGTTAAAATTGATCAGTGTCATTTCCGTCTTGTCATTTTATTGTTAGTTTAGTAACTCATGTTATAAGTGAATGTTTCTAAAATCCCTTTCAGTTGATGGTTCATCTTAAAACTAAGTGGTGAAATATTTCATTTATGAATGATCTTTTCTCTGCATTTTTATGTTTACTTTTCTTAGAACAATGAAGTATGGAGTTCCTCAAAATGTTATCACAAGGAGGTTTTTCTCCCAAAATTGTGTAGTAGAGTGACCAAGCATTTCATTTGGTTTTCATAGTATATTAGTTGCAAATTCTTTTTCAATCATGCTTTCTTAGAACAATGAAGTATGGAGTTCCTCAAAATGTTATCACGAGGTTTTTCTCCCAAATTTGTGTAGTAGAGTGACAAAGCATTTCATTTAGTTCCCATTTTCAGTCTTAGCATTTTATTTAGCTTTGCTGCAATTTCATTTTCAGTTTTTCATTAAGTTTTGACTCTCACATAAACTAATTAGTAGTTGTAATCTTACATTCAACATTTCATTTCATTTCTGTTTTCATAATAGGTAATTGCATTTTCACTTTTAAGTCCTTTTAAGTTCATGAATTCGAACAATAATAAGAGCAGGAAGAGAACTTTGTTTTCATTTTCTTGGTTAAAACTTTACTTCCAAATCTGGCTTAAAGCACTTTTAGCTCTCATTTCATTTCTTTAGATTCTTAGCAGCAGTACATTCAAGATTTTGTTAAATTACATTGTAGAACATTAGGAATTAAAGGATCAAACCCCCAAAACAACAGAAAACTCAAAAACAGTGAGGTAAGAAGGGTCATCTAGCACATATAGTGCACTACACTTCATCAGTTTACGATACTCGGATTGATAATTTATGTAGAGCAATTTTGGACACTAAATTGACCAAACACTTGGGTTAAAATTTCATGTAATAAGGTTAATAAAGGAAAACTAAGCCAAGATCATGTGAAACATATTCCAAGTTGAATGTTGGGAAAAAAATCATTGTGGGTGTCACTTTTAGTTATTATGGCTAAAGAAATTGGCAAAGGCTTTGGAAATGTAAAGTGGAAATTATTTACATTTATTTATGAAAATAAATGAAAATAGGAGAAAAGGGAGATGAAGGGTAACATATTTGCATGAGAGGGAAATTGAAGGGAAAATAGAGGAAATTGAAGGAAATAGAGGCCTCAAGAATAAAAAGGCTTCTGAGGATATTGATCTGTTTAGTTTTGGGAATTGGTTTCAGAGAGGAGAAGAGCACCAAGACGAGAAAGGAAGTAAAGGAAGAAAAGGAAGGAGGAGAAAGAAAGAGAAACCAAATGAAAGAAAGGATCAAGCAAGGAATAGTTGGATCAAGCGTCTACATTGGGATTAATTGTAGGTATAAAGTTGCATATATGATTTCGTTACTAGTATTGGCATTCATGGTGCATGCATGTGTGTAATAGGTTATCTTGTTGTCATTAGCATGGGTTTTTTCTAATTTAATAGTGGTTTAGGCCGTGCCTTGCCATTTCTGGATAACCATGGCATGAAGGGATTCATTCTTAGTTGAGCTTTAGATTTTCGGAAGGTTTTGGATCTGGGTGAGGTGTATTGAGGAAAATCCCAAGGTTTGTGGGTGGAGATGGGTTTCTCTGGGAATCCCTCAAGAGTTGGGCAGAGAGAGGAAAATTCCTCAAGGGATGGTGAAGGAATTCTAATGCATCCAATATTCATTTGGTTTCATGATCTCAGGACCAGTTTAGGTGATATCACAGTAGCGTGAACTTGGAGGTGGTTTAGCCTATGGATTCCCTTGGTTGTTTATGTCTTGCTTTATACCATGAGGTCCCTCATTCATGCTTGGAATCTGGCACCAGGGTGATAGGCTAAAAGAAATATTTGGTTCAACTCAATCTATGGTCAAGTGGTTCATGAAAGTCCTTGACTTGGTTGACTTTTGAATATGTTAATAAGAATTATTTCCTCAATCATTTAATGAGTAAATTTACTTGTTAATATGTTTCTTTAATAGTTGTTCTATCATTCTTATTAATCTATTTATATGCAAGTTATAAGCATGGTTTTATAATAGATTCTAGTCATGGATCTCATCACGTTTTCTTGGTAAATTAATGGTTATTGAATGCATGACCTAATAGATGTTATGGAATCTACTTTGAGAGGGAATTAGACCTTCTTGATTATTATCAGATAAGTATTAGAGCCCTATGTTCAGATATGTATTAGTGAAGTATAGATTTCATGTTCCCAATATGTTCAATGAAATGAATGTCATGGTTAGGCTTGGTTGGGTCAATTTTGTGGCTCAAATTTGTATATCCATATTTTTCTTGATGTATTTTATCATTTTGTAAAGTCTCATTAAGTTCTCGACAGTGGTATGGAGACAAGCCCTTAAAACGTGCTACTAATTCTGAGGTCGTAGATTGAGAACTGAGAAATTAGGACTGCAGTCGCCACATTGCAAGGTTATTAACTAGACTAGAGGCCTACACTCTCATGTATAGAATGTTATTCCTGTGGCTAGGAGTCTTAGTCAGTGAAAAAGAAATTTGACTCAAGGTTTGGGCACCTCGAGTGATGCTTTACCTCTTGGAGGTCCTGTAGATCTCGAGGAAGGTTAGTAAGGTTTCATTTTGTAAACCCATTTCCTTAAGGTGAACCAGGAAGTTGGGTCATGTCATAGTAGCCCTCAGCTCATGTTTACCCTAGGAGGTTAGTGAAATTGGGTAGATATGGGAGGGATGGTTACACATAGACTCATCTGCAAGGTCAAGCAATGACATGGATGGCTCTAAATCTACATTAATAATATCATCTCTTGTTTTAGTTTTAGGAGGGATGGGAAATTCCCTTGCTTTTCAAAAGGAAACATCTTCATCAAATGTCACATCCTAACTAAACTTAATGTTCTTTATGGGAATAACTATGTTTATGTCATGTGAGCTGTTGTCTCCTCACCCTTTCATGTGATGTGTTTCCTGCATGAAGGAAAAATCATGAACCTTGACCAGCTTTTATTTGTTGGTCCCAAATTCACTCCGAAGTAATCAACATCCCTAAATGGACCTTATATTCAAGTGGTGTCTACTCCACCACAGATTAATTATGTGGAAACCTATCCCATTTACATACCTACTAATGAAGATATCCTTTCACTATTTACTCAACATGTTTTGACCTAGATCTAGTAGGTGATATGGTGAATCATTTAATCAGGGCATTGGAGCATGATATTTCCATTAGATCCCTTAATATATATCCCTTCTAGAGTGTTGTTCTTTCATATGATGAGAACCTCTTGGAAGCCATGGCCTTCTACAAGTCATGAACAAGGTTCCCGGAGCATATTTTATTGTCTTGTGTCAGTCTCCTTAAAACTTAATTAAGGTGTCAGAGTAGAGTTATTTTTCTTGTATCAATCCCATTAGAAAATGAAACAAGGTATAGAGAAAAGTTCTTTTTCTTTTGTCAAGGTCGTTAAAAAATGAAACTAGGTCTAGAGAAAAGTTCATTTTCTTGTGCCAAGCTCATGGAAAAAATGAAACAACGTGTCATGAGCATAGTTATTTTCCTCTGTCAATCCTTGTTAAAAAATGAAACAAATCCCCTTCCAATTCGATTCTTTGATTAGATCTCGTAGATCCCTAGTTGAGTCTTTGACTTGATCTCATTAATGAAACTTCATTCCATCCACCTGTTAGTAAGCAATAGTCTACTTAGATGAATGAAATGAAGCTTGGGGGGCATGCACTTGGAATTGAGTCACAATGCAGAGAGAATGCAAACTTATTTCAAGTATAGTTTTCCTCTATTTCAAGCTTGTGTAAAAGTGAAACCACTCTCAAGCATAGTTTTTATCATGTTTGAAGCTTGTGAAAAATTGAAACCATCTTCAAGTATTCTCATGCATAGTTTCCCATGTTTCAGGCTTGTGTAAAAATGAAACCATTCTCATCCTATCTATCATGATTACCATTTTTTATCATCCTATTTTTTCCATATGAACCTTGGTTTTTTGATTCCTTTGTTACCATCTACTTGACCAATCATATGCTCTCACTTGGTTTTTTTACCCACTCCTGAGGAACTACTATAATGAGTGGTCTCATAAGCCAATCTCTTGACCTTTGGATGTTTTTATAAGTTCCATCATGAACATAATCAATTTTTATCCCTTCATTCCACTCGTTCCTCGAGGAGAAGTCCTCTTTCAGCTCCTTTTAGACTCCCAAAATATGAAAATTTTGTTGAGCACTTGTCTTTTCGAACTCATTAAAGTAAATTAAAACATATCTACTGATTATAAGTTTAACTCTTTTCCAAACTGAGATATATTAACTACAAAGAAAGAATGCATTAGTTGAACATGGCTAAGAGGTTCTCCTGAGTATGATCTTCTACCTTCTCATACTCGAGGCTATCTACGAAAAGGAACATTTCGAGTATTATTTTCTCCTCTTTTTCAATCTGTTTAAACATGAAAAATATGTCGAGTTATACCTTTGTTGGACTCGTTAAAATATCAAACATCGATGTACTCTTCATTTATCATAGGACCAAAGAACTCCTTCTTTGGGTTTGTTAAATATCCTTAGAGTGATTCATCTGAATGATGAACTTACAGATCAAGCATATGTTATCTTCCTCAATCTTGTTATAAAATAAAGAGGTACTGACCAATATGGTTGGGGAAATTGGGAAAACTAGGTACTTCATTTTTTAATGGAAATGAGCACAACACTCTTCCTCCTCATCTCCATGGCTATTGGGTTGGGAAATATTCTTATATTTTTATTGAACATACTATTTGAAAGCCTCCACTTTTGGTTTTAGCTTAATGCCACCAAATCCATTCAATTTCGCCACTATGTTCAAGAGAATATATTTAGACAATATCTTCCACAACACTCTTAATCCTTAATTCCATGTCCACCTTTCTTGATCTAGTTCTCTATTAGAAACATTCTCATCGTTCTATCTCAAATGATACAACTTTCATGTCATGCATGGGGGATACATCAAGGACCTTTTGCAACGGGTCATCAGCTCCTTATCTAGGAAGTTGCCTCAAAAACACTTATTCATACCTTTTTGTTTTCATACATCATTGGAAAGTTTCCTCTCTCTTGGTGAAAGGTTTACATCATCGACCTTCGACTGAAATATTTTCTGTGGTGTTTGACATCAACTCGTTTATTCACACCATATGTATTTTACTAGAGTAGCTTGATAGACATTAACATCATCGATGGTTTCTCTCACAACTATTAACATATTACATCATTAGTCTGTAATCAGATGGTGTCTACCATGTCTGACCTCAGTTCATTGATTCACATGGTTAGACTCGTACATTCGGTGATCATGTGAACAAGATAAAAGACCTCAAATCTAGTTTCATCCATATGGGTTGTGGTTTTAGGAGATACAGTATAACAATGTATGAGGGATATGATTATACAAACAATCATCTAGTCATGGGTCCACCATTTGTCTTATGTGGACGTGTCTTTTGATCATCGTAGATGTAATTTTGTCTTATGTGTTGAGTATGGGTATCGCTCCCTCGAAAAACATGTCATGATGTAAATGTATTGTAACAAATGATGATCATGTCAGCTGTTCTTGATCCCGACTTGTTACAAGGTAAAGCACTTCAGTCATCAACTATATTTTCTGACTTTGTGCTTTATGGGCCAATCTGTTATAGGCCATTTTGTCACATCTAGTCAATATACCTTCAAACATGATCAGTCACATCCTTTGAACACTTTTTCATCCTCCCTACAAAAATCCCTAACCATGTCTCTTTCTAAACCTGAGTTTATGCTTGAAAGCACCTTGTTTCAGTCATTTTAAGGACCAACACACCCTAAGCCCTTACTATCCAAGGTTGACTATGAGGCTTCCCTACTCAGCACGTACATCAATCACCAGCAGGTTTCTCAATGTTGGGGGTGCATTGATTCTATAAATTCAGGAAAACAAAAGGAATCCTGAAGCTTCCTCTTCCAGAAGCTTCCAGTATTTGTTGTAACTATTAACCTCAGATAAAAGTCTTGAATCCTATCTATCCTACCTTATATTATTCATCCCTTATCCATTGATATCATCCTCCCATCAAGAGTGGATCTCAAGCCCAGATTGGTAAATGGATAAGAATTCATGAACTGCCTCTCCTTCCTATATATTCACCTCATTGGTTATTGTTGGCTTTCAGAGAGTAATTCTACACTTATTCTCTTGATGTGAGAGATATCTTTCAAAGCATTAGGATGAGTAGAGGTGCACTTTGTGACAATGAAAGGACAAGTCAACTTGGAGGAGCTCCTATACAAGATCAACACCTATTTTTAGCTGTAAGACACCATTTCTATTAATGCAAAGAGTTCTTTTTTTCCCTATATATGATGTTATGGTTTCATATATTTCAATACCATTTTGATATATTGAATAAATTGATTAGATGGTGTTGCATAGATCTCGTATATTGATTGATTATGTTATCTTCCTATGAAGGTTCTAATTATAGAAATTGGGTCTAGGATTGGAAAAATGCAATCCAAGGAAGGAGTGAAGCATATGCCTGATTCAACATAGGCTTCATCTTGTTATCTATTTACTTTAATGAAAACACTATTCTCCTTGTCTTTATTTTGTTGTAGTTCAGTCCACCAAGCCTAGGGAAGATACTTCTATCCACATTCGTAGATTCCACATAATAGGGAAAACTTGTACCCTTGGAGGTCGACTTGGTCAAGCAAGGAAATTTGATTTTTCTCCATTTTTCGATGATAAAATTCAAACTTAAGTTTCACATTTTCATCATGAAAGATAAGTAGTTCAAACCAATGAAGAATACCCTATCCTTGTAGATTCAAAGGAAGGTGTTGCAAAAGAAGAGGAGCTAGAAAATCAAAAGGATGAACCATGTGAAACACCATGAATGTTAAAATTTGTACAAAAATATCATCTAGAAGAACAAATGATTGGAGATGTGAATGGAAGAATACAAACTTGAAGAAACATGAAAAATACACCAAAAAGGAATGACATTTCCTTATTATCCACACTAGAACCAGAGAATTTCACTCAAGCAAGGATCTTCACTCGATAAAGGCAATGGGCGAAGATATGAACCCAACTGAAAAGAAGATAATGGGAGATAGTACGTCATCCAAAGAATAAAAATCTTATACGATCCAAGTGGGTATATCAAAAAAAATGAATGAAGATGGAAAAATCATAAGAAATAAGGCAAGATTGGTCAACATATAAACTCAAATCGAAGGAACTGACTTTGAAGAGACTTTTCCTCCTATTTCTAGAATAGAGGCTAAATGGATGTTTTTAGCATTTTCTTGTTCAAAATCCTTCAAAGTCTATGAATGGACATGAATGAAAATGGACACGAGATCTAAAAGAAGAACTAGACATGGAACAACAAAAAGGGTTTCAATTGTTTGAAAATAAAGACTTTGTATACAAATTAAAGAAGACCTTGTATGGATTAAAGCATGCTAAAATAGCTTGGTATGCTAGACTTGATCACTATATTAACAAGGATTCAAGAAAGGAGTTGCAGGAAGTAACCTTTACATGAAGATGGACACATATAATCTACTAATCACATTAGTATAAGTGGATGCTCTAATTTTAGGGAGCAATAATGATGAAATGAGTCACAAATTTTCCCAAGATATGTCAGAAGAGTTTGAAAATTTTTCGATTATTAGAGAGTTGTCTTACTTTCTTGGACTTAAAGTAATTCAAATTGAAAAAGGAATGTTAATATCAGAAGTAAAATATCTCAGGGATATTCTTAGGTGATTTGGGATGGAATAATGTGCTATTATGAGCACACCTATGAGTATAGGCTACAAATTAAGTAAAGATAATGAATATGCTATGATGGATGCAACACTTTATACATCAATGATTCGAGGTCCCTTACATTTCATAGTTGTGTGACCAAGTAACATGTAGGAAGTAGGAATGGTATAAATATTCCATTTAACCCTAAAGGAATCTCACATGCTAGTTATAAAAATAATACTCGGATACCTGAAAGGCACTTTGATTTTGGACTATGGTACCTTAAGATCACAAACCTTACCTTGGAAACATATATTGATGCATATTTCGAAGGAAGTGTTGATGGTAGAAAAAGAATGAGTGGGAATGAATTCTTCTTAGGAGATTTTCTTGTATATTATCTTAGCAAGAAATACTCATCTATATATTTCTCCACAGTCGAATACATGTATATAGCAACAAGAAATTATTGTACACAAATCCTATGGATAAACGAATCCTTGAAGGATGTCAATACAGAAACACATTAGTCCATTATGCTTTACTATGACAATACTAGTGCCATTAGTCTCTTAAGAATTTTACACAGGCATTCAAAGAGAAAACATATTCCAATCTAATACCACTTTCATTAAGAACAAGTTGCAAATTAGAACATAAAAACACAGTGTGTCAACTAAGGGAGTGTGTCTTTAGAAAACCCCTACCTAAATAATTTGAATATCTTCCTCAAAATATGTGGGCCATCTATATTACATCCCATTAGAGCACTAGTTTTCTATTGATGTCAAAGGGGTAGAATATGATGGGGGGTAAACATCATGATAGGAGGAGAAACACGATGACAAGGGGAGCAACATATGAGGAGATTGTTACCAACAATAAAAAGGGGGATATTGTTGGAATAATTTTTTTTTTTTAATGTCAATGGATGACCTGATGAATATAAGAATGCCATAGATTCAAGGAGCACATTATGACATTTCCAATGAGCTATATCATGCTTCCTCTCTTCTCTCGAATGATGAGAAATGAAATTTTTGGGTGAGGAAATCAATTTTTGTCCCCCTCTTCACGTCATCCTACCTTGAGATAAAGTAGACCCCATAATATACACATGAAAATTCAATGAGGGCTCAACTAGTATAAATAAGTCACCATTCCTCACCATTTCCTCATCCAACTTGCCCAAGGAAGACAATAGCAATGAGATCAAGCTAGATGTAAAGAGATAAGGTTCATATCTCAATGAACTAAGAAGAAAATTCAGGGAATTTGTTTGGGTTGTTATCTCCATTTTTTTGGATCAATGCTTATTGACACATATAAAATTCTTATTGGAGTTGTAAAACTCAAACACTATAGAGCACAAAATTTATTCTTCTCGTAGAGAGATATCAACCTTCATTATAGTAGACCTCAACCTACATTGGAGTAGAACTTGGCCTATACTATTAGACCTGAACCACCTGCAATTATCGACTCCTACAAACTTCACCCCCTTGCAAATATCAACCTTGTACAATCGTTGGACTATGGCTCTGAGTATGAACCCTCAAATTATCGCTCCATTGTAGCAGAATTAAAACTCAGAATGTGGCTTCCTTGTAGTATATTATTTCTATTTTTTTAAAACTATTTCGAGAGTAGAATTATACCAATTTATGAGCACATTTTTTTATCAATCTCTATGGCTAATTTGGTGCAAACTTTAGACTATTTTGACTGAAAACTTGGAAAAATTTTATATCAAAATTTAAATTTGTTTTTGGGCCTCTCTCTTGTAATAAAACTTGATATTCCTTGAGAAACTTATTTAAGACTCTTGTAGGAGCATCTTTAGAGAAATTTGCGAAGATTTTATTGAATCATATTTGAAGCCTTTGTTGAAGAAACCTTTGTAAGCCTTCCTGAAGTAGACTTGAACCCTTCTTGGACCAAGGGAATTTTGTAGACCTATTCTGAAGTGTATTTGGAACTTATTTTAGAGACATATTATAGAAGTTAATTTTGAACTCTATTTGGAAAGCTTGGAGCCTAGGAGGATTAGAAAGCTCATTTTGACCAAGTTGGTGGTTGTATTTGTTCAAGGTGGGAGCCTTGAAGGCATTACAGATTTTGTTGTTCAAGTTGTAGCTGAAGATTTGTTTTAGAGGATTAGAGTCCTCAATACCTTCATCAATAATTTTTTTTTTTCTATTTCTTATGTTAAAGTAAAACTTGTGATACAAATACTGACTAGCATAATATCACAATTGAATGAAATATTGATTCAACCCCCCTCTGAGTATTTCTAACACTTGGGTTAGCCATGACACTTAGACCATTTTTATTCCATTCCACATATTCTCCATATTAACATAAACATTCGTGGTATTTTGTAATGGTAAGAGGTCATTATGATAACACACACACACACACACACACTCACACACACACACACACAGATACCTTTCATATTTCATTAAGTCCTATAATATACCTTTGGATTTGGTATATAAATGTTCATGTTATGCTGGGGGGGCTTCGCATGGTACCATTGTGTATTTACTAAGGGGTGGTTCTAGATGTATTACCTGTCATGCGACAAAGGCCACCTAGCTTGGAATCTTTAAGGTATCCCATTCCATATCAAAAAAAAGAAGAATGTAGATGATGAAAATTATCTTGATAAGTTCGATACTAGAAATATGATAACTGGTTGTTAGGGTAACTACCCTCCTCCACAGCCTCCATTGTTTTCACACTTAGCTCTTGCGAGTGACACTCTACAACTGTCAGAAAAAATTTGAAATTCCAAGGCCTCTCTCCTACCTCAGAATACTATTAATGGTATTTTCCATAAAAAATGAGGAGGATTTTGTGAATACTACATCAAATGCTACAAAAAATTACAAGTTTTTATGTTGGAGGTAATAATTAGGATTCTAGTCATTTCTCTTATTATTTCATTTCTCTACCTTTTTTTTTCATTTTTTCATTCCTTTGATTTCTCTACGTGCTTGGATTTCTCATGAAATACGGGATTATCTATCAGATGCATCCCACTCTTGTTGTCATAGTATATTAGTGTACTGTCTAGGTCATGCTCAAATAAATCTCCAAAGAGATTGCTCAACCAAACTACTTTGTATATAGCCATACTAGTGACAATGTACTTTGACTCTACAGTACTCAGTGCTACAGGCTTCTACTTCCTGCTCATTTAAAATATCATGGAAGATCCAAGGCTAAAACATCACCCAGACATACTCTTCCTATCGAAAACATTTCCTACCCATTCAAAATCGTTGTATCCATGAAGTCAAACATCTTCGACAGAATATCTCAAACGAAGTGTGATCATCCCATGCAAATATCTCAAAATGTGTTTGATAGTGATCCAATGTGTAGGAGAGGCACGATTATGAATTGAAACAACGTATTCATTGCATAGCATATCTCTGGAAGGGTGTTCACTAGGAACATTAGAGCCCCTATCATTTATCTATACTCAGATGGATTTTCCAAATCGGCGATCCAGATTTAAACAGCAAGGAAAAAAATTACAGAGATAACCATAAATACAGAGATGCAGTGGAAATAATACTTCATTTCATTACTGTAAAATATTGAAATATGCTTACAAATAGAAATGGAAATAAACCAACTAGGGTGATGGTAGCTTATCTCTGAGAAGAGATGTGGTGGCTACATGCCTCTGAATTGTTCTACAATGACGCTTGAAGGCCTATTTATTGTTGAGAAACAATTGAAAACACTAAACATCCAAAAACCTAACCCTAGAAGATGAAACACCAAACTGTGGGCCTTGCTTAGGGTAAATTGGTACATCAACTACCCAGGGTTGTAATGTTGGCACCCGATCTTCGTTTAGCACGTACAATAGCTTGTTAGAAATATCTGTCTGAGAAATATAACTTTACAAAGAGAAACATCGGTCCATGGACCCATGTTGCTCCCAGATTTCTCAAAAAACGTCGTTTAGGGCCTCAAACGGCTCCGGAAGTTCAGGACCTGAAAAACATCTGAAAATAGCAAATTGTGCTACGAATAAGGAAACTAAAAAGTTGAAAGAGATAGTTGTGGGGGTCCAAGTGGTATAGGTGTGTGCCCACCAACATCCACCTCAATCATTCCTTCCCCCTTAGGAAGCAATAGTCCCCATTGCGTTAAGTTCCTCCATCTACTAAACTTGGTCCCTCGTGGGTTGTTCTGCAATCTCTGATGCGTCTAGTAATGGTGGGAAGCATGGTCAATGACAGTCCACATTGAACACTCAGTGTAAGAGAAGGAATGGAGGAATGTTGTGCTCCAAGGCATTATTTCCCACAACCTTGATAATGGTGTAAGGACTATGTCAAAGTGGTCTAAGCTTCTGATGGGCTCTTGTAAGGCTTTCTTTTTCGTATGTAAACAAAAATTATTGCCCACCTAAAACTTGTGTGGTGCCCCTGTGGGTGAGCAAAAGTTGTTCCTGTGTTCTATCATGATCGTATCCCTTTGTTGCTGTTGCTGCATGGAGGAACCCTTTGCGGGGGTCAAGGATGTGGCAACGATCTTACCCTTACTTTGGTTGTGAACCAGACAGAAAATAAATTTCCTAGCCTATGAGATGAGCTTGTTGCCTATCTTAGCAGCGATCGAAGAGGTGGTGGTACGTGGGGCTACCTCCGGTATCATGTATAATGAAATACCCAAAGAAATAATAACAGCGTGAGGCCTTGACTCATACACAACATATCGCCTCCATAAGTATGGCTGGCCTAATAATACATCACAAACAGCCAGAGGTGTAATATCACATAATACCTCATATGTGAAGGGTTTGATGTTGTAGGGAAGGCAGCGCTGCTGGCGAACTCGAAGATCTCGTCCTTGGTGAGGCCACTCAATACTGTATAGATGCGGGTGTGGTTTAGTCAGTAGGCCCAAGTACTTCACGACCTCTACTAAAATGAGGTTCTTTTGGCTGCCAGTGTTGACAATGAATTGCAATGGTGAACCCTTCACCCACATCTATCAGTGGAAAAGACGCTCCCCCTGCTCTGGATCTTCAGGCTCATTCTTCTGGATCTTGGTGGTGGCAACAGTGGCACTGGGCTCCGCGTTAATGATCTGCTTCCCTTTTCTGTTTCCCTTGTCAAGTTCTAACTCAGGGTTGGAACATGCATCTAATTCTAAAGCCTTCAACTTGGCCACCAGTGACTGCTTGGTCCGACACACACTTGTTTGTGAGTGGGGCTCTTATGGAACTCACACCACTTTCTTGTGTCCTTCTTCGACTTTGTGATGTTTTTGTTTTCTTGTAGCTTCAATAGGTTGTCTTAGGTCACCCCGCCTTGGCTTTATACTTTGGTCTTTTGATTCACAAATCCAAAGTATCACTTCTTCTGTTTAAACTTCTGCTCGATTCTGAAAGCGAATCGGTACGTCACACCGAGTGAGGAAATGTTTAGGAACTCCATCTCTTCCTAGATGTACTTGTGTAGGTAGCCACAATATTTGAGTACTAAATGTAGCTCAGAATCCTTGATACCCAACTGTGTATGAAGGGTATGAAAAATGTTTGTGAACTCTGGCACATCTTAGTCCTTCCCTACCACGACATGGTCCACTTTATGTATCTATCCTCATAGCTTTTGACAGGGTAGTACTACTCCTTGATGGCATCCCAGAATGAATTCTAAGTGGGTGCGGCTGAAAATAGTCAGCCCGTACTTTCATCCTTCTGCTCGTAGTAGGTTTCCCACCACTCGATGTGGGGGGCTACTTTGAGAAGAGTGAAAATAATCTTTTCTCGACTCAAAAATTCATGAACATAAAAATACCCTTCTAGCAGATTTAACCATTTATCTATGACATATGCATTTATCTGACCCTCGAATATGGGGATTTCAAAATTAACTTGTACCTTAAAGGGTGTGGCATTTCCATAATAGCTGTTGGAAGTCGATGCGTCGCCTCTGGGTAGCCACTGAAGGATCTGGGAAAAGTTGTCCAACATTACATTCCTTTGCTGCTAGGGGGTCTCCTTCGAGCAATATTTTTATAGAATCTCCTGCCCCCTCGTCTTTCCTCTCATCTGCCATGGGAGGTCGTCAGGATTTACGAGGCTCATCTTGCAAAGGTTCGACCAGTTCAATCCCTAACTCCTTATATCTTGACCTCGTTGAGGACATGCAAAGAAAAGCAAAGAAAAGAAAGACCCCTCTAATACCACTGATCCAGATTTAAACAGGAACACAACAAATTAGAGAGATAACCATAAATACAGAGATGCATTGGAAACAATACTTTATTTCGTTGTTGTAAAAGACTGAAATATGCTTACAAACATAAATGGAAATAAACTAGCTAGGGTGATGGTAGCTCATCCCTTAGAAGAGATGTGGCGGCTACATGCCTTTGAATTGTGTTACAATGAGGCTTGAAGGCCTATTTATTGTTGAGAAACAATGGAAAACCCTAAACATCCAAAAACCGAACCCTAGAAGATGAAATGCCAAACCGTGGGCTCTGTTTCAGGTAAATTGGTACATCAACTTCCCGGGGTCGTAACATTGGCACCCGATCTCCATTTGACGTGTACAATAGCTCATTAGAAAGATCTATCCAATAACTATAACTTTTGAAAGAGAAACATTGGTCCATTGACCCATGTTACTCCTAGATTTCCTAGAAAACATTGTTTAGGGCCTGAAAACGACTCTGGAAGTTCAGGACCCGAAAGATCGCTAAAAATAGTAAATTGTGCTACAAATAAGGAAAGTGGAAAGCTAAAAGAGATAGTTGTGGGGTTCCAAGTGGGATAGGTGCATGGCCACCAACATCCACTTGGATCAATTGGTTCCTACAACCTCTCCACATAATTTCTTGAAGTTTATTCCCATTAGTGTGCATAGGGACTTGCATTTCGTCATTCCAAATTTCTCCGACAACTTCACAATATATATTCATTTTGAGAGGAAAATCTCACTGGTCCTTTGCCACATCCAAGGCCTAGAATGTAGTGCATGATTATGAGGTCCTTCATCTCGAATTTAGAGGCTATCTGCATGTTACACTTGATCATCAGGGTCTCACTATTTTTCAAGAATATATCGTCGACATATAAAACCAAAATCAACGAGATACCTTGGACTACCTTGAAGTAGACATTGGGATCAACATTGCTTCTTGTGAAGCCCAACTTCACCAAATAATTGTCAATGCAAGTGCACCATGCTCTTGGGGATTGCTTCAAATCATACAATGCATTCTTTGACCTGCAAACATGTCCCTTTGGATCCGCTACGTCAAATCCCTGTGGCTGCTCAATGTACACTTATTCTTGTAACATGCCATAAAGGAATATTGTCTTCAAATCCATCTAATGAAAAGTCCATCCTTGACTTGTAGTAAGGGAAAACATTGAACAAATGGTTGTATATCGAGCCATAGGTGCAAATACATCATCATAATATTATCCCTCATTCTAGGAGAATCCTATATCCATGAAAATTTCTTTATATTTCTTAATGCTACCATAAAATATGTGTTTGTTCTTGAATAACCACTTTGAATTCAACACGGATTTCCCCTTCGGTCTCGTACAACATACCATACATCATTCTTCATAATTGATTCATATTATTTTTCCATAACATACTTCCAAACATCTTCTTTCACGACTTCTTCAAAGGTGGTAGGTTGGCTTGAATCATAGTTCTCATGGTGGCAACATATCCCCAGTATCTGCATGGCTTCTTACCTTCTCTAAATGCTCTTTGAATGGGAACATGTCTTTCATCATCTTGTAATGAATCACAAATCCAAAGTGGCCTCTTCTTTGTGGGAGGATGACATAGAGTAGGATCTAAGGAATCTATGGGTTCCATGGGATCATTAACAATATTTGTTTCAGATAACGACATCGAACTAGCGTCTAAAATATCCATACTGTCATTATTCTCAGGAGGAGAAGGTGGAGGAAGATCCCTTACTTTTCAAAGGGAGCATCTTCATTGAATGTAACATCCCTACTCATTTAAACTTTTCTTTGACCAGGGATATACTTTCTAAATGCTTTAAGATTTTCATAATATCCAACAAACGTACATTTTCTTCCCATGGCATCCAACTTGTTTCTTTTGTTCATCGTCAAATGAAAGTATACTGGGAAACCAAAGTTTTGAAGATGACGAACATCAAGCTTGATACATGTGAATACTTCTTTGAGTGTCTTGTTGTCTAATCCTTGATGAGGCACCATGTTTTGGACATATACTGGTGGGCTCCAGTATTGTATCAATAATGCTACAACTCCTGGGGCTTCCTATCTCTAATTTTATCAACCCTGTAGTTCATACAAACTTGGAAGCGACGGTGCTGTATGCACAAGTACTAGCTCTTGTCGCAGTTGTCACTTGGTCAGCTGGCACAAGTCCGCTAGGGCTCAAGCCAACTTCTACATGCTCTCAGAAGAAGCTTGCTAAATGATGGACGAAGGCTATCTCAGAGGAAATTAATCTACTTTGCAAAAATGAACTGAAAGCCGACCAAAACATGGAAACCCTAGTAAACCCTAATCTGACTAGCTTAATCTCTATGATGCCATGGTGGGAGTGCAAATGTCTAAGAATGATGCCATTACCTATAGTAATATGAAATTCATGAACCTAAACTACTTCGATTGAAAAGAACATTGTTTTTGTGTTTTTGCTTAAGTGGTTGGAGTGATTATGATTTTGTTTCTTATTAGGGTTTGGCTGTGCAGAGGTGGTGCGAAGGGAAGGAAAGCTTGGGAAAGGTCAGGGGGGCTAGGAGAGGTCCCAGGGATCCCTAGCATCAGTCCACAGAAGTCCACAATGTTCAGGTGCTCGGCAACCGAGTTTGCAGGCTTCTACAGGATGTCTGCAGGGGATCCTACAGGAAACTCAGGAATTCTACAGGAAGTCTGCTAACTTCTACAGGATGTTCTACCGTGGGAGTTTTGGGTGATGGTTAAGTGATGGAGTGGTATGGGTGGATAGGTAAGATGGAGATGGAGCTGTGATGGCTCAGGGACAGAGAGATAAGATGGAAAAAGAGTGGGTAAAGTTGGTTGGTGGATAGAAGGGTGGAAGCAATGAAAAGTTAAAAAGATGGAGCTACGTGAGAAGTAGAAGGGTTGGAAGGCAACTGAGCTGAACAGAGGATGAGTAGGTGGCTTAGGCATGGTTTATAAAGAGAAGAACACGATGAAGTGGTGTTGTGCAGGGGAAATGAAACAAATCACCCTTATCTTGCATGTAAACGAAAGTTCACCAACCTATTCTAACTGTTTTATTAGGAATCAAAGAACAACAACGTAAGTTGAAAGGAATTTGTGCATGAAGCTGAACCAAAGAGTCATTACTCAAGATATAATCGCATGAACAATTCTTCAATCGAAAACATTACATCAATACTTGCATGCATATGTTGAAACAATGTCTTTTTGGCAGTTGGCAAGGTCTACACTTTCGGTCCCCAAACAGAGGTGAAAGTGAGCATGCATTCAACCTTTTTGAACTCAACTTAACCTCAATCTCCCTACCCTAATTCTGAACTAATGAAACAACTGCATTCATGAAAATAACCTATGTAACCAAACCAAAACATTCAACTCAACAAACTGTATTTTTCAAGTGCAAGTAAAGGAAAGAAATGCAATGATAAAAAAACAAGTAGCAATACAAAGGAAAGAAGGTCTATTGCTCTCAAGTTGGGCCCTTAACCTGAGAGCTATAGCTCCCCTAAGAACTCATAATCGAATCCAAATCTGACTGCCTTTATTAAAATATCATGATCATGAGTCTAACAACATGCCAAAATTGGCTTACAAAGAGCAAAAACAGAGCTACAACATGACTAACCACTAGCTACTATCTACTGGCTAACTAGCTAACCAAATTGACTAACTGAAATGAGGTCTTAAGCCCTCTTATTTATACAATTTGACGACCCAACAGTCCTCCTAAAATTTAGGGACTTGGCTGCCCAAGACTTGTAGTTAACAACAGTCCTACTTGACTTGCTTGGCTGCCCTTGTGCTCATTGATTTGGTGGCCTTTGAACTCCGAGCTGATGGTGGAGAATTCGAGGTAAGGGCCCATAAATGAAGGGGACACCTTCCTACAAATCCTCTAGCTTGTTCTCCCACGAATTTGGCTGCCAAGTGCTCATTAAGACCTTCAATTTTGTCTCCAAGTTGGCCAAAAGGGCTACACAAAGCACCCATTAGACTTGTTGGCATAATGACTAACCAAATTCACTCTATTAACATAAATATAATCAAAACATGCAATAAACTAATGAGAATGGTGGATTAAGTCAAATTAGGAGGTTGAATGAGCCCAAATAATTGTCCATTTTTGGGGCTCATCATCACCCCCTACTGAAAGTGTTGCTCATCCTCTGAGCAACCAATCTCTCTCCTCATCTTTGATAGCCCTGGTGGCTTCTTCGGCTAACATCTCAGCCGATTCCTCCTTTTGCCTCCCTCTTTTCAAACTTCCTGTAGAAACAGTTCGCTGGCTTCCTGTAGAAACAGTCCTCTGTCTTCCTGTAGAAACAGATAGCACCACTGTATCTTGCTTGGCTGTGGGCGATTTTCCTTTCAGCTGGGTTGTGGCAGCCTTCATCTTCTCCTCCTTCCTGCTCTTCTTCCTCACTGCCTGTTGCTTGTAACTCTGAGCTAGTGTGATTTGATGAAGTAATATTTGAATGAGTGAGGATTTAATGAGGAGGATCTATCTCCTATAATCTCTCCTCCTTGTCTCATTCAAGTTTCTGCTCTGAATTACAATGGGTGAACAAGGAATCTGGATGGACTTGGATTGTGCTAAAGATCAAGAGGCGTGCATTTATCATAGCAGATATATAACACCAAGAACCCAAGATAATCTATGCAGCGTTGGGGAGGTTAACTGGACAGGTGAAGGTGGCCAGCTATAATCATGAGTCCTCACACAAATTTTCTTCTGCATGATGTGGACGAACAGAATAACCATCATGCCATATCAATTGGAAGCTAATTATTGCTACTGATTTGACCACATTTCAAATAGATTCATCAGAAACCTTCATCTATGTGAGACTGGAGATTTGCTTATTTGTAAATAGAAAGGTATCTTGACCTTAAAGACCTAATTGCAGTGAGGATTTGATGAAGCCAAAACTTGTAACAATTTTGCTTTTGCTGCAGAGGATGACATAAATTGCACAAGTTAACAAACACTCTACGAAATCAAGCCTTCACGCCCATGTATAGGTTCACCATGCATTGCTGACTTCTAAGTTTTCTGCATGCATTGCTAACTTCTAAGTTTTCAGCTATCATCTATTTTCACTCACATGGCATGAACAAGTGGAAACTCAGAACACGGAAGTTATATGTTCTCCATATGTTTTTATCTTAGACTAACGAACATATTGAGATCATTAATAAGACAATTGTGCTCTCCAGACCATAGCAGATTTATGAATTGCCAATGTTTAAATTCAAAGCTGCTAGTTTGTTCTGCTATACATCTGTAAGTACCCCAATTCGTTTGTCCGAAGTTTAAACCCAATTATCAGATACCACTGTTGAAATCGGAAGATATCCAATGGGGACTTAAGCCCTCTGAATTGCTTGCATGAAGAGACTCTTCCCAAACCTTGGGCAGTAGTCCATATGAGACAAGAAAAGTTGCAATCTCCTGACCACCAGTGAACTCTGGAGTTTTCGTTTCTGACTCCATGGCCTGCTATTGCTACTGGATTTCTTCCACAATGGTGTCGGATCTCAGAGCTTTCTTCAAGCTTCAAACTGGATGAAGAACCTTAGGCTTCTCTGCTCTGGAAGACTCTGCTACACTTTCCTGTAGAAGACCCCACCCATTTCCTGTAGAATGTGATTCTGGCTTTGAGTGAGCCCGATGCACGAGTGAAATTCGAACCAGGTAGGAAACTCAGCGGAGGACGATAGGTTAAGTCGATTGTGGAAGCAGAGGATGTATACTTCGAGTTAAACATGATGCAAGTGCAAGTTAACAACAGTCTATGAGTTTCAGCTGAGCGCTCAGATTTCTGCGTGATTTTTGGAGTGAGGTGGCAGAGACATGTGTTGGCCATGCAGACAGTTAGGCTATCGTGAACTGCATGTTCTACTTATGAACTGTATGTTTTCTTCTTGATCCGCTGCACTGGAGTTCAAGCAGCTGACACTAACTGTTTTTTTTTTTCACGTGAATGACTGATCATGCTGCGTGATTTTTGCCTTGATGAGTGCAATTGAATATGGCTCTCTTCTTGGCTGAATCCACCCATCTCATTCATTCATGCAATGCTTAGATCAGATTCATGTAATAGAAGAACAAGGTTTAGTCACGTACCTGAAGTCAAACGGCTGCTTGTGAAGCTTTTTGCTGCTGCATGCTCATGTTCTGCTGCTGCATGCTTGTATTCTTTGGTTGCATGAGGGCGTGGCTGATGATTTCTGATTGCTTTTCCTTGTGCATGTGTCCTCTGTCCGGATCTGAGCTGCATGCAGTTGTTTTCACGTTCAGATCTGCACCTTCAAGTTGCTGCTGCTGCATGGTCACAAAATCAGAACTTGTTTTCGCCATTGCTCTCAAACGGTAAACCAGATTGATCTGAAACTCGGTGAGCATGTTCCTATCATCATTATGCATCTCCCATAGCAAAATCGTGATCAATGGATGCACGGATTTCGAGAAAAAGGGAAAATGGATGAAGATTTCAGAGCTTGATTTCTCGGAAACCGTGCATCGGAATCGGCTGAAATTGCTTGGGTTGGTTACTATCACCCATGTGCATCTCTCCATGAAACAGGTTTTGAAACAGATGCACGAATATGGAGAAAAGGCAAAAATGGCTGATGGTGATGGAGGCTGATTCCTTGGAAACCGTGCACCGGAATTAGCTGAAACTGCTCAAGGATGTTGCCATCCCCCTTGTACAATTCCCCATAAAACGGTTTGTCAAATGGATGCATGGTTTTCAAGTTATGGCAAAAACAAATTTTGCTCTAGGTATTTTTGCTTCAAGGTACTTTGCATGTGTTTGCATGGAAGGGAAAACTGAGCTTGGGCTGTGATGCAGGTATGGAGATGATGGAGGAGGAGTTGGAAGATTGCATGAGGACTTCTGAACCCTTGAGGAAGCTACCATGTTCGCCAAACCACTTTTTGAAATCCATGTCTAGTTTCCCACAATTTCTACAGGAAGTTCCTGTAGAAGCACAATGAGAAGCACAAGGAGGTGGAAAAAATGATGGATAAAGGCAAGGGATGGACACAGAAGTGCTTGTAGGCCTAATCAATAGATTCCCACCATTAGATTCACTTTTGAAATTGGATTTGGCTTGTCCAAAGGTTCTACAGGATGTTTCCTGTAGAAATACAAAGCTTCCTGTAGAAGGCACAAGAAAAATTCCTTCGACCTTGATTTGAGTGCTCCTCCTGTCATGAAACGTCCTTCTTGCAACCTGCAATTAGCCAATGGAATTAGTTTTATTTTTTTTTTTCTTTTCTCTTTTTTTTTTTGAAAAACAACTAGGGCGCCTCATGGAGGTTTTCACCCTAATTGCCTGCCTTGGGCGCCTCCAAGGGAGGTTTTCACCCAAAGATCTTATTCCATTTTTATTTTCTCTTTTTTCCAACCCATTGACCGCCTCATGGAGGTTTTCAATCAATGAGCCAATCTAAGGCGCCTCCAAGGAGGTTTTCACCTTAGATTTTTATTTTTTCTTATTTTCATTTTTTCATTTCTTTACTTTTTTTTCCTTTTTTTCTTTTTTTTTCTACCCTACCCTACTTGAAAAACAAAATCATTTTCAAGTATAAGAATACTTCCAATGGAGCCATGTGCACATCGAGATTAGAGAAAAAATGATGTGAAGGCTCGAAATGCATGCTTGGTCAAGTATCCAGATCTCAGAGACCAAATGATCTGGCGTTGAAGGGATCAAACAAAGCTGAGGAAGAAAGTACTGCTGCAACTTAGTGACCTTCTGAAACCATATCTCAATATAGCTTTGATATCCTTGGTTCCTTTGCTGATCTGGATCATTCTTCATGTCACCTTCTATCATGACCTTCTGATCTTCCTCTTTTTGTTGATCTTTCTCTTGAATACATGGAAGATTTGATGGTAACCATGAGGGAACTCTCTCGATCTCTGATTCTGATCTCTTCTCTTCATCAAGTGCAGCCCATGGTTCTTTGATCTCCTCTTTGGAATCTTCTTTTTCTTTTGGTCCTTCAATGTTGTCAATATAATCTCTGCTTTGCAACACTCTTCCTGAGCTTTGGTGAAGATCATTGGGCTCAAGAGGAGTTGTTTGGATATGTTGTGCCTCAGATTTGCAATTGGGTTGAGCTACTCCATTGTATGGCTTTGGAAATGGTACGGGTAGTTGAGTGAATGTGTGAAATTGAGATGGAGATGGATGGAATTGTGGTTGGGTAGGCATTTGGGGTTGCCTTGGTGGAGGAGGAGGCGATGGTTGTGGATGAGTAGGTGGTGGAGGAAAATGAGTGGGATGAGAGTTGTACTGGGGCCTCCACTCCTGATAAGGTGCATTCCACTGAGGTTGCGACTGAGCATAAGAGTGAAATGAATGAGCAGCTGGTTGGGCATAATATGGATCTGTGAAGGAACAAGGAGGAGGTGTGAACTAGGAAGGATGAGCAGGGGGACCCCAAGAAGGCATGAAAGTGGCTTGATAGGGGTCATAATAGGTCTCGGGTGTCCCTTGCAGTTCCTGCTGGTAAGATCTAGGTCCACGTGGCCTCCTTTGGTTCATATAATAGAGTGATTCAGTGGCTCCTTTGGCTCTCTGATATGCGGCTTTAATTCTGGGTAAGGAAGGGCACTGATCTGTAGGATGGTATTCTTCACAGATGAAACACACTTCTAGGGAGTGCATTGGACATTCGTTCCTAGGATGCTTTCTAGTGCACCTGGGACAATAGATGACCAAATCCCTCTTGGCTTCCTCTTGCTTCCTTTGGATCCGCAAGGTATCCAGTTGCATGGCAAGAAACTGCCTCATATCACTCTTGAAATCTTCGATCTGATTTTCAAATTCCTCTTTGGACAAGGGACTGCTCCCAACATTTCTGCTTGTAGCCATTTGCTCCAGAGGAATGGTTTCTTCTTCTTCCTCCCTAGAGGTTCTTTAAATATGCCTTGATGTCCATCCAGGGGTTCTTCTTAGTCACAACCATCGAAGAAGAGAAAAGATTGGCTGTGTGAAGCAAAGGGGGGTGTTGTGCAATCATTTTTCTAACTTATCTCTACTCCTACAAGGCATGAAATGAAATATTTTTGGTTGATTTTTTTTCTTTTTACTTCTACTTGCAAAACTGAAATAGATTGACTGCAACTAACTGTCTTGCGAAATTGAAACTGCGGAATTGAAATGAAAGCAGGAAAGGACTAATCTATTTTGCTCAAATGAAATTGCAGGAATGAAATGCTAGGCTACGCTTGCGAAATTGAAATGCTAATCTATGCTTGCAGAAATGAAATTGCGGAATTGAAATGCTAACCTACACTTGCAGAAATGAAATTGCGGAATTGAAATGCTAATCTATGAAAGCAAGAAATGCTAATCTACTTTTGCATAAATGAAATTGCATAATGGAAATGAAATAAACTACTTAGCAGAAGGTTGTAGTAGAAAATAGAAGAATAGCAACAATCACCAATACTCTGCCGCTTCCCCGGCAACGGCGCCAAAAAGATGGTGGGCTCCAGTATTGTAGCAATAACGCTACAACTCCTGGGGCTTCCTATCTCTAATTTTATCAACCCGGTAGTTCGTACAAACTTGGAAGCGACGATGTTGTATGCACAAGTACTAGCTCTTGTCGCAGCTGTCACTTGGTCAGCTGGCACAAGTCCGCTAGGGCTCAAGCCAACTTCTATATGCTCTCAGAAGAAGCTTGCTAAATGATGGACGAAGGCTATCTCAGAGGAAATTAATCTACTTTGCAAATAAGAACTGAAAGCCAACCAAAACATGGAAACCCTAGTAAACCCTAATCTGACTAGCTTAATCTCTATGATGCCATGGTGGGAGTGCAAATGTCTAAGAATGATGCCATTACCTCTAGTAATATGAAATGCATGAACCTAAACTACTTCGATTGAAAAGAAAATTGTTTTTTGTTTTTTCTTAAGTGGTTGGAGTGATTATGATTTTGTTTCTTATTAGGGTTTGGCTGTGCAGAGGTGGTGCGAAGGGAAGGAAAAGTTGGGAAAGGTCAGGGGGGCTAGGAGAGGTCCTAGGGGATCCCTAGCATCAGTCCACAGAAGTCCACAACGTTCAGGTGCTCGGAAACCGAGTTTGCAGGCTTCTACCGAATGTCTGCAGGGGATCCTACAGGAAACTCAGGAATTCTACAGGAAGTCTGCTAACTTCTACAGAATGTTCTACCGTGGGAGTTTTGGGTGATGGTTAAGTGATGGAGCGGTATGGGTGGATAGGTAAGATGGAGATGGAGTTGTGATGGCTCAGGGACAGAGAGATAAGATGGAGAAAGAGTGGATAAAGTTGGTTGGTGGATAGAAGGGTGGAAGCAATGAAAAGTTAAAAGATGGAGCTACGTGAGAAGTAGAAGGGTTGGAAGACAACTGAGCTGAACAGAGGATGAGTAGTTGGCTTAGGCACGGTTCAGAAAGAGAAGAACACGATGAAGTGGTGCTGTGCAGTGGAAGTGAAACAAATCACCCTTATCTTGCATGTAAACGAAAGTTCACCAACCTATTCTAACTGTTTTATTAGGAATCAAAGAACAGCAACGTAAGTTGAAAGGAATTCGTGCATGAAGCTGAACCAAAGAGTCATTACTCAAGATATAATCGCATGAACAATTCTTCAATCGAAAACATTACATCAATACTTGCATGCATATGTTGAAACAGTGTCTTTTTGGCAGTTGGCAAGGTCTACCCTTCCGGTCCCCAAACAGAGGTGAAAGTGAGCATGCATTCAACCTTTTTGAACTCAACTTAACTTCAATCTCCCTATGCTAATTCTGAACTAATGAAACAACTTCATTCATGAAACTAACCTACGTAACCAAACCGAAACAGTCAACTCAACAAACTGTATTTTTCAAGTGCAAGTAAAGGAAAGAAATGCAATGACAAAAAAACAAGTAGCAATACAAAGGAAAGGAGGTCTATTGCTCTCAGGTTGGGCCCTTAACCTGAGAGCTATAGCTCCCCTAAGAACTCATAATCGAATCCAAATCTCACTGCCTTTATTAAAATATCATGATCATGAGTCTAACAACATGCCAAAATTGGCTTACAAAGAGCAAAAACAGAGCTACAGCATGACTAACCACTAGCTACTATCTACTGGCTAACTAGCTAACCAAATTGACTAACTGAAATGAGGTCTTAAGCCCTCTTATTTATACAATTTGAGGACCCAACAGTCCTCCTAAAATTTAGGGACTTGGCTGCCCAAGACTTGTAGTTAACAGCAGTCCTACTTGACTTGCTTGGCTGCCCTTGTGCTCATTGATTTGGTGGCCTTTGAACTCCGAGCTGATGGTGGAGAATTCGAGGTAAGGGCCCATAAATGAAGGCGAAACCTTCCTACAAATCCTCTAGCTTGTTCTCCCACGAATTTGGCTGTCAAGTGCTCATTAAGACCTTCAATTTTGTCTCCAAGTTGGCCAAAAAGGCTACACAAAGCACCCATTAGACTTGTTGGCATAATGACTAACTAAATTCACTCTATTAACATAAATATAATCAAAACATGCAATAAACTAATGAGAATGGTGGATTAAGTCAAATTAGGAGGTTGAATGAGCCCAAATAATTGTCCATTTTTGGGGCTCATCATATACAACAACACTCATTGATTCTCCCAAAAGGAGCTTTGGAAACTTTTGATTATGGAACATGTCATATGCAACTTCTATAATGGACCTATTATTTATTTCAACCATTACATTTTGTTTAGAAGTATATGGCACAATTGTGTTTTTATTTACCTTCCTTCCAAAAATCAATGAACTCCTTATATGTGTACTCTCTGCCATTATCATACTTGAATATTTTTATTTTCTTCCCTTCTTGAGCTCCTCGAATATTTCAAAGGCTTCATCTTTGTGCTTCAAATAATGTATCATTGTCTTTCTTGAGAAGTCATAAATGAAGGTGAGGTAATAGAGATGGGCACCAATATAATTCACAAATATTGGACCATATATGTTAAAATGAATGATATGGAGAACGTAATTTGTATTTTTCTCACTAGAGGGTAATGGTCCCCTTGTCTTCTCTCTAGCGGCACAACCTAGACATATTCCATCATGTTGAGCTTGAGCCTTGGGAATCCTTGAGACTAAATTTCTCAAATTCCAAAAGAGCATAGTAATGTATATGGGGAAATATTTGGTGCTATAGCTCACTTATATGAATATTATCATGGATCAATTATAGAATAGGTCTTCAAGTAACCCAATATATTCCTTCATATCTTGATCCTAATGTGAATGAATATCTCATAGGTTATACAACAAGAAAAGTAATAACCTTTTCCTTAATGAAGGAAAACCTCATCCCTTTGTCTTCCAAAGTGAATATTGATACCAAATTATTCCTAAATCTCAGGACATACATCACATCATTGAGAAAAATAGATTCTTTAAAGTTCATGTGAAATTTGATAAACCCAAAGACTTTGATGGGATGAGTGGAGTTATCTTCAAGAATAATTTTCCAATTTTACTCCCTCCCTTCCAAATTAGAGAAAATTTCCCTGTATCCACAAAAGTGATGAGTGACACAACTATCAACCAACCAACTATCCCACAAAATTAATCTGGAGATGAAATAGTAAGGGCATAAATAAGAATATATTCAGATTGATTTGTAACATTACTTTCATACCCGGAGAATCTTGAATGCTTTTGGGGATGATGATCCTCATCATGTTCACTAGGACCATCTCATCTTCTTCTTCCATCTCTTCCATTTCCATCATTACTTTGGTCTTCCTTTCATCTTCGATCATCAAACCTATTGTTGTTGATTCTAGTGTTGTAGTGTGGAACATCGTTCTTCTTATGGAAATATCGAGAATAATGACCTTTCTTGCGAGAATTGTAGCATTCAATGTAAGATGATGATCTATTATTCCTTCTCTTTTCATCTCAAGCTGGAGGCTTTCTTGAATTAGATGGACCTCATTTTCCTTTCTTCTTGTTTTCAATGATAAATAGAGTGAGATCTCCCTCTTCATGCTCTTGAATCATTCCTCTTGATATCATCCTTCATTCTTCTTGATTCATATCTCCAAGAATTTCATCAAATGATTGGAGGGTATTGTTTTTATTATAATATTAATGAATGTTTCCAAAATAGGTGGTAGACCTCTTAGAGACACAATCACCAGTTCCCTATTTGCCATAAATTACCATACTCTTTGCAATTGATCTCTAAGATGAAATATCCTCAAAAGGTAGGATTGCACATTCTTTCTAATCCACATGGATATTGGTGGCCACCCGCCTATTCCACTTGGACCCTCACCATTGTTCTTTTAGTTTTTTTGAGTTTCCTTAATTGTAGCACAATTTATTATTTTTGGCAGTTTATCGGGTCCTGAACTTCCGGAGCAGTTTTGACGCCCTAAAAGAATTTTTTTTGGCCAAATGCATCTACAATTACCTATCGAAATTGCATTTTGAACTGTAGTCCTTGCGGAGATCTTTCCAATGAGGTATCATAAGGGTCAAACAAAGATAATATGACCAAGTTACAACCCCACGAAGTTGGTTGCCCAACTAACCCCAACAGGGCCCATAAGCTCTCGGTGTTACATCTCCTCTGGTTAGGGTTTTGGTTGTTTATGGCTTTTTTATTATTGTTCAATAATGAAAAGGTCCTTGAGCCTCATTGTAATCGAGTTCAAAGGCATGTAGTTGCCACATCCCTTCTCAGAGATAAGCTACCATCGCGTGAGCTAGTCTTATTTCCATTCTGTTTGTAAACATATATTAGTATTTAATATTAATGAAATGAAGTGTTATTTCTACTGCATCTCTATATTTATTGTTATATATGTTATTTTTTGTGTTCCTATTGAAATATGGATCAGTGGTACCAGAGCGGTCTGCTCTTTCTCTCTTTTTCTTTGCATGTCCCCAATGAGGTCGGGATATAAGGAGTTAGGGCTCAATCTAGTTGACCCTTTGCAAGATCAGCCTCATAAACCCTGACATCCGCCCATGGGGGAAGAAAAGACATATGAGGGAGAAGGATATCCTATTAAAATATTTCAATAGGAGGCCATCAAGAAACAAAGGAATGCAATGATGGATAACTTTGCCTAGATCCTTCAATGATCGCCCACCAGCGACGCATCCACATCCAACAACCACTCTAGAGGATCCATACCTTTTAAGGTACAACTAAAGTTTGACATTCCCATATTTGAGGGCCAAATAGGTGCAGACATCGTAGATAAATGGTTAAATCTACTAGAAGGATAGTTTTTTGTTCATTATCAACATTGGCATCTAAAAGAACCTCATTGTAGCAGAGGTCATGAAGCGACTGGGCTTATTGACCAAAACACACACACAATTGTACACCATTGGGTGGCTTCACCAAGGATAGGATCTTCACGTGAGCCAATAGTGCCACCTTCCATACAACATCAAGCCCTTCACGGATGAGGTATTATGTGATGTTTCTCCCCTTGATGTTTGTGATGTATTATTAGGCCCACCATACTTGTGCAAGCGACATGTTGTGTATGAGTCAAGGCCTCACACTGCTACTTTTACCTTTGGAAATAAGTTGTATAGGATATTGGAGGTAGCAACACCTACCGTCATCTCTATAGTTACTGCAAAACAATGCTGTAAGCTCATTTCCAAAACTGGTAAATTTGTTTTCTTTATGATACGCCCTTAGGGAAATAAGAAGACAGTGGCCATGATCTCCAGACAGGGCCCCTCCACACGACAATAATAGATGGAAAAGGTCATGGAGGAGTACGAGGACATCTTCACCTCCCCCACAAGGGTGCCTCTGCACTATCAAGTCAAGAACTCTATCAATCTGATTCCAAGTGCATCATTTCCCAATGGACCAATCTAACAGTGCTTTGTTCTAGAGAATGATGAAATCAAGAGTTAGATTTAGGAGCTACTACAGAAAGGTCACATCCAACAGAGTTCATTGCCATATGGGAGCTTGATCGTGTTCGTACAGAAGAAGGATGGGACTTGGAGACTCTGTATTGACCATTGCGTGCTGAAAAAGATCGCTTTATGGAATAGGTACTTGATCCCATAGATTGATGACCTTCGAGACCAACTCAAGGGGCGAAATATTTCAGCAAGATCGATTTGAATTCCAGATATCACCAGGTACCAATCAAACCCTTCGATATGTGGAAGATTACCTTCAAAGATAAGAAGGACCTTTTCAAATGGTTGGATATTCCTTTTGGGTTGATGAATGCTCCTGCAACCTTCATGAGGATAATGGATGACATCTTGCGGCCTTTCAAGAACTCATTTGCAGTGGTATACTTGGATGACATCCTAATCTTTAGCCAGATTGGGAAGAGCACCTCCACCACATCCGACATGCTCTCCAAACTCTGCTGGCAAAACAAGTTGTGTGCCAATATGGAGAAATGAACTTTTGGCATGACCTAGGTTTAGTATCTGGGATACATTATTAATGAACAAAGCGTGCATGTGGATCCATCCAAGATCTAATTAATTCCAAATTGGCCAGCCCCAACCACCCTGACAGAGCAGCAGAAGTTTCTTAGTCTTGCCAATTTCTCCGTAGGTTCATGTTGGGGTTCTCTCGTATCACTCCTCTCTTGAGTCAAGTCACCAAGGGAGGAGTGAAAGAGAAATTCCTTTGATATGAATCTGAACAGAAGGCATTCACAGCGTTGAAACATCACCTCTACTCTACACCAATGGTCACATTACCAGAATTACAACAACCATTTGATATCAACACATATGCCTCTAGCTATGCTATTGGGGTAATCCTTAATCAATAGGGGCATATAGTGGCATATCATAGTGAGACAATTTCATAAACAATATATAAGTATCCCGCTTATGAAAAAGAGATGTATTTCATTGTGTAGGCCTATCAACAATGGAAGCATTACATTTTAGGGAAGGAAACATTCATCCACATATACCATCGACCCTTATAGTTCATACAGATGCAAGGGAAGGTTAAAAATGATCACCATCAGAAGTGGTCCACCTACTTCCAGCAATTCCATTTAAATATGAAGTACAAGAAGGGTAGCATCAATAATGTTACATACTACTTTAGTCGGCCATAGATCATGGCGTTAACCATCGTTCTCAACTCTTGTGAGAAAGAGACTTTTGATTGGCCATTTATCTACAAAAGCGACCTAAAATTCGGCCACACATACCATATGCTCTTGGAGGTTCATCAAGTTCCAGATTTTTACCTCCAGGATGCTCTGTTATGCCATCTGGGACAGCCTTGTGTTCCTTCAAGCGAGTGCTCAAAGATGATTTGGGAAGCAAACTACAGTCAGGTTTTTGGGCATTTCAGGGTAAAGAAAATGGTGGTAGTACTGTAGAAGTGTTTTTATTCGCTGAATATTTGACATGATTTCAGGAAGTACATTAGATCCTACACTTCCTGTGTCATTGCCAAATCGACCATCAAGAACCAACAACTCTATACTCCGTTGCCTACCCTTAGTCGACCTTGGGAATCCATCTCCATGAATTACATGTTGGGTCTTCCTTCCACTAATCATGCTAATGATTTTGTTTTTGTGTTTGTCGACATATTCTCGAAGATGGTCATTATGGCGGCCTATAAGAATAATATCACAGCAAAAACCACTCCTAAACTCTTCTTTGAACTAGTGTGGGTACACTTTGGGATCCCACGATCTATCATCTCAGATCGGGACAACAGGTTCTTTAGAACATTTTGTTCTAGTCTCTGGTGGATGTTGGACACCAAGCTCACTAAGTCCACAACTTTCCATCCCCAAATTGATGGTGAGACAGAGGTAATCGACAGGATGATTGTACACAATTTGTGCATGTACAACTCAAATCATCCACAAACATGGGATGAGAGCCTCCCCTATGTCTAGTATAACTATAATTTGACTCTCCACTACTCTACTGGCCACAACCATTTTCATGTGGTCTTGGGATTCTAGTCACTATGTCCCATTGATGTGGCCAAACCATTTGGAACAACTCAGGGAGATTCAGCTCATGTCCAGCCCGAAGCTGACATTGAAAATAGCTTCATTAAACTCATTCAACACATCTGCCAATAGGTGCATGACATATTGGAAAAATCCAATGCTAAGTACAAGTAGTGCCGTGATTAGCATTGGGTGCCACAAAAGTTCCATGTGGGAAATAAAGCTTGTTTAAATCTGTAGAAGGAGTGCCTCGCTGGGCCCCACCACAAGATTCTCCCAATTCGATATATGCCATACACCATCACCAAGGTTGTGGGAGATAATGATTTTAAGCTCATAATTACCCCATTCATTGGCCTGCACCTAGTGTTCAATGTGGATCGCATTCGGCCATACTTTCCACTATTACTGGACACATCCGACATTCTAGAACAACTCACACCAACAGAGTTAAATCCAGACTACATGGAACAAGTTGCAATTGATCGAATCATGTAAACACGGATCAAGAACACTTTCCAGGAGAACATCCCTCTATATTGATTGGTCAAAGCCATCCAAATCCCGCACCAAGGCAAATGGCTCAGTAGGGACTAAGTTCAGCAGAAGTTTCCTCATCTCATGGAGGAACTCAATGAAATGGAGACCATTGCTTCCTAAGGGGGTAAGACTGATCCAGGTGGATATTAGTGACTACTTGCCTATTCCACTTGGACCCTCAACATTTTTCTTTTAGTTTATTTTAGTTTCCTTAATTGTAGCACAATTTACTACTTTTGGCAGTTTTTCGGGTCCTCAATTTTCAGATCCCTTTTGAGGCCCTAAACGACATTTTTTGCCCAAATGCATCTAGCGACTTCATTGGAAATGGAATTAGCAGTGGTAGTCCTCAAAGAGATATTTCCTTGACGTATCATATTTATCAAAGAAAGCTAATGTGGCCAAGTTACGACCCTGGGAAGTTGGTTTCCCAACTAACCAAAAAAGGACCCATAAACTCTTGGTATTACATCTCCTCGGGTTAGGGTTTTAGTTGTTTAGGATTTTTCTCATTGTTCAATAATGAGAAGGCCCTTGACCCTCATCGTAACTAAATTCAGAGGCATGTGTCCACCACATCTCTTCTAGGAGATAAGCTATCATCACCCGTGCTAGCCTTATTTACATTATGTTTGTAAGCATATTTCAGTATTTGATATTAATGAAATGAAGTGTTATTTCTCCTACATCTTTATATTTACAGTTATATCTATAATTCGTTTCATTCCTATTTTAATATGGATCACTCTCCTTTGTTCATCTTGGTGTCTTTGAGTTAGTCTTTCAAGGAGATGATTTCATTCAAATTGTTGACTTCATACATGCCAACTATCTTATCATACATGTCCTTAGACTTCGTAAAATTTCTAACATATGCAATTAAATTATCTTGTAAGCCATAGGTTATAATTTGTCTTTGTTTTAACTCACCTTTCTTGTTGTTGTTCTTGATAACAGTAGAAGCATTCTCCGGAGGCTCAGGCACTTTTCCTTGAATGTAGCCAAAAACATCATTGTTGCTAGCTATCATTAGGTGAATTTTGAGGTCTAAAATGGGCATCCTAAGAAAAGTAGACAAAAAAAATAAAACTTAAAGAACAAATAGGATTCAATATGATTATGTCAACCATGGGAATGATTCACCATTTTTGGAGTAAAAAAGTTAAAATATTAAAAAATAATAAAAAATAAAACTACTTTTTCAACTCCTATTTTCAACTTATCTCCCTAAGATTTTACTCGAATTTCAAGTGGGAGTACTTGTTCGATGAAAAATTTAATTCCTCATGCAAACATTACCCATGTTACATAATTTTGATGGGCCCTGTTACAAGAAAAATGAAAAATACATGAAAAACGTGATTGAAATCACATTTTTGATGCATTTCTCATTTTTCGTGTAGTAAGGTCCATTAAAATTATGGAACATGCATACTCATTGGATGAGGAATCAAACTGGGCATCCAACGAGTGTTTCTTCTTGAAATTTGAGTAAATCGATAGAGCGATAAGTTGAAAATACGAGTTGAAAAAATATGTTTTTCTTTTTTCCCTCTAAAGTTTGATGATGTAATCTAATCCTATTTTATTATTTTAAATATTTCTTAGGAAGCCCATTTCATACCTCAAAACTCCCATAATGGATATCCAACCACTTTGCATTCAACAATGTTAGATGAGTCACCCAACTTCTCATTTTCCTTGAAGAAGGAAGACATCTTGACCCAGCTAGATTGGGTCCTTCAACTTTTCCAAAGATGATTGCTTAAACTCTTGTCTCCTTTTTGGGATTTCCTTCACCTTAGCTTTGATACCATATTAAATTTTCAGATTGTTCTATGTTGTATCAATTACTTTAGCTTAGTTCAACACTTCACAACAATCTTTCCAAAAAAAATTAATCTTTTTAGTCATCAACAATAATTGAAGATAGAACAATAAATGCAATGAAAAAGGAGATAATCAACACATCAAAAAGATACACAAGGTTTTGTCAAATACCAAGGATAAACCCCACAAGGGGAGAACCCTTTGAAATTCTTCTTCTATTAGATTGTCATAAAATGTTTAGTAGACAATACAATGATTGATGTACAATATTCAACAAAACAACCCAATAAAATTGAGAAATATGTTTCCAACATCAATATATATCAGAGACAACTTTCCCTGTGTGTGGTCAACTGCAATCGACTTTGGTCAATGGTCAAATTTTAGTCAAAATTCCTAGTTGTAGGGAGGAGGATTTGTGTAAGTGACTGAAGGGCTCTAGTCGCTCCCTTGAGCCTACATGCCAGCAAATGCAGTCAAATTTATCCTTTGACGAGCCATCAACTGTAACCCAAAAACCTCAAAAAATATGTGGGCTTCGGACACTATAATTTTAGACTTTTATGAACTTCTTTTGTTGACCCACCCTCAAACCTGTCTCAACCAATCAATGAAGAAGAAAAGGAGAATATTCTTGGTGATGTCCAAATGAGCTCGAGTTCACTTGTCTCTATAGGCTTCCAAGGGTAACCAATTTACCATTAGGGTCGACCTTTTCTAATGTGTATGTGCAGGCTTTTCTTCGTAAGTACAATTTCTCTTGTCCAAATTTGATTATCTTTATGTCAATTTTGGTATTGCTCTCGAAAGAGGAATTCAATGTAATGATCATCTCCATCATATGATTTTTCCAAAGTGGGAATTGGCCCTAGTTTCCAATTCAAACAACATGGGAATCCCTCCAGACCCATGTTGCTCACTAAGGGCAACACTGAGCCAACTACATTAAAAAATTCAGAATCCCCAAGTCTATATGATGGTTAAAATTTGCTCTTGTTTTTATTAGTTTACATATTGGTTTCTTAGCATTCAATTTATAGTGGTAATAGAAAGTTAAAGGCCTTAAGCCAAACTTTTTGTAATTTTGATATCCTTACACTTTGTCAATTTTAAATGTTGAAACAACTTCAATTTTTCTCTTTATCGACTTCTCTAGTGAAAACCAAAGCAAGTAATAATATTGTTTTCTGTATTGAAAAAAGACTTAATGTTTGTTGCAATAATTTTTTCACAAATTGGTATAAGAGGGATGTATAAATTCTTATGTCATCAACATATAATTTATAGTAACATTTACAAAAATTTCAATGCAAATAAATTAGTTCAACATCCACTTTAAGTTATTATATAAAGAAAAAAATAACTAAAAACTAAATCAATTTATTTATTTATTATGTTAATAGATTATTTTTGCATCAAAATTAATTCTAAAAGTATTTAACATTAGTGTAAGGATAATTAATTTAAGAAAATATTTTAACAAGTCTTTCTTAAACCAAGTTATCCTTAAAAAGGAGTAACGATGCAAAGTCAAATAAATGTTGAGATACATACCTACTATAGCTGGTTCTGTATTTGAATGTATGAAACGTAAGTAGTTAGCAGATATGCCAACACCTACAAAAACATACTAAATTATTATTATTATCATTATTATTATTGGAAAAAATATTATATATCGAGGATAATGAATATATATGTGTTTGTATCTCTACAACCATACTTTGATAAATTTATCATAATTTTACCTATAGAATCAAAATTCTCACACAACCTTGAATTTTCAGCCTATACATTAATCAAGTTAATCATGGACAATGAGTTAGACATCCTTATAATCGCATCTACAAACATTAACTTCTGCATCCATTACAAAAAAGAGTTTATAGTCTCAAGTTCCTCCACATCAATGAACACATAAAGGTCTATTGTACCATCTAGAAATGATATATTTCAATTTGTGAATGATATCATTACAGGACACCCACTCAAAATAAATAAAAGAATTCTTGACGTCTCTAAGGATGGGTTCAAGTTTAACATTACCCACCAAAGCCTTTTGGGTAACCTAATCTATCACAAGTTTAGAAACACCCAATACTTGCATTTTTTTTACTTCTTTTTCTATTTTCATTTCAAAAGAACGTCAACCTCAATAATCTAATATTTATTATTTGAAACTCTCCCTAGAACAAATTTTATAAACATACACTGAGTGTGATTTAATAATAGGATGATTCTATCTCATACAAATTAATATTACTAACCTAGATACATCATAACCCTGGACATACCAAGCACCAAGAGGGATCAAATTTATTTTCACTTTAAAAGAAGTTTGCACCTCAAGAACTTTGACCCCTCTCTACACTTGGTAGATCCAGATTTAAGATGGATCTAGGATGGTTTAATTATTAATAATTTATCATTATAATTATTAATTTAATTCAATTTATATTTATAATTCCATTTGATTTGATGTAGTCAAAATGTTTGAATTAATAATTATAATTAGTAATTTTATTTCTTTTTTAAATTGTATTTTACATTTATTTGTATTCTTATCTAACTTTACCTAATCAAAATGTTTACATAACATAACATCACATAACATGGCATGACCTTACAACATCTCTTAGTGGAATTATTATTATTATTATTATTACCAGCCTAGATCCATCTTAACCCCAGATCTATCAAACACCAAAAGGGAGAAAATATCTTTAGGTGCAAACTCTTTTTTAAGTGTAAAATATGAGGAAAGGTTTTCACCTCAAGAGATTTGATCCCTCTCGGCACTTGATAGATCCAAGTTTAAGATATATCTATAATGGTTATATAATACTATATAATATCTATATTTATATCTATGTTTCAATTTCTTATTCCCTCTCTCTATCTCAACCTCAAAACATACACTCTCTCTCCATATGTATATATATATCTCTCCCTTGCTCTCTCTCCATCTCTTCCTTGTCACTCCCTCCCTTTGTCCACCTTTCTCCCTTTATGTCTTTCTTATGCCCTCCCCCTCTTCCCTTTCCAGCTCCATTTCTCTCTCCTTCTCTCTCTTGAGTCCTCTCTCTCCTCCTTCCTCTGTCTCCCTTCCCTATGTCTATACTGCCATCATCGCTTTCTCTCTTCCCTCCAACTCTGTCGCTATCTTCCTCTCTCTCTCCTTCTCTCTCTCCCCTCCATGTTTGTGTCTTCCTATCTCTCTTCTCCTTCTCCCCCTATATCTCTTTGTCTCTCCTCTCTCTGCCATTCTCTCTCTCTTCCACCCCCTCTCTCTCTCACCACCCTCCAACTTTGTCACTAGGCCCACCTTCCACCCCCACCCCCTATCTCTATATAAATTAAGAATCCTTAATTTGTTGTAAAATTTTGAACTTATATCTTGGATTAATACTTTTATATATAAAGTTCACATCTTTACATATAAAAGCATTCGCACTTTTATTTTATTAAAACTTTGATTTGATTTATATAAGAATATTTTTAATAGACATGAGGAGAGAGGGTGTAGATATATCTCAAAATTAATTAGAATCCTTTTCATTTTAGATTTGATTAAGAAAATGTAAAGAAATTAAGTAAAAATAAAATATTTTGTAAAATATTATGATTGTGAAATAAGTTATGGTTTTTGGGCATGTGGTAGGAGAGAGGGATTAGATATATCTAAAAATTAATCAGAATATTTTTCATTTTAGATTCGATTAAAAAAAATCATGAAATTAAATTAAAATAAAATATTTTATAAAATATTCTGATTATGAAATATGTTATGGATTTTGGGCATGTTGTATTGATAAGCGAGGGTATTTTCCATTTGTATTCTAACAAGGCCTATTTACAAGTTAATAATATCCATGGTAAAGTGGGGTTAACTATCCATGGTTAAAAATCTTTTCATATTGTTATAAAGTATTTTGATTGTGAAATATGTTATGATTTTTTGGGTATAAAATATCGATAAGTCTTGGTATTGGCTCATGGCATCGTAACAAATCCTATTCACAAGTTCATATTATAAATGGAAAAGTGGGAGTGAATATCCATGGTTAGGAATATTGTCATATTGTTATATGATATTTTGATTGTGAAATAAGTTATGTTTTTTGAGAATGTGGTATTGATAAGCCATGTTGTTCGCCAATGGTATTTTAACAAAGCCTATTTACAAGTTAATAATATCCATGGTAAAGTGGGGGTGAATATCCATGCTTGAGAATATTTTCATATTGTAATAAAATATTTTGATTGTGAAATAAGTTATATTTTCTAGGTATGTGGTATTGATAAACCATCTTACCTAGGCCAAGGTATTATAAAAAACCCCATTTACAAGTTAATAATATCTATAGTAAAGCAGGTTGAATATCCATGGTTAAGATTCTTTTCATGCTGTTATAAACTAGCAATTGCACCAAATGTTGCAAAGGAACATCATAAGGAAATAACGTATGGAGAAAGAGCATAGATGAAGAGAGATGTGTTATGTTATAATTTCAGTGAGAGAAATAACATGGTGTTAAAAGTAAAGTGAACTCCCCTTTGGTTATCCTATTGATTTGTACTGCAATATGAAAATTGAGGGAATTCTTAGTAGTTTTAACAATGTACTTGTACCTTTAGTTTTGTTTTATTCCCTTTTTCTAGAAAACATTAATCTTTTTAGAAATTATGAGCATTTAGAATCTTAATTATGGAAGCAAGAAGGGGTTGTGTATCACATAATACAAAATTTTATGAACTTATTTCCCACTAAAATATTGGAAAATGACTTTGAATGGGAAAAGCTCAAGGCCCAAACACAACCCCTTGCTTATACCCAACCACAATATCCTTTTGGGCTATCTAGTTTCTTGATTTTTTACTCTAATATAAATTTATTTCTGTAAAATTCTCAGTGATACTTACAATATAGTCTCGAATCAATAGTCTTTCCTAAATTGTCTTTCATGTCAGTTGTTTGTATAAATATGCCTAAGTCTATTTTTTTAAAGTCCTTTTTCTTGGTAGTCTGGTGTGATGGTTGTAATGTTTTGCTATCATTTTCTGTTGCAATAGAGCCCATGGAAATTATATCAACCACAATGATTTTGTGTGAGCTTAAATTCCTCCCCAATTAATTCTACAACAACTATACCTATGTTTATTTCAATTTCTTAATACCATTCCTCACTTTTGAAAACTGAATATTTCTAGTTTATATCTTCCTCAAATGATGTGAATTATCCTATCTGATTAAATCATACAACAACTATAACTATGTTTATTTCAATCTCTTAATACCATTCATCACTTTTGAAAATTGAATCTTTCTGGTTTATATCTTCCTCAAATGATGTGAATTAACATATTTGATTATATCTTGCATATCAAATAGGAAGATCTATGCAGGTATTTTACATCCATATTGATTTAAATTTATTTTTGTCTCCAATTCTCACATGATAACAAACTCTTTTTGTTAATTTGTATGCTTTTTGGAAAGTTTTCAGAATTGTTTGGCATACAGCTCCATGTTTCATGTTATGATGCTCACATAATATATATATATATATATATATATATATATATATATATATATATATATTATCGACACACAAGGATTTTGGTTTCCATCCATTGTCAACATGATCATACTGTATAGTTGATTTTTTTTTTCTAGTGCTTTGAGAACATTTTTGCATCTTCTCAACCACTTCCATGCATTGTCCACATTTATTTTCACAAGGGGGCATGGTCTTCCTTTCTTATGTTTCTAACCATCAAGCAAACCTTATAAACCAACTTTATTCTTTCTACTACCAATTGTAGAAATTGTTAAATGACCTTGCCTTGACTTTTTGACTTTCGGTCCTTGTTCGCTTGCACTTCTCATCACATTTTTTTGGAAAATTATTTTTGATTCAAAGGTATATGCCTTTACCCTTGTATATTTTTCTATGAAAGGAAATATTTCCTCTGAAACATATATTCTCTTATTGACATAGTTATGCATCCTCTATCTCCTAAATACTCATTGCTTTAGTCCTGTGTCAATTTTGAAAGCATCCTCAACAATTTCATGTTTTCATGTTTTACTACCTCCCTAGAACTATAGACTCTCCTTGACCTATTTGGACATACACCATTTGAAGATATGTTTCTTATAGCCCATGCCCGAGTTTTCTATAGAGGAGGAAATTAATAAACACCCCCAAAATAATTTTCTTCACTTGTTACTCCCTCCACTTTATCATCATGATTTCCATCTATTACTCCCTGAATATTTTGTTGTTGCTTCAATTCCAAACATGATATCAAAAGATAACAATAATTCTCACTTGTAGGGAAGATATAATGAACATCATGACACACCCTGCGAGATTTGAACTCAAATCTCCATCCTACTATAAGGAGATGCATTTACGCTTTTATGTAAGTTTTCTTCTTTACTGTATTGTCCAAATTAAGATTATATTTAAGGGTTTCTCAATTAAAATATTAAACATCAAAAGTTTCTCCTTTTACAGGAGACTCTCGTTGTTCAGCTCATATGCACCCTAACTTGTTTAGTTGTACAAGTTTTCCATGAATGCCTAAATAAAATGACATGCCACTAGATATTCCTTTCCTCATTGAAGAGGTAATTGCATCCTCTAATCCAGTGCCTAGATCCTTTAATAATAACCCATAAAATTCATAATATTCTTGGTAATTCTAGTGTGCCTCCTTGGTTGGTAATTCATAATATTCTTGGTAATTCTCAGTACAATCTCCTTCATTGGCTAGAACAAGAGGTACCTGTGCTTGTTCTTTTTTTGGCTCGTTGAGTGATATTTTATTTTTTTATGTGTTACTTCATGTTTAATACCATCATCATCATCTAGAATATGACTATCCTGAAGTGGCCATAAATTTCCTTTATTATAAGGATATTTTATTCTAAATCCTCTTGCAAGATAGGAAATGAGGCCTACACTAAACTCTACAATAGAATTTATATCTCTAGAAAGAAATTCCCTCCACTAAACTATGAAAAAGACTTCATATGTCTACAAAGAAATTCCGCAGGTAAACCCAACCACCAAGGGTTTTAGGTCAATAAATTTCTCTCAATATTTCCAAGCACTATTAAATTTCTGCAAAACCAAGAAGCTCTGGAAGGTGGTTGAAAAATAATCCCAACTATCGCTAAATGAATTTGATTGTCATTTCTGTAGTAGAAAATAAAACCCATGGAATAGGTTGGAAATAGTTCCATATACTTCATCAGCTGATTTTTATCGTCTCATTTATGGAGTACAAAAATAATCAAACACTTAATGAACACTAAAGTAATTAATTCTTGACTAGCTTACTATTTTTCATATCTACAAGAAATTAGTGACAAAGAATCAACATTAGTAAACTAAAAATGTTTAAAATTTTATTTGGTATGGTCTTTAAATGAAAAATTAAATGTTCAACAAGCTTTTGTATTGCAAGCAATCAACATGCAAGCCACACAACTATATATTAGAACAATTATTAAGCTACCATAAGGTGACAACCATTGGTGTGTAAGGTTTCAAAGGACTGCCATACTGGTTAGCCAAAACAAAGTCACATATCTTAAGTTCACCACAATTGATTAGAAGAAGCTTTGAGGTCTTCAAGTCCCTAGAAAAAATAAACAAAGTAGATAGATGCATTCAACATCGATTTCTATAAAAAATCTATAAGTATGCTTCTATTTTATCTTTGATAAATAGAAGAAGAAAGAACATAAAAAAATATATCAAGTGCATAAATGGCATGGAAAAAAGACCGCTTATATGTTATCTTCGATAAATAGATGAAGAAAACACCCAAAAAAAAGATATCAAGGCACACATGCCATGCATAATGCGCATCATTTAAAAACAATAGAGAATGTAATTGAAAACATAAGGAACTTGTACCTATGAAAAACCCAATTATCATGAAGGTATTTAACACCCTCAAAGAGCTGCAACATCAAACATTTAACTTTTCTCTACCTAAAATACTTTTTCATGGTTTCCATGAGTCCTTTTACATCATGCTCCATGTATTCCATCACCATAAAAATGTTTTCCAAGTTGCTTCCTTCCACTACTTCCTTTACATCAACAATCGATGAGTGATGGAATGATAGAAAGACATTTATCTCCCTTAGATAAGTCATCGGAAATCCATCTCTCTCTTTTTCGATTTTTACCTTTCTCAGAGTGACTATCTCCCTAGTTTTCTTATTCTTAGATCCATAGACAACTCCATATGTGCCTTCATCTATCCTGGTAGGCCTCTCCAATTCATTGGCATTTATACAATATTGTATCATATCAATCATTCCTTGTGCGAGTGGAATATCAAGTTGAATTGAGGACTTGGTTGTTGTCCAATATTATCATCTTCACTATTGTTGCCATCATCTAGTTCCATAAGCTCTCATTAACTCAATTCCAAGTCAGATTGTGCATCTCTTCTTACATCATCTTTCCTCGAGACACCACCAATACCTTAACCTGCATCATCCTCGAAACTTTTTGATTTTCCTCTTGCACCCTTTGATCTCTTTCCCATGTATTCTCCTAGTTCAGGAGAAATACTCTGACCACTTCCATGATTAATGCCACTGCACTCTGAAGAGTACCTCCCCTACTCATTATCCATGTTGGTTGAATGTCTCTCCCGTTTCTTTTTGCCCTCATTCTCAGACCTTGCATCTTTGGGATAATTATATTCATCTGACTAGCAAGAAGCTAAAATGTAGAAAGGTTATAAAGGCTCTTCCTCATCTTCAAGCTTCAAAATGTCAAGCAGATGTCTAGGTTTCCTCTCATCCTTCGATGACATATATTGAAGGTCTTATGTTGGAAAAATATCCTCTTCTTTTCCATGACTTCAATTGCCTTTAGGGTGAGGAGTTGGGAGTTCGTCTAAGAGTGGATAAGTAGAATCTTCACACCCTTGATGTGTGAGGAAAGGGGTAGGTCCTTTTGATCCAAACCCATGTGAGTTCCTGCCTCCAAAGTCACTTGGAGAAATCTAGTTAAATACAATGGATTTTCCATACAACAAGTATTTTGGTTTCCATTCATTGTCAACATGATCACATTATGTTGTTGATTTTTCTTTTCTAGGGCTCTGAGACAATTTGTGCATCTTATCAACCACTTCCATGAATTTTCAACATTTATTTTCACAATGGTGCATGGTATTTCTTTCTTACGTTTCTAACCTTCAAGAAAATCTTATAAAACAACTTTATGATTTCTACTACTAATTGCATAAACTGTTAATTGACATCGTCTGGACTTTTTGAGTTTCGGTCTTTGTGTGCTTAGACTTCTCATCATATTTTTCTGGAAAAAAACTCTTTGATTAAAAGGTATATTGCTTTACCCGAGTACATTTTTCTATAAGAGGAAACATGTTAGGTCCATATAATACTAGTGATTCCCCCATTACTATTGTCGTTGTAGACCTTATTATTATTGTTGTGCCCCTATTGTCCCCATATTGTTATTATTGTGCCCCATAGAATCCCTCTATATGGAAAGGAGGTTTTATCATTTGAATCATCCAAGAATTGTTGATTTGTGTAATGTAAAGTAGGTTTCCCCCTCAAAGAGGCTGAATTCTGAGGTGTAGATCTATCTTTTCTATCTTTTTGTGAGCTGGTTTCATAACATTTGGTATCAGAGCTTTGGATTCTAGGGTTTCACTGCTCCAAACACGTTATTGTGGTATTTGCACTATAACTTTTTTTATGCAACATTTCAGATGCTAAAAAAAACCCATTTGGGTTGAAATCATTCTAAAGCTTGGGTCCCAATTATAGAGCTTTTTGCACTATATTTGTGGAGATATGATTTAAGGAAGTTGGCCTTTTTGCAGCCTCCTGAATTACATTCCAAATAGGTGACCTGGGGAAAATCGTCATAATTTTTTTTAGTATCAGATTAAAATTTCGTAAGAATTTACAGAAAGAGGACGGACTGTAGTTTCCTGTATATTTTCCAGATACTAAGGTCAAAACAGTGACACATGGCACTTCATACAATTTCGCTCTTCTTAAAAGGTATATAATCAGGTCATCTTGGGATATTGCGCGTAATTGTTCCTTCGAGAATCTAAATTCAATCAGACTAGTGGCATTGGAAAGAGGATGCAGAGGGCTACTACAAGTCACAATGGAAGTAACGAAATTACAGAGATACATCAGATGCAATATCGAGCTCCTATAGAGTGAAAAAATGTGTGTAGATTTTTTTAAATTTTTGCATAAGCTTGGTTTGAAAAATTAGTTTGAAGGAATTCAAAGGGAATAGTGAAGAATTATTAGCATTAATTAATTTCCTAAAGAAAGGAAATGGAAACACCTAGTAAGCAACCTAAAAGCTCTTGCATGACTCTTGAAGAAGAGGAAGAAATGCAACATGATATATCAAAATTACAAGACCAAGTACAACAAATTTCACTGTCACTAAAGGTAAATGAAGCCAAGATGAATGGTGTGGAAGCTAATATGAATGGAATGCAAGTTAAGATGAATGGCGTGAAAGTTAAGATGGATGGCATGGAAGCTAAGATGGATGGCATGGACAATAAGATGGAAAATTGAAGATAAATTTGAATAAGTTGCTACAAGAAATGGTCACTAATGGTGAAAGGGTAGTAAAGGAAACTCATGATGAGAACAAAAGAAATGTTAATCATGATTTCATAGACTCTAATGTTGGATTGAAGACCCACCATATTCGAAAAATCATTATGAGGAAGTTTGATCGAAAGGATCCTGCAACGTGGATACTATAGATGGAGTAATTTTTCGATCTCCATAATGTGAAAAACACACAAAAGCTACATATTGAAACTTTATATTTGGAACCAAATCAGTTTGTATGGTATCAATGGATTTGCTCTCGTAAACAAATTTACACTTGAGCAATTTTTAAGGAATAAATGACAACAGATTATGAGGATACAAAAGCAACACCTTTTTTAGCCAATTGATAAGTCTCAAACAAAAGGGTTTAATGATGGAGCACATTGAGAACTTCCAAAAATTGAACATAACAGTAAAAGATATTCTAGAGGAGCATAGGATTGATGTGTTCAAAGGGATTTTGAAGGATAATATCCAACATGATATTCGCCTGTAGGAACCTGATTCATTGAAGAAGGCATTTAGGTTAGCAAGAAAAATGGAAAGAAAAATTATGGCAACTAGGAAGCCTACAACTCAAAACTATAAAGATGGAAGTGTTGTTGCCCCTAGCCTTCCACAACCTATAAGGATGACACTACAACAATTGGAAGAAAAAATAGCAAAAGGGCTTTGTTACAGTTTTGATAGAAAATACACTAAAGGTCATAAGTGTGTTGAGAAGAAATTATTCTACATAGATTGTGAAGAGGAGGAAGAAAAGGAAATAGAAATGTCGAAAGAAGAGTATATACTCCAGGAACAAACCCTATATAAAGAAGAAATGAATCCGACCATATTTTGTAATGAATTAGATGGAATTATCACTCCTCAAACTATCAAAATAGAAGGACATATCAAGAAGAAATAGGTAATAGTGTTGATTGGTCTAGGAAGTACCCACAATTTTATTCATTGTAAAGTAGCAAAAGAATTGAATTGCTTCCTATATTCAACACCAGAGTTTCAAGTGATGGTTGCAAGCGGAGCAACCATAATTTCTCTGGAAAGTGCCATAATATCAAGTTATCCATGAAAGAATATGTATTGAATATCGCAATGCTTTCCATTCCAATGGGAGGTGCTCATGTTGTATTAGGATTCCAATGGCTACAATCCTTGGGTACAGTGGCTTTTAATTTTTAAGAACTTTTCATGAAATTTTCTACGGAAGGAAAGAAAGTTGAATTAAGGGGTATTTCAGGGAAACGGGGAAAGATAATAATCTTTAACAATATGACAAAGCTTCTAAAATATGAACAATGAGGAGTAATTGCACAATTATGTTCGCTAGATGTTTCCACATCGAAATCATCTATTTCTCCAAATCTCCAAAAAGTCTTGGACAGTCATTCCAAAGTATTTGAGACACCCAAAGGTCTGCCACCTCTTCATGATCATGATCATGCTATTCATTTGATTCTAGGAAGTGTTCCTCCAAACATCAGGCCGTACAGATATCCCTATGCCCAAAAGAGTGAAATTGAACGTATGGTTGTTGAAATGCTAGAGGCTGGTATAATTCAACCCAGTCAAAGTTCTTTCTCTGTACTAGTAGTATTGGTGCACAAGAAGGATGGATCATGGCGCATGTGTCTGGATTATAGGGAGCTCAACAAGCTCACCATTAAATATAAATTTCCCATTCCTGTCATTGACGAATTATTGGATGAATTGCATGGATCAATTCAGTTCACCAAGTTCGATCTTCATTCAGGATATCATCAAATCAGAATGAAGATTGAATACATTTCGGAAAAAACATTTAGAACTCATGAGGGTCATTATGAATTTTTGGTCATGCCTTTTGGCCTTACCAATGCACCTTCTACATTTCAAGGTTTGATGAATTCCATTTTCAAACCCTTCCTTAGAAAATTTGTGTTAGTATTTTTTGACGATATACTAATCTATAACAAGTCTTGGAAGGATCATGTTGAACATGTTGACAGGGTGCTACAACTGTTGGAGGAGAATAAATTATATGCAAAAAGCTCCAAATGTTTCTTTGGAGTACAAGAGGTGGAATATCTAGGTCATATTGTATCTCATGAAGGTGTTAAGGTAGACCCTAGAAAAATGAAATCCATTAAGCAATGGAAAATCCCCACATCCATAAAGCATTTGCGAGGATTTCTTAGGTTGACAGGGTATTATCACAAGTTTGTTAAGAATTATGGGAGAATAGCAGCACCTCTAACAACATTATTGAAGAAATATGCATTTTCATGGACTCCAGAAGCAACAAAGACCTTCGAACATCTTAAAGAGGCAATGTGCCAAGCACCGGTCTTAGCTACACCGGACTTCACAAAAGCCTTTATTGTGGAATGTGATGCTTCAGGAAATGGAATTGTTGTTGTTTCAATGCAAGATGAAAGACCCATTTCTTTCGAAAGTCATCCAATCAAGGGAAAGTATTTACACAAAGCTATTTATGAGAAGGAAATGTTTGCAATACTACATGCACTTAAGAAATGGTGACGATGTGGAAGCATTGTTGTGCACCATTTCTATTATCCAACCAGATTGGATAAACGAAGTAAGGGAGGAATGGAAGAATGACGAAGAAGTGTGGGCACTTATTCAAAAGTTACTACAAGATTCCAATGCATCTGATACACTTAGCTGGAAAAATGATTCGTTATGGTACAAAAATCACTTATAACTCTATAAGAATTCCCAATTAAAACAAAAGATTCTTATGGAATTGCACACTTCTCCATTAGGAGGGCACTCAGGATTTTTAAAAACATAGCATAGCATTAAGAAGGAATTTTTTTGGCATGGCCTCAAATCGGATATTCAAAAATTTGTGGCAGAATGTTTGGTTTACCAACGAAATAAAGTTGAAACAATTAAGACCCCATGTCTATTACAACATTTATCCATTCCAAGCCAACGTTGGGAGGAGGTTTCAATGGATTTTATCACAGGTTTACCAAAGTCTGAAGGAAAGAGTCATCATGGTGATAGTTGACAAACTTACCAAGTATGCACACTTTTGTGCATTATCACATCCATTTAAAGCCAGTACATTTTCTACTGCATTTATGGAAACAATTCAAAAGATACATGGAAACCCAATGATTATTGTAAGTGACAGAGATCCCATTTTCACTGGAAATTTTTAGACACAATAGACACAACGGGTCAAATAGTTTCCTCTGGCTGAATGGAGGTGTAACACTTCCTTCCATACTGCAACAAAAATCACCCCATTTATGGCACTTTATGGATATCAGTGACCATCCATCACATCATATTTAAGAGAAAATTATAAGGTTCGAGGACTAGAACATCACATCAAGCATCAACAACAAGTTCTCCAATTCTTAAAGGGTAACCTCATGCTGGCACAGAATAGAATGAAACAACAGGCAGATCAACAACACAACGAAAGAAGTTTTAATGTAGGTGATTGGGTATTCCTACAGCTACAACCATATAAGAAAATTTCCCTAAAGCAAGCTAAGAAGGATAATAAATTATCACCAAAGTATTATGGTTTGTGCAAGGTGTTGCAAGAGATTGGTACTATGGCATACAAATTGTAGCTTCCTGTAGCTTCTCGGGTGCACCTAGTTTTCCATGTTTCATGTTTAACGAAGGTTGTAGGCGACAAGCTCCTAGTTGAAACAATATTGCCAGAACTTGGCGAGGAAGGAAAAACTATATTGGAATCGGAAGTAGTCACATAGACAAGAACTTGATAGCTATGAAATCGATCAATTTTGGAGTATCTCATCAAGTAGAATAACTTATCTACTGAAGATTCCACATGCGAGGATGAGAATTTTATACAGAAGCATCCAGAACTACTCAAGCGTTGAGGACAACACTTTTTTGAAGGAGAGGGTCATCTTAGTTCCCTATAATGCTAGTGATTCCCCCATTACTATTGTTGTTGTATCCCTTATTATTATTGTTGTGCCCCTATTGTCCCCATATTGTTATTATTGTGCCCCATAGAATCCCTCTATATAGAAAGAAGGTTTTGTCATTTCAATCATCCATGAATTTTTCATTTGTCTAATGTAAAGGAGGTTTCCCCCTCGAAGAGGTTGAATTTTAAGGCTTTGATCGATCTTTTCTATCTTTTTGTGAGTTGGTTTCATAACAGAACGTTTGATCTGAAATATGTATCCTCTTATTGACATGATTATGCATCTTCTATCTCATAAATACTTGTTTCTTTAGTCTTGTGTCAGTTTTGAAAGCATCCTCATCAATTTAATTATTTTTGTTTTCATGTCTTACTACTTCCGTGGAACTATAAACTCTCCTTGACCTCTTTGGACATATGAAATTTGAAGACATGATTCTTACAACCCATGCCCGAGTTTTCTATAGAGGAGGAAATGAAGAAACACCCCCAAAAGCATTTTCTTTTAACTTGTTATCCCCTCCACATTATCATCATGATTTCCATCTATTACTCCCTAAACATTTTATTGTTGCTTCAATGCCAAGCATGCTTGCAAAAGAGAATAATAATTTTGACTTGTAGGAGAGATTTAACGAACATCATAACATCCCTAGCAAGATTTGAACTCAAATATCCATCCTACAGTAAGGAGATGCATTTTCACTCTTATATAAGGTTGTTTGTTTAAAGTCTTGTCCAAATTAAGATTATAGTTAAGGGTTTCTTGAGGAAAATATTCAACATCAAAGGCTTATGCTTTTGCACAAGACTGCCATGATTCATCTTCTATGCACCCTAACATGTTCACCTATACAGGTTTTCCATGAATTCCTAAATAAAGTGACATTTCACTACATATTTCTTTCCTCATTGAAGATGTCATTGTCTCCTCCAATCCACTACTATATCCTTCAATAATACCCCATCAAATTTACATTCTTCTTGGCCTTTCCAGTTTGCCTCCTTGGTTGGAGACTCGGACATAATTTGATCAATACAATCTAGTTCATTGGCTAGAACAAGGGGTACTTGTTCCTGTTCTTCTTTTGTCTCTTTGAATGTCATTATCTTTTTTTTTTTGTTAACTGGGGTTGAATATCATCATCATCATCATCGTCATCCAGAATATGACTATCCTGAAGTGGCATATATTTCCTTTCTTATAAGGAGCCTTTCTTTTAAATCCACCAGCAAGATAGGAAAAAAGACCTCCACTAAGCTTTGCAATAAACTTCAGATGTCTACAAAGAACTTCCCTCCACTAAGATATGCAATAGACTTTAGATGTTTGCAAATAATTCTCAAAGTAAACCCAACCACCAAGGCTTTTATTTCAATCAATTTCACTCAATATTTCCAACCATTATTGAATTTTTTCAAAACCTAGAAGCTTTGGAAGGAGGTTGAAAAATAATCCCAACTATTTCATTGAATGAATTTGATCATCATTTCTGGAGTAGAAAAGAAAACCCATATAAGATGTTGGAAATAATTCCATCTATTTCATTGAATGAATTTTATCATGTGATCCGAACTTAAACCGAAACGCAAAAAATTACAGGGATAACCATAAACATAGATATGCAGTGGAAATAATACTTCATTTCATTAATGTAAAATACTGAAATATGCTTACAAACAGTAATGGAAATAAACTAGCTAGGGCGATCGTAGCTTATCTCTGAGAAGAGATGTGGTGGCTACATGCCTCTGAATTGTGTTACAATGAGGCTCGAAGGCCTATTTATTGTTGAGAAATAATGGAAAACCCTTAACATTCCAAAACCTAACCCTAGAAGATGAAACGCCAAACTGTGGGCCCCATTTGGGTAAATTGGTACACCAACTTCCCAGGGTCGTAACTTTGGCATACGATCTCTTTTTGACGCGTACAATAGCTCGTTAGAAATATTTATCTGAGCACTACCACTTTGTGAGGCAACGTGGTTCCATCAAGCCATGTTGCCCGAGAATTCACAAGAAACTTCGTTTAGGGCCTCAAAATGGCTCCGGAAGTTGAGGACTCAAAAAACTACTAAAAATAGTAAGTTGTGCTACAATTAAGGAAACTGAAAATGCTGAGAGAAACAATGGTGGGGGTCCAGGTGGACTTGGCAGGTGGCCAACAATATCCACCTGGATCATTCCTCCCCCCTTAGGAAGCAATAGTCCCCATTGCGTTGAGTTCCTCCATGAGTTGAGAAAACTTTTGCTGAACTTGTTCCCTGGTGAGCCACTTGCCCTGGTGAAGGAGTTGGCCTGCTTTGACAACTCGATACAGTTTGATATTCTGTTGGAGAGTGTTCTTGATCTATGTGTCCATGATCCGATCAGTTGCAGCTTGTTCCATGCAATTTGGATTTAATTCTGTGGGTGTGAGTTGTTCTGCAATGTCGGATGTGTCTAGCAATGGTGGAAAGTATGGCCGAAGGCAGTCCACATTGAACACTGGCTGAAAGCCAAGGAATGGGGGAATGCTAAGCTCAAATGCATTGTCTCCCATAGCCTTAGTAATGGTGTAAGGAACATATCTAAGTGGTCTCAGTTTCCGATAGGCTCCAGTAAGGCGTTCCTTTTGCAAATGCAACCAGAATTTGTTGCCCACCTGAAACTTATGTGGCACCCGATCTTGATCATGTCGCTACTTGTACTTGGCATTTGATTTCTCCAGAATGTCATGGACCTGCTGGTGAATATGCTGGATGCACTCAATGAAGCTGGTGGCCTTATCTGTTTCGGACTGGACATGAGCCGAATTTATGTGAGTAGCTGCAAGTGGCATGGCCACATCAATGGGGCATGGTGGCTGGAATCCCACACCCACCTAAAAAGGGTTACGGCTAGTGGAGCTGTGAAGAGCTCGGTTGTAGCTGTGCTGAACACAGGGGAGGCTCTTGTACCATGTGCGTGGATGCTTTGAGTTATACATGCGTAGAATGTGCACAACCATCCTATTGACAACCTCTATCTGGCCATCAGTTTGAGGATGGAAGGCTGTGGACTTCATGAGTTTGGTGTTCAGAATTGACCAGAGACTGGACCAAAATGTGTTGAGGAATCGATTGTCCCGATCTAAGATGATAGACTATGGGATCCCAAAGTGCACCCACACTCGTTCAAAGAAGAGTTTAGCAGTGGCTTCTGCTATGATATTCTTATTGCAAGCTGACATAATGGCCATCTTCGAGAACCTGTCAACGACCACAAAAGCACAGTCATTTCCATGCTTAGTGGAAGGAAGGCCTGACATGTAATCCATGGAGATGGATTCCCAAGGTCGACTAGGGGTAGGCAAGGGGGTATAGAGGTTGTGCTTCTTAATGGTTGGTTTGGAAATGGCACAGGCAGTACATGATCTGATGTACTTCCAAACATCCTGTCGAAGATTCGGCCAATAGAAATAATTTTGCAGTACTGCCACTATTTTCTCGACCCTGAAATGCCCAGCAGCCCGACTGTAGCGTGCTTCCGAAATCATCTTGGCACGCTCGCTTGAAGGAACACAAAGGTGACCCAGGTGGCATAACAGGGCATCTTGGAGGTGAAAATATGGAACATGTTGACCCTCCAAGAGTGTCTGGTATGTGTGGCTGAATTCTGGGTCGCTTTTGTAGAGAAGTGGCTAATCAGAAGTCTCGTGCCCACAAAAGTTGAGCACGGTGGTTAACGCCATGATCGGTGGTCGACTGAGGCAATCTACAACATTATTGGTTCTACCCTTCTTATACTTGATATTCAAGTGGAACTGTTGCAGGTATGTAGACCACTTATCATGGTGATCATTCTGCAATTTCCCTTGGGTTTGTATGAACTGCAGGGGTCTGTGGTCTGTGTGGATGACCGTTTTCTTCCCCAAAATGTAATGCTTCCATTGTCGACAGGCCTGCACAATGGAATACATCTCTTTATCATAAGTGGGGTACTTCTAGACTGTGTCTGAAAGTGTTTCACTCTGATATGCCACTCGATGTCCATGTTGAGTAAGGACTGCCCCAATAGCATAGTCAGAGGCATCTGTCTCGAACTCAAATGGTTCTTGTAAATCTGGTAACACGAGAACTAGTGCCATGCAGAGGTGATCCTTCAACTCTATGAATAACTTTTGTTGAGATTTAGACCAAAAGAATTTTGCTTTCGCCCCTCCCATAGTGACTTTACTCAAGGGTCAAGTAATATGAGAAAACCCCAACACGAACCTGTGGTAGAAGTTGGCAAGACCTAGAAAGCTACGGGGCTCTGTTAGAGTGGTTGGAGATGGCCAATCCGGAATGACTTGGATCTTGGCTGGATCCATATGCACCCACTGTTGATCAATGATGTATCCCAGATACTGAACCTAGGTCATGCCAAAAGTGCATTTCTCCAAATTGGCACATAGCTTAAGTTGCCGCAGTATTTGGACAACCTGTCGGATGTGGTGGAGGTGCTCTTCCCAACTCTGGCTAAAGATCAGACTGTCATCCAAGTATACTACTACAAATGAGTTGGTGAATGGCCGTAAGATGTCAGCCATTAGCCTCATGAAGGTTGCAGGAGCATTCGTCAATCCGAAAGGCATAACCAACCATTCAAAAGGCCCTCCTTGGATTTGAAGGCAGTCTTCCACACATCAGAGGGTTCGATTGGTACCTGCTGATATCCTAACTTTAGATTGATCTTGCTGAAATATTTTGCACCCTTTAGTTGGTCGAGGACGTCATCAATCCATGGGATCGAGTACCTATTACGGACAATGATATTGTTCAGCGCTCGATAGTCAATACAGAGTCTCCACGTCCGATCCTTCTTCTGTACCAACACGATTGGGTTCCCACAAGGCGATGAACTCGGATGGATGTGACCTTTCTGCAGGAGCTCCTGAATCTACCTATTAATTTCATCATTCTCCAGAACGGAGCGCCGATAAATTGGTCCATTGGGTAGTGGCGTACCTGGGGTCAGATCGATGGAGTGCTTGACCTGGCAGTGCAGAGGAACCCCTGCGGGGGAGGTGAAGATGTCCTCATACTCCTCCACAACCTTGTCCATCTGTAGTTGTCGTGCGGAGGGGCCCTATCTGGAGGTCACGACCACTGTCTTCTTCTTTCCTTGAGGGCGTATCATTAGGAAAACAAATTTCCCAGTTTTGGAAATGAGCTTACTACATTTTTTTGCAGTAATCAAAGAGATGGCGGTAGGTGGTGCTACCTCTGGTATCCTGTAAAACTTATTTCCCAATGTAATGATAACAGCAAGGGGTCTTGATTCATACACAGCATGTCACTTCCACAAGTATGGTTGTCCTAATAATACATCACAAACTTCAAGGGGAGCAATGTCACACAATACCTCATCCGTGAAGGGCTTGATGTTGTATGGAAGGTGACATTGCTGGCTCACGCGAAGATCTCGTCCTTGGTGAAGCCACCCGATGGTGTATAGTTGTGGATGTGTTGTGGTCGGTAAGCCCAACCGCTTCATGACCTCTACCGAAATGAGGTTCTTTTGGCTCCTGCTATCAACAATGAACTGTATCGGGGAGCCCTCTACCCACATCTGGGAGTGGAAGAGACGCTCCTCCTCCTCTAGATCTTCGGGTTCATTTTTCTGGATCTTGGTGGTACCAACAGTGGCGTTGGGATCCGCATTAATGATCTGCTTCCCTTTGTGATTTCCCTTGTTAGGTTCTGACTCAGAGTTGGAACATGCATCTGATTCTGAAACCTTTAGCTCAGCCACCAGTGACTGCTTGGCCCGACACTCGCTTGTGTTGTGAGTGGAGCTCTTATGGAACTCACACCATTTTCCCGTGTCCTTTTTCAGCTTTGCGGCGTTGTTCTTTGCTTGCAGCTTCGTCGGGTTGTCTTGGGCTGCCCCACCTTGGCTTTGTCCTTTGTTCTGTGGTTTAGGGGCACCTTTCCCCTGCTTTGGATTCGCAGATCCAAAGTCTCGCTTCTTTTGTTTAAACTTCTGCTCGACCTTGACAGCATATCGGTATGCTGTGCCAAGCGAGGAGATGTTCAAGAATTGTATTTCTTCCTGGATTTACTTGTGCAGGCAGCCGCAGTATTTGAGTATCAAATGCTGCTTCGAATCCTTGATACCCAACTTTGTGCGAAGGGTATGGAAAATATTGGTGAACTCCAGCACGTCTTGGTCCCTTCCCTGCCGCAGCGTGATCCACTTTATGTATTCATCCTCATAACTTCCAACAGGGTAGTACTGCTCATTGATGGCATCCCGGAATGATTTCTAGGTGGGTGCGGATGAAAATAGTGAGACAGTACTTTCATCCTTCTACTCACAGTAGGTTTCCCACCAGTCCTTGACGTGGGGGGCTTCTTTTAGAAGAGCGAAAACAATCTTTTCCTGACTCGAAAATTCATGAATAGAAAAATAACCCTCTAACAGATTTAACCATTTATCTACGACATCTGCATCTATCTCACCCTTGAATATGGGGATTTCAAAATTAACTTGTACCTTAAAGGGCGTGGCATTTCTAGAGTAGATGCTAGAAGCCAATGCGTCGCTTCTGGGTAGCCGCTGAAGGATTTGGGCAAGGTTGTCCATCATCGTGTTTCGTTGCTGCTCGAGAGCTTCTTCGAGCAAGATTTTGATAGGATCTCCTACCCCCTCATCATTCTTCTCATCCTCCATGGGAGGCCGTCGGGATTTGCAAGGCTGGTCTTGCAAAGGTTCGACCAGTTCAAGCCCTAACTCCTTATATCCTGACCTTGTTAGGGACATGCAAAGAAAAACAGAGAAAAAGTAGACCGCTCTGATACCACTGATCTGGACTTAAACAGGAACGCAACAAATTACAGAGATAAGCATAAACACATATACGCAGTGGAAATAATACTTCATTTCATTAATGTAAAATATTGAAATATGCTTACAAACAATAATGGAAATAAACTAGCTAGGGCGATGGTAGCTTATCTCTGAGAAGAGATGTGGTGGCTACATGCCTCTGAAGTATGTTACAATGAGGCTCGAAGGCCTATTTATTGTTGAGAAACAATGGAAAACCCTTAACATTCCAAAACCTAACCCTAGAAGATGAAATGCCAAACTGTGGGCCCCGTTTGGGTAAATTGGTACACCAACTTCCCGGGGTCGTAACTTTCACATACGATCTTTGTTTGATGCGTACAATAGCTCGTTAGAAAGATCTATCTGAGCACTCCCAGAATTCCCAAAGAACGTCGTTTAGGGCCTCAGAACGGCTCTAGAAGTTTAGGACCCAAAAAACTGCTAAAAATAGTAAGTTGTGCTACAATTAAGGAAACTGAAAATGCTGCGAGAAACAATGGTGGGGGTCTAGGTGGACTTGGCAGGTGGCCACCAATATCCACCTAGATCATCATGTCATTTCTGGAGTACAAAAAGAATCTGGAGAAGGAGCATCATAATATCCCTTTCCTTTCTCAAGAGATTTAGATTTACGGTCCCTTTTCAAGTGCCCTTGCTTTCCGCATTTCCAAGACACCTTTATATGCTTTCTTGGATATTTATAAGTCCCCTCTAGATTTAGATCTCCCACTCAAGGACTTACATTTGATTCTAGGCTGGGACCCTCCTCGTATAGACAAGGCATCACCATTCTGGCCCTCCATATTTTCCCATCTCATCTACTCTGATAATAAGGATGAGACTATTTCACCAAACTCCAAGGAAGCTACATTGCTACCTATTGCAACAACTAGACTATCCCACAAATTTCGTAGAGAACACAACAAACTGATGCACTTATCTTCATCTAAAATTTTAATATCAACAAATAAAAACTATATTATAATCCCATTATTAAATGCCTTCAGATGCTCTTTCATAGAGTCTCTATCTTTCATCCTCAGGTTATAGATCTTTTTCAGTAGGAACAATTTATTAACCAGAGACTTAGATTGGAACAATGTCCCTAAATTGTCCCACAACCCCTGATACATTAAGAAATACTGAATCTGAGACACACAATCGTATTGTGCTCTTTGCCTTCCAATAAAACTTTTTTGAGTCTTCAAATAACATATTTCTTGGTTTAGTACATGGATCTACTGTGATCTACTAATCTTTATCTACCAGCAGATCCTCCATATTCAGTTTCCAAAAACCAAAACTTTGACCATTAAATTTCTTGATCTTTATCTTTCCACTGCTCGCCATCTTCTTTCACCACAAGAATCGATCCCATGAATCTCCCACTGAACAGGGTCTACCATAGGCTCGAGCAAAAAACCCCTCAACAGAAAGGGCGTCCTCGTGGAGCCAAAACAAATCTCGTTTGAAATGTAGGCTTTAACATCATACATAAATGACCTGCATGCAAATTCTAAAAAAAAAAAGAAAAAAATGGAAAGAGCATAAAACATAAAATAGGTATACATAGAGATTTTCCCCTAGATCCCAAAACCAGGACTATGAGATTGCTTTTCATTATGTTCCTTTCAATGTTAGAATACATATATATACATGTCAAAGCATCTATAAACCCCAATCCATTAACCTTGGATTAGAACATAACCATAGTTCCCTTGACTAAATCTACAAAATACCATGGATAGAAAACCAACATGCCCAAAACCATGTGAGAAATCCATGCAAAAAAACATAGATATGTCGACCCACCTAATATAGTGCCTAAAAAAAAATTCCCATGCCACTGCCCCAGACCCCATGGAAGGGGACTATGGCCCCCTCACATCAGGGGGCAACCAACCCCCTTGTGACCCCCTAGCAGTGCCGGACATAACGTACAATGTACAGACAGGGCTACCACCCCCTTGTGCATGGGGTAGTCATGGAAAGAATATAACACTACCCAAATGAGACACCACTAATACTTTCAACTCTATCATCCTCATAACTTTTGATTTTCCTCTTGCACCCTCTGATCTTTTTCCCACGTATTCTCCTGGTTCAGGAGAAATACTTTGACCATTGCCATTCTAAATGTCATTGCAAACTGAAGTGTACCTCCCCTCATTGTCAATGTTGGTTGAACATCTCTTCCATTTCTTTGTGCCCTCATTCTCAGACCTTGCTTCTCTAAGAGAGTTATATTCATCTACCCAGCAAGAAGCTAAAATGTAGTGAGGCTGGAAAGGCTCTTCCTCATCTTCAAGATTTGAACTATCACAAATCTGTCCAGGTCCCCTCTCACCCTATGATGAGTAGATTTTTGTTCTTACATTGGAAAAATACCCTCTTCTTTCACGTCACTTCCATTGCCTCCAAAGTGAGGAGCTCGGAGTTCAACCAAAAATGGAGAAACATAACCTTCACAGCCTTGATGTGTGAAGGAAGGGGTCAGTCATTTTGATCCAAACTCATATGAGTTTATTCCTACAGAGTCGCTTGGAGAAATCTGGTTAAAGACACTAAATTTTCCATGCACTAAGTATTTTGGTTTCCATCTATTGTCAAGATGACCATATTATGCAATTGATTTTTTATTTCTAGGGCTCTCAAATAGTTTGTGCATCTTATCAACCACTTCCACATATTGTCAACATTTCTTTTCATAAGGGGGCATGGTCTTCCTTTCTTATCTTTCCAATTACCTTCAAGAAAATCTTGTAAACCAACTTTATGCTTTCTACTACCAATTGCAGAAACTGATAAGAGACCTTGCCTTGAATTGTTGAGTTCCGGTCCTTGTGAACTTTCACTTATCATCACATTTTTCCGACAAAATATCCCTGATTCAAAGGTATATTCCTTTATCCTAGTATATTTTTTGTAAGAGGAAACATTTCCTCTAAAACATGCATCCTCTTATTGACACAATTATGCATCTATTGTCTCCTAAATACTCATTGCTTTAGTCCCATGTTAGTTTTGAAATCATCCTCAACAGATTAGTTATCCTTGTTTTCAATTTTTACTACATCCTTAGAACTATAGATTCTCCATGACCTATTTGGACATACAAAATTTGAAAACATGTTTCTTGGAGCCCATGCCCAAGTTTTCTGCAGACGAGGAAATGAAGAAACAACATCAAAATAATTTTCTTGACCTTTTATCCCCTACACATTATCATCATGATTTCCTTATATTACTCCCTATAATTCTTTTTCTTGCTTCCATGCCAAACATGCTTGTAAAAGAGAACAATAATTCTGACCTGTAGGGGAGATATAACGAACAACATGACACCCCCTATGAGATTTGAACTCAAATATCCATCGTACATTAAGGAGATGCATTTTTTCTTTTATGAAACATTGTTCCTTAACAGCATTATCCAAATTAAGATTATAGTTAACGGCTACTTGAGGAAAATATTCAACATCAAAGGTTTCTCATTTTCCATGAAAATTATAGTTAAGGGTTGCTTGACGAAAATATTCAACATCAAAGGTTTCTCACTTTGCACGAGACTCTAATGATTCATCTGATATGCACCCTAACCTATTAAGTTGTATAGGTTTTCCATGAATGCCTAAATAAAGTGACATGTCACTAGATATTTCTTTCCTTCAATAATAGCCCATCAAATTCACAATCTTGTTGGTCTTTCGAGTCTACCTCCTTGGTTGGAGACTAGGACATAATTTTCTCAATACAATCTTCTTCATTGGCTAGAAGGGGTGCCTATGCTTGTTATTTTTTTGGCTCTTTGAATGTAATTATTATCTTATTCTTTGTGTTAACTAGGGTTGAATATTATCATCATCATCTAGAATACAACTATCTCGAGGTTTCCATAAATTTCCTTTCTTATAAGGAGCTTTACTTCTAAATCCACCATAAAGATAGGAAAAATGACCTTCACTAAACTCTACAATAGACTTGAGATGCCTAAAAATAACTTCCATCCACTAAACTATGCAATTATTTTTATTGTTACTACCCTATATCCATCTTAACCCAAGATCCATCAAGTGTCGAGAGGGATCAAATATCTCGAGGTGAAAACATTTTTTTTATTGTAAAACTTGAGGAAAGGTTTGCACCTCAAGAAATTTAATCCCTCTTGGCACTCGATAGATCCAAGTTTAAGATGGATCTATGATGGTTATATAATACTATATAATATCTATATTTATATATATGTGTCTCTTTCTTATTCCCTCTCTCTAGCTCACCTCCAAAACATACACACACTCTCTCTTTGTATCTATATATCTCCCTCTCCCTTACTCTCTCTCCCCGCCTTTCTCCCTCTTTGTCTTTCTTCTTCCCTCCCCCTCTCTCCCCTTCATTGATCCGGATTTAAGCAGGAACGCAATAGATTATAGAGATAACCATAAATACAGAGATGCGATAACCATAAAAACAGAGATGCAATGGAAATAATACTTCATTTCATTAATGGAGAATACTGAAATATGCTTACAAATAGAAATAACCCAGCTAGGGCGATGGTAGCTTATCTCTGAGAAGAGATGTGTCGGCTATTTTGAACTGTCTTTACAATGAGGCTCGAAGGCCTATTTATTATTGAGAAACAATGGAAAACCCTTAACATTCCAAAACCTAACCCTAGAAGATGAAACGCCAAACTATGGGCCCCGTTTGGGTAAATTGGTACATCAACTTCCCGGGTCGTAACTTTGGCATACGATCTCCGTTTGATGCGCATGATAGCCCGTTGGAAAGATCTCTCCGAGGAATATGACAAAAAATACAATTTTTTTACCTAAAAAATCGCGGAGGTAGATTTCCCAAAAAACGTCGTTTAGGGTCTCAAAACGGCTCCGGAAGTTTAGGACCCGAAAAACTGCTAAAAATAGTAAACTGCCCTATAATTAAGGAAACTGAAAAACTGAAAGAGACAGTTGTGGGGGTCCAAATGGGATAGGTGGGTGGCCACCAACATCCACCTGGATCATTCCTCCCCCCTTAAGAAGCAATGGTCCCCATTGCGTTGAGTTCCTCCCTGAGATGAGGAAGCTTCTGCTGAGCTGGGTCTCCAGTGAGTTGTTTTACAATCTCTGATGTGTCCAGAAATGGTGGGAAGCATGGTCGACGATGGTCCACATTGAACAATCGGTGAAAGAAAAGGAATGGAGGAATGATGTGCTTCAAAGCATTCTTGCCCACAGCCTTGTTACTGGTGTAAGGACCATGTCGAAGCGGTCTGAGTTTCTGATGGGTTCTGGTAAGGCGTTCTCTCTGCATATGTAACTAAACTTTTTCGCCCACCTGAAACTTGTGTGGTACCCCTCTAGGTAAGGAGAAGTTGTTCTTGTGTTCTGTCATGACTGTATCCCTATATTGCTGTTGCTGCATGGAGGAACCCTTTGCGGGGGTCATGGATGTAGCAACGATCTTCCCCTTACTTTGGGAGTGAACCAGAGAGAAAATAAATTTCCTAGTCTATGAGATGAGATTACTACCTTTCTTAGTAGTGATCAAAGAGGTGGTGGTAGGTGGAGCTACCTCTGGTCTCCTGTATAATGAATTATCCAAAGAAATAATGACAGCACAAGGCCTTGACTCATACATAGCATGTCGCCTCCACAAGTATGGCTGGCCTAATAGTACATCACAAACATCCAGAGGTGTAACATCACACAATACCTCATCTGTGAAGGGCTTGATGCTGTAGGGAAGGCGACACTGCTGGTGAACTTTGAGATCTCTTCCTTCGTGAAGCCACCCGATACTGTATGGTTGTGGGTGTGGTGTAGTTGGTAGGCCCAACCGCTTCACGACCTCTGCTGAAAAGAGGTTCTTTTGGCTGCCACTATCGACAATGAATTGCAGCGGCGAACCCTTCAGCCACATCTGTGAGTGGAAAAGACGTTCCCCCTCCTCTGGCTCTTCGGGCTCATTCTTCTGGATCTTGGCAGTGGCAGCAGTGGCACTAGGATCCTCATCAATGATTTTCTTCCCTTTACCATCCCCCTTGTCGGGTTCTGGCTCAGAGTCAGAACATGGATCTGATTCGGAAGCCTTCAACTCGGCCACCAATGACTGCCTAGTCCGACACTCACTTGTGTTATGAGTGGGACTCTTGTGGAACTCACACTACTTTCCAGTGTCCTTCTTCAGCTTCGTGGTGTTGTTTTTTTCTTGCAGCTTAGACGGGTTTTCTTGGGTCACCCCGCCTTGGCTTTGCCCTTTAGGCTTCGGATTTGCAGATCCAAAGTCTCGCTTCCTCTGTTTGAACTTTTGCTCGATTTTGATAGCGTATCAGTATGTTGTGCCGAGTGAGGAGATGTTCAAGAACTCCATCTCTTCCTGGATGTATCTGTGTAGGCAGCCGTGGTATTTGAGTACCAGATGCAGCTGAGAATATTTGATACGCAACTGTGTGCGAAGGATATGAAAAATATTTGTGAACTTTGGTACATCTTGGTCTCGTCCCTGCCGCAGTGTGGTCCACTTGATGCATTTGTCCTCATAGCTTTTGACAGGGTAGTACTTCTCCTTGATGGCATCCCAGAAGTCATTCCAAGTGGGGGTGACTGAAAACAGTGAGCCTGTACTTTCATCCTTCTACTCGCAGTATGTTTCCCACCAGTCCTTGACATGGGGGGCTGCTTTGAGAACAGTGAAAACAATATTTTCCCGACTTGAAAATTCATGAACAGAAAAATACCCATCTAGCAGATTTAACCATTTATCTATGGCATCTGCGTCTATTTGACCCTCGAAGATGGGGATTTAAAAATTAACTTGTACCTTAATGGTGTGGTGTTTCCAGAGTAGCTGTTGGAAGCCGATGCGCCGCCTCTGGGTAGCCACTAAATGATCTGTGCAAAGCTATCCATCATCGCGTTCCTTTACCGCTTGAGGGCTTCTTCGAGAAAGATTCTGATAGGATCTCCTACCCCCTCGTCTTTCTTCTCATCCGCCATGGGAGGTCGTCGAGATTTGTGAGGCTGGTCTTGCAAAGGTTCGACCAATTCAAGCCCTAACTCATATCTGGACCTCGTTGGGGACATGCAAAGAAAAACAGAGAAAAAGCAGACCGCTCTGATACCACTGATCCGGATTTAAGCAGGAACGCAATAGATTACAGAGATAACCATAAATACAGAGATGCGATAACCATAAAAACAGAGATGCAACGGAAATAATACTTTATTTCATTAATGGAGAATACTAAAATATGCTTACAAATATAAATAACCTAGCTAGGGCGATGGTAGCTTATCTCTGAGAAGAGATGTGTTGGCTACATGCCTCTGAACTGTTTTGAATTGTCTTTACAATGACGCTCGAAGGCCTATTTATTATTGAGAAACAATGAAAAACCCTTAACATTACAAAAACTAACCCTAGAAGATGAAACACCAAACTATGGGCCCCATTTGGGTAAATTGGTACATCAACTTCCCGGGGTCATAACTTTGGCATACGATCTCCATTTGACGCGCATGATACCCTGTTGGAAAGATCTCTGCGAGGACTACGACGAAAAAGACGATTTTTTACCTAAAATATCGTGGAGGTAGATTTCCAAAAAACGTCGTTTAGGGCCTCAAAACGGCTCCCGCAGTTTAGGACCTGAAAAACTGCTAAAAATAGTAAACTACGCTATAATTAAGGAAACTGAAAAACTGAAAGAGATAGTTGTGGGGGTCCTAATGGGATAGGTGGGTGGCCACCAACATCCACCTGGATCATTCAGCCTCCATCTCTCTCTCATTCCCTCTCCTGATTCCTCTCTCTCTTCCTTCCTATGTCTCCCTTTCTCTCTCCCTTCCCTCTATCTATCCCCCATCACTCGCTTTATCTCTTCCCTCCAAGTTTGTCACTTTCTCCCTCTCTCTCCTCTCTCCCCTCCATCTTTGTGTCTCCCTCCCTATCTCTCTTCCCATTCTCCCCCTATCTCTTAAATTTGGTCCATTGTATTATGTTTATACCTCAATTGGTTGTAAAATATTAAACTTATATCTTAGATTAATACTTTTATATATAAATTTCACATCCTTATATATAAAAGTATTCAAATTTTTTTATTTTATTAAAAAGTTGATTTAATTTATATGAGAAAATTTTAATATCCATGACTATAAAGAGTTTAAATATATCTCAAAAGTAATTAGAACATTTTTTATTTTAGATTCAATTAAAAAAATGTCATAAAATTAAATTAAATTAAATTAAAATATTTTATAGAATATTGTATTGATAAGCCATGGTCTGTGTTATTGTAATAAGGCCTATTTACAAGTTAATAATATCCATGATAAAGTGGGGGAAAATATCCAGGGTTAAAAATCTTGTCATATTGTTATAAAATATTTTGATTGAGAAATAAGTTATGATTTTTGGGTATAAGGTATTGATCAGCCATGCTATTGGCCCATGGCATTGTAACAAAGCATATTCACAAGTTCATAATATAAATGGAAAAGTGGGGGTGAATATCCATGGTTAAGAATCATGTCATATTGTTATATGATTTTCTGATTGTGAAATAAGTTATGTTTTTTGGGAATGTGATATTGATAAGTCATGGTGCTGGCCCATGGTATTGTAAAAAAATATATATTTACATGTTAATAATATCCATAGTAAGATTGAAAATGGAAATAATAGAAAAAGGAAAAGAAGAGGAGCTCTGATGGAGACGGGCCGGGAAATTTCGCGTGAAGGTTTGGTTAGGGTTTTTTCTGAACCCTGATGCTGCAGTTTAACCGTGACGCCCTCCATTTCCTCCCGCCGCTACCGCAGTCACCGTCTACCTCTCCACCATAGCACTGTCAACCTCGGTTTCATAGCTCCTCGCCGAGGTGTTTTTACTATGTCGTGCCTTCCGATAATACCTGTGACGGTTCGAATTTACCTTGCTCGGTCTGTTAACTGCAACCTATCTTTTTCTCCGGGATTCTCTACTCCACAAGGTGTCCGTCGTTCCGAGGCGCAGCTGGCCATGGAGGACCTGGATGCCGTTGATTATACAGCTGACCCGCTAGAAGGGGTCTCCATCTGGCGAACTCCATTTTCCACCTCATAAGGTATGTACAACTCAGACTTCTCCGGAAATTTCTCACAATATTCGTTTGGTGAACCGTCGAGGACTCAGCCTGTGGTCCTTCCAGATAATCCTCCAACCTGGCCAGCCCTCTCTACACCCCCTCACTCTTTAGCAACCCTCGGTTTTGTCTGTGGATGCCTAAACCCTAACCCTGGTTTAGATCTCCCAACAGCCGACTCTTTTTCCCGACCGCCGCATAACCCTTCCTTGCTTTCTTCCTCTATCGGACTCTCGGGTTCCCTTGGTCCCTCCTTCGGAAGCTTCACTTCCGTCCCCCCACTCTCGGGCCCCCCTTTTGGTACTGATACTGGAAACCCTGCCTCTCATCAGATCTCGGCACCTTTGAATGTTACAGCTCCGCCCTCCGGTCGACCACAGAACTTTCCCCCTCCTCGCGGCCCTAAAAGGAAATACAAGTGCTTTAAATCCAAGGAGGATGATATTTTTCTCAGACTCGAAGAGGATATTCAGTGGGGAGAAGCGATGGACTTTGCAGATCGGGTCCTAGTCGGTCACATCCGGGGTCGCAACTACTCGGCGGCACAAATGAAGACTTGGGCAGCTGAAGTTTGGGGGCATCATTTAGCGGACATCCCATTTGTGCAGACTTTCGTGAGGGGATGGTTCACACTGAGGTTCGCTCGTGCTGACCACACTAATTGGGTTTTGTCCTCCTATTGGCACTTTGAGCATGCTCCTGTGCTCCTTAAGAGATGGACCCCTTTATTTGATCCTGAGACAGAGTGGATATGTATTGGACCAGTTTGGATTCGGCTCCCAGGGTTACCTCTCCAGTACTGGTCTGAAGATATTTTCAAACGTATCGGTAATGCACTTGGCACTTACATGGGCTACGACAAATCCTATCATCAGACAGGCATGATGGCTTATGCCAGGATCCTCATCAATATGGACACCAGGGGCGGGCTTCATGAGCACATTACTATACAGTGGAGAGACTCAGCTCGCAGACAGATCATTGACTATGAGGTTGTTCCCTATCGCTGTCGTAGGTGCCACAAAGTAGGGCATCTTTACAGGGACTGCCCTCTCCTCCGGAAAGGGCCAATGAACGGCTTTGAAGTACGGGTCGACCCTCCCCAGGTCACCTCCCCTAATCAGCATCCAGTACAGACTCAAGAGGTTCAAATGCACAATCAGAATGATGGTGTCCCCCGGAGCACTCCAGAGGCCGCTGATACTGCCATAGTCTCCACTGCACCTCCTCCAACTTCATCAACTCCTGTGCATTCAGCGCCTCCTCAAGAGGACTCACCGAATACGGGTATGTCTTTATTTCCCCCCTCTCTAATATCTCCTGCTTCCTGCATATCATCGGGCATTTCTCCACTCTCACCTTGCTCTGATCCTCTATCCACTATATCTTCTCCCGCATCACATTTTATTCACACACACTCATCCCTCATTTGCTCCCTTCCACTCCCTCCTCCGTTGGCCCCACCTTTGTTGATCGCATCGACCCTCGCATCCTTATCCATTCAATCGACTCAGACATCTCCTCGTTACTCGTTGTGACCTCGGACGAAAGACAAGGGTCCTGACGTCGTTGGTCTCAACTCTGTGAGTGCCCCCTACGCACTTAAGACCTCCCGTGGTCGACCCTCCCGCATTACCAAAGCTAGACACACTGCCGATGAAGAGGTCGCCCTCGGGCGACAACAAACAATCTTTAGGGCCCTTAGAGCAAAGGATGGCCCTCTTCCCCTCCCCTCATGAAGATTCTATCTTTTAACTGCCGAGGGTTTGCTAGTTCAACCAAAAAACTAGCGCTCAGGAGGCTGCTCACTTTGACTCATCTGGACATAATATTCCTGCAAGAAACCCTCTGCTTGGCTGATCCCCTAATTCACACCCTCTCCTCCTGGCTCCCTAACTGGACCTTCCATGCTCTGGATGCGTCCGGGCGATCCGGTGGATTGGCTATTGGGGTCTGCAACAGAGCTGTGGATATCCGGAATTTCTGGGGAGGCAGGGGTTTCATTGGCCTAGACATTTTTGCACACTCTGTTGAAAGGGATATTCGCATTATCAACGTCTACGGCCCTTGCACTGACCGTGCAAACTACTGGAGATCCTTACTGGAATCTGATCTACTTCAAGCTGATAACATCATATTGGGAGGGGACTTAAATTTTTCCCTGGGTTTCTGCGAATCATGGGGGCATATGGCACAGGTGGACTCCCTCTCCGATACCCTCTCCATCTTACTAGAGGATCATCACTGGGTGTACATTCCATCTGCTCGATTACAATACACCTGGTCTAATAATAGGAGTGGGGATCAGAGTTTGGCCAGGAGGCTCGATAGATTCCTTATTAAGGAGACCTTACATAACAGCCTCTCCAGAATTCGCCAATGGGTTGGATCTGGTGGCATATCCGACCACAGGCCTACCTTCCTGGAGGCTGAAGGCCTTAATCACAAAATCAAGAGCCCCTTCAAATTTAATGCATCTTGGCTTCAGGACCCTTCGTATATTCAGCTGGTCCATAATTACTGGTAGAACAATCCCATCAGGGATAATGAGGAACTCTCTGCAGGATTTGTTAGAAATCTTACAGAACTCAAGCAGATCACCAAAATTTGGGCTCACCAAAAGCGCATCCAGGATAATCACACTCTGAAAGAGGCGGAATGAGTCATTGCTGAGTTTGAGGATTCATCATCTGGGACCTTCCCCACCCAGGAGAGCAAGGAACTGTATACCACTCTCATCACAAAACGCTCTCAAATTCTGAAAGAAAGAGAAGAAAGTTGGAGGCTGAGGAGCAGGGCTACTTGGCTCTCTGAGGGTGACAATAACACCAAGTTTTATCACAAATTCGCCAATGGACGCAAAGCCATCAACACTATTGGGGAATTAAGAGATGATCGTGTCCATACTGTTTCATCTCAACAGAACCTGGCCAGACTGGCCACTGAGCACCTTAGAGGTATATATAAAGCCCCTGGAGACATTAATATCTTGGAGATCATGAGAGTGGCTAAACTCTTTCCCAGATATGTTGAACAGGAAGAGTCGGATGAGCTACAGAAGGAAGTATCCATGGAGGAACTGGAGGCCACACTGAAATGGTTTAAAAAAGATAAGAGCCCTGGCCCCGATGGATGGTCCATAGAATTTTACATCGCTTTCCTCGACATCTTGGGGAATGACCTTCTGAAGATTGTGGAAGATAGTAGGAGGAGAGGTAGGATATCCTCTGCTATCAAATCCACCTTCATCGCCCTTATACCTAAATCCGATGCCCCGAACTCCTTTGATGACTTCCGGCCCATTTCACTCTGCAATTGCCTCTACAAAATCATTGCCAAGATTATTGCCAATCGCCTCAAGCCCATACTCTCGCAACACATATCCTCTGAACAATTCGCTTTCTTGCATCAAAGACAGATCCATGAGGCCATTGCCACTGCTCAAGAACTCATGCACTCTATGCAGATCAAAAAACTGAAGGGAATGATCCTTAAAGTGGATCTCTCCAAGGCATTTGACAGAACAAACTGGCTGTATTTAAGGTTGTTGCTTACTCATCTTGGTTTCCCTTATGGTTTCATTAAATGGATGATGAGCTGTATCACCGATGTATCATACAGTGTATTACTCAATGGGGAAGCTACTTCCTTCTTTACCTCAGAGAGAGGACTTAGACAGGGATGTCCTCTCTCACCTCTATTGTTCTTGCTAATCATGGAAGGATTAAGTAGAATTATCACATCTGCCAGAGACAGGCATCAAAATTGTGGACAATTTCTTCCTTACACACCTGTTATTTGTTGATGACATCTTGATCTTCTTGAATGGCAGCATTGGGGACTCTACTTCGCTTCATAATTCCATTCTCTTATTCCAGCAAGCCACTGGAATGAAGATCAATGAAAATAAGTTCACGATCACTACAGTTGGTTGCACCATTCATGAATCCGCCTATGCTACTCAGCGCTTTCCCTTTGTCATTTTGAATCTGACAGATGGAATAAAGTACCTCGGCTTTAGACTTAAACCATCTGGCTACAGAATTGCTGACTGGTTATGGCTAATAGCAAAAGTGGAAAAGAGGCTACAGGTATGGTACCACCGATATCTCTCTCGAGCAGGCAGATTAGTTCTTATCAAAGTTGTTATTGAAGCCACACCAGTCTATTGGATGGCCCTAGCCTGGATTCCAAAAGGCATTTTGAATAGGCTCCAAAGTATTTGCTGTAGATTTCTTTGGAAAAGCCAACAGACGGGGAGACTTTTCGCCTGGGTAAAATGGGATACCATCGCCAATCCCAAGAGATGGGGTGGTTGGGGCATCAAGAGGTTGGATTTCTTCTCCAAGGCATTGGCTGCCAAACTCGGATGGCGTCTTCTCACCTCAAACGGTCTATGGTCTCAAGTCGCATATGCAAAATACATCAAGCCACAAACCGTTTTGGATTGGATCTGTACACAGCATGGCACAAATCACCATATCTCCAATATCTGCAAAGCGGTCATCGACACCTTACCTCTGCTACGAGAAGGAATCACATGGCGTATAAAGGAAGGAAATGTCGTTCGCATTGGGCTGGACCCATGGGTCAGATGTGGAAATGCCCACAGGTTATCTGCTGATCTTATTAGATATCTCCATAACAGCGGGATTACTCACATTAAACATATTGGAGATCATGCAAACTCCTCTTTCCTCCAGCAAGCATGGTTAACCGCCCAAGCTTTAGAACTGCCCGAACAATGGATAAACGAATGGACGGAGTATACTATCGCTCTCACTCAAGCTCACATCAGGTTCACAGAAGGACCTGACGAGATCATCTCGGCGTTCGCCAAGCATGGTGTTTACACCCCAAAGGTGGGTTACCTAAGGCTCATGGAACCTTATAAGCCCCCAGACTTACATCCCACCTGGAAAGCGCTCTGGAAGCTTAAGTCAACTCCCCGGACAAGATTATTGATGTGGAACATCTTATTTGACAAAATTCCTACAGGCACCAATCTCATGAAGAGGTCCTTCTATGGACCTTTTCACTGCCACTTATGTCATAGGGCAGAAGAAAGCACTGATCACTTGTTCCTATTCTGCCGCTCTTCTCTTCAATTCTGGCAATCTCTCACCTCACAAGTCCCGCTTTTGAAAGAATGGCATGGTAACAACCTCACTGAAGCATGGAATAACTGGTGCCATAATCACACAGGGAAATCTATCAACCTGCCTCTGCTGGCCTGCTGGGCCGTTTGGATAGCACGAAATCAGGCAATCTTTAATCTCAAAGCCCCTCACTGGCCATCTATAATCCTCCACACGGTTGCTGATTATAACATGCTACCTGAAGAGGATCCCCCCACCCCACCTCAAATCATCAGACCTGTACCCATTGACAAATCAATTCCATGGGCTTTCTTCGATGGCTCGGCCCAAGAAGCGGGCTGTGGGGGTGGTGCTATTCTCCATCTCAATGAGAGGCATTGCTTCAAGCTTCAAATCAATCTTGGTAGAGGCACAAATAATTATGCTGAACTATGCACGGCCAAACATATCATCCACTTTGCTATCCATAAACACTGCAGACACCTACAGCTATTTGGAGACTCTAAAATTGTTTGCAATTGGCTGAATGATGCATCTCATTGTCATACATTTTCTTTGAGACACATACTTGATGAAGCAAAGAGACTGACTACTTCCTTTGAATCATTTGTCTTCCATCACGTTTACAGGGAACAAAACACCGTCGCCGACCAGCTCTCCAAAGAGGCCGCGCACAGAGAAGGAGAAGACAGGTTGATCCAGGAGGAAATCGACGGCACATACTACCAGCACTACCACAGACCATTTGATGACCATATGGACGATGGGCTATAAAGCCCACACTTTATCAGTAACTTTTTTGTTTATAGCATGTACATAGATTGTCCAGATATGAGTTCAGCTCAAATCTTTTTGTTTATATTCAGTATATATATTGCTCTCTGCGAAGAGCATAGTTACAATTTTGAACACTGATAGACATACTAGTTTTTTTTGGAATTGCTCCCTGCGTGGAGACATCTTGGATTTTCTCTCTCCAGAACTACAGTTTTTGAACTCGACAGGCAATGCTGCCTCCATATGAATATGCTTCGGCATCTGCAAAATGTAATTTCTTAATACTTAATAGAAATTACGATTTTTTCCCAGGGAAAAAAAAAATATCCATAGTAAAGTGGCGGTGAATATCCATGATTGAGAATATTTTCATATTGTTACTAAATATGTCATATTGTTATATGATATTTTGATTGTGAAATAAGTTATGTTTTTTGGGAATGTGATATTGATAAGTCATGGTGCTAGCCCATGGTATTGTAAAAAAATATATTTACACGTTAATAATATCCATAGTAAAGTGAGGGTGAATATCCATGATTGAGAATCTTGTCATATTGTTACTAGATATTTCGATTGTGAAATAAGTTATATTTTTTGGGTATGTGGTATTGATAAGCCATGGTATTGGCCCATGGCATTTTAACAAATCCCATTTACAAGTTAAGGTGAATATCCATGGTTAAGATTTTTATCATAGCGTTATAAAATATTTTGATTATGAAATAAGTTATGGCTTTTGAGAATCTCGTATTCATAAGCCATGATATTAGCCCATGGTATTGTAACAAATATTATTCAGAAGTTAATAACATATGTAGATAAGTGCATCTGTTTGGGAATAAAGGAATTTTAATTCATTTATCATAATTATTAGATACATGATAGAGTCTTAAACTCCATAAAATATTCTTAGTATTGGGAATAAAGGAATTTTAATTCATTTATCATAATTATTAGATACATGATAGAGTCTTAAACTCCATAAAATATTCTTAGTAGTAGTCATAAATAGAAGGTTGAGATTTATATCCCAAGTGGTTATATTTTTTCTTCCATTTTAATTGAATTTATTAATTAAAAAAATGCATATGAATAAGATTTATGGTTGTTTGGACATGTGGTATTAGTAATCTGGGGCTAACAAAACATATTTACATGTTAAGAATCTCAAGGGCAAAGATAGGGTAAATTTTCATGGTTAAAAATATTGTTACAAGCTTTATTTAAATTTATATATGTTTAACTCATATATTATTTCATTTTATGGGGTAGATCTCACGTAAACATGTGTAAACGGAAACATAAATGTAAAATTAAATGAAAACGTAAACATTTAACATGTAATGTTTAACATTTAAACCCTGTTTAGAAATAAAATTAAATAAACTAGAGATTTGTTAAATCAATAAAACCTCTTTCTATACATACTCCAATGATACGATAAATAAATAAAAATATAAATAAACTAGAGGTATGGTAAATAAATAAAACCTTTTTCTATATTTACTCCATAAATCTTTTTATATATAAGGAGACTAAAAACATAGGTTTTATTTAGGTGAAGCGTGTGGGCCAAATACGATTTTAATATAATGGGCTAAATAACATGGGCCAAATACGATTTTAATATAATGGGCTAAATAACATGGGCCAAATACCACATTTATAAAAGAGGTATGGTAAATTAATAAAAATATAAATAAATGAGAGGTATGATAAATAATTAAATAAAAAAATTATATTTAATCCAAATTCACTTTATATTTATGAATACTAAAAAAAGAGGTTTTATTTAGGTGAAGCCTATGTGCCAAATGCCATGGGTCAAATTATTGATGATGATGATGGTTAACGTCCACTCAGACCAAATTTCTCTATCGGACCTATAATTTTCTTAGTTTCTAATTCTCTGGCTCCTCGTCTTTCTTGGCGAGATTGGTGTTGTAGCTTTCTTTTTTTTTTTGTACGGTCTTCCAGCTTTCTTTATCTTGCATCTCTTTCATCTCTTTTGATTCTTGGTACATTGGTGTCTTAGCTTCGTGATCCAATGTGTTCGTCTTTTTGAAGATAGTCGGAGAAGAAGTTTGGTCTAAGAGATCTGCATCGCTGTTAAATGAAGATTTATTTTGTGCGGTATTTGAGTCCTCATAACTGTTGATGCTTGAGGGGTTGTTGAGTTCACTCTTTTGTTGTTGGGCGGGGCTTTACCCCTGCTGCCTTGAAATATGTTTCTCTCTTGCTCGATTTCTTGTGATTCAGAGTTTTCTCAAGAGTATTCCTCTTTGATGACAGTGTAGTGTTCTCTCTGTGTTCCTTCCCACCATGTAGATCTGTGGTGATTTTTTCTAGCATAATTTTTCTCGGAGGCTTTTGGGCAATTTTTGGCTAGGTGGCCTGTCTCAAAGCAGGATCAACACCTGAAGAGGACATTTTCATAATCGAGTTTCTGATTCCACACATAGTCTTTACTTGTTAGATATATTTCAGCTGGGAATCTGGCACTGAAGTCCATTTCCACACAGATGCATGCATAGGTGGTTCTGGTATATTCCTCTGTTTCTGGGCACCTGCAGTAAAATTTTCCAATTGCATTTCCAATGGCTTTTAGCGAAGAGAAATTCCAGAGATGAAACGGTAGGTTTGGCAGTCTCACCAAAACTGGTGCTGAGGTTATGACTGTTGTTGAGGGATCGAAAGATGGGTTCCATGGCCTCATGAATAGGCCTGATTTTTCCCAAAACCAAGGGCCGGAATCTAGAATACATTGTCTGCTTTCAGGGTTTTCAAAATCTACTATAAAGAAACCCTTAGCACAGGGATAGATATTAATTGCATCAAGGATTAGAGGCTTCCATACCTCCGAGATCCAATTGTGTAGAGCTGTTAGCCGCGGCCAAAAACCATTGAATCGACAAATTAGAGCACTTTCAGAGAACTTCAAAGCCTCATCGAGTGAGGCCTGGACCACCTGGACAGTGGGAGCTGGGGCTTCACTCACGATATGGGCTGGAGCTTGCCCCCCAGAGGTGGACGGAACTGAGCCAACAGCTATTTTTGCGAAGCTGGGAGCCATCTGGAGAATGCTCTCGTGCTGCGTATAAAAGATTGCTGAAGAGAAGGTCATAAGAGTTAACCAAATCTACGGTGATCTAACATATACTGCAGATCTATTCAATAACTAAATTGTACACCACAACAAGAGCTGTAGATCTACTCATGCAAAAACAGAAGAAAGAGTAGAAAACTTCTCCAATAACTAATAGCTCACAGATCTGGATTCTTCTTATGCGCATCTAGCCAAATCTACGGTGATCTCCCATAAAAGAAGCTCGACATCGTTTGGAAGAAACGCAAATATATAGCTCACACCGCAGGTATATAGCCCACACGTTTGAAAGAGGTATAGCTGGCCACCGTTTGGAAGAAACCACAGCCCTAGAGCAGATCTGGAAGAAACCGCAGAGCAGATCGGGAAGAAACCGTAATAAAAAAAAAGAAGTTGGCCACCATTAACACCATGCAAAAAAACATTATTAACCCTAATATTAATATTAATAAAACTAAAGATGGCACATGGTATTGACCCATGGTATTCACGTGGAATGTAGCATATTTAAAGGGCAAATTAAACCGGCATAGATCCATCTTTACATTGGATCTACTAAGCCTCTAGAGGGATCGAATATCTTTATATGCCAACTTGGTAAATCTATAGTAAAGATGGATCTATGCTCTTAATAAATACTAATAATTTCATAATTTAATTAATTTTTGTGAATTTTTTGTTGTTCACAATATGAAATGTATGATGAGGCATGTGTTTTGATGCTTTTCCATGTTCACCAAGTGTATAATTTATATAGTTGTACTAGCTGAATTGAAATGTAAAAGGGGCATAATTAACTTTGAGATATATTTAAGCCCTTTATCATCCACCTATTATTTATTGATAATTAAATTAAAATTCGAGAAGCCCTATTTGAAAATATACAAGGGTATCAATATAAAAAGTACAACAATTATAAATGCCTTTTAAGGGGTTAAAGTACACCAACTATAAATGTTTTGTGAGCGGTTATTGTTATGAGTTTATTCGGTCTATTACGATATACAGTACCAAGGGGAAATATTTTAATAATATTGTAGTACCTAAGATAAATAGTTGGTAAAAGTTGATAGGCATCATTCATGTGAAGCACCAAAACACTTACTTTATAATACATTTCACTTCACCGAGGTTAAAAAGGTCATAAAAATTAACTAAATTTTAACTTTATTTTAAATTATTACTATTATTTGTTAAGAAAATAATATATAAATTAAATAAATATACATTTAAATGTATCAAAATTCTTAATAATGGAGATTCATCCCACTTACTATGGAGGTATTTTCTTACAATTCTACAAGTCAATAATATGGCTTATCAACACTATGTGTCCAAGAAACCATAAGTTATTGCATTTCATATGACATTTTTTAATTAATACATTTAGTCAAAAGGACGAAAAAAATATAATTGTTTTTAAAATACATATAACCTTTGAATTGACACTATCAAAAATATTTTACAATATTTTATGGTAGCTAAATCTCTACCATCTATAAAATAATTATTTATAAATAAACTAAAAATTTGAAAATTTTAATGTAAACTAATTAATTTGTATAGGATTTAATGTTACTAATTTGTTTTTTCTTTAACCAATAAAATTAAATAAGATTTTCCTGGACTAAATCTAGAGCTTTTTTTAAAGATTTTTTTTACATGGGAAAAAGTCATATTGTCCTATTGTGAAAGTTAACCATATCTCATGGAAGACTAGCATGGCACATTTTCAAGGACCACCGATCAATTTTTACCCCTATATTCCAACTCGCACCGACCTAGATTGATTATAACTTGCAATATATATAGAGAGAATTCGGAGGTCATAATCAGCATTATTATCTTGTCTGCCATCACGAGTCTGTGTCGACATCTATATTGGCTATTCTACAAAGGCTGTGAATATTCAGGAAGTTTTCCCCCGAAATCGTTCAAAAACCGCTTGGGTGAAGTGGCATTGGGAGGTGATCGACGATAAACTAGGGAATATCTAATGGGTCTCTAGCGGCTGAGTTATCTGTGAATTAGGGCGATTTTGGCAGCTTAGCGTTTCTTTCTGTGTTTTTTGTTTTGTTTTGTCTTTTTGGGCTGGCCCTTCGCAATTAAAAGGTCACTTGGGTACATATTTCCGTCCAGAATGCAGTATGGAATTCAGAACTGCGATGGATCGGCTTCGACCTCGAGATCGGTTACCAGCACTGCCAATGGGTCGCACAATTTCGTGATAGAAGGTTATTCACTGGTCAAGGGCATTGGCGTTGGCAGGCGCATTTCCAGCCAGACTTTCTTTGCGGGAGGTTATCAGTGGGCCATTTATTTCTACCCGGACGGCATAAGTAGCCATGATAAATCGCGTTATGTTTCGGTTTTCATAGGGCTGGCCAGCAAGGGCACTAACGTTCGCGCTACCCTCGTACTAACGTTGGTGGATCAAAGCGGGGAGGGCAATGACAAAAGCGTCTACAGCCATGCGCGTCCCGGGGGGGAGAGAGGCCCTCACATTTTTTACGTTCAAGGAAGCACGTGGGGCTACAACCGGTTCATCGAACGGGCTGCACTTGAAATATCAAATTACCTCAAGGATGATTGCGTGATATTACATTGCACAGTACGTGTTGTGGTCTCTGCCAACGAATACGCTGGGTTGCACTCCATAGCTGTTCCCGAATCAGAGTTAGGTTTAAATTTTGGTAAACTTTTAGAAAATCAAGAAGCCACGGATGTAACTTTTGATGTGGCTGGGGAGAAATTTCGTGCTCATAAGCTTGTTTTAGCTGCACGATCCCCAGTATTCAGATCAATTTTTTTTGCTTCTTCGGAGCAGAATAATGAAGTTCTTATTACAGAGATGGAGCCTAGAGTGTTCAAGGCTATGCTGCATTATATTTATACAGAAACCCTTCTTGATGAAGAGCCTTCCCCAGCCAATTCATCTTCTTCTTCAACAACTGGGACATTGACAGAGCGCTTGCTTGCCGTAGCAGATGCGTATGGTTTACGGCGATTGAGGCTACTCTGTGAATCAAAATTATGCAGAAACATATCTGTAAATACAGTTGCCTCCACTCTTGCTCTGGCTGAAAGTTGCCATGCTACTGGCTTGAAAGCTGCATGTCTCAAATTTTCCACACAAAATCTGCCTGAGGTTATGCGTTCAAAGGGTTTTGAGTGTTTGCAACAGAAATACCCTTTACTTGTGTCAAAACTTCTAAAGGCAGTTGTTGGATTTGAGGATGATTGCAGCAGCAGAGAGGCAGTTGTTAGATTTGAGGATGATTGCAGCAGCAGAGAGGCAGTTGTTGGATTTGAGGATGATTGCAGCAGCAGAGAAAATCGCAGGCGTGTCTGCGATCAACCTTCCGATGGTACTGATATTAATGGCAGGAGAGTAAGACCAAGAAATAGCATTCAGAGTTTGGACTTCTCTGTGGAGTGTGATTATGAAAGTAACGACACTGTTGAAGATTAACTGAGGCTGACTATCACTGTTTGTGTTTGTCTGTGAATGCTGAGAAGGGCAATGGCTAGAAAGTTGAACTTAAGTCTGGAGGATTTATGATGCACATTTTTAAGATAGACCTTGTATATGATTTTTTTTTAATAATGATGTCTACACTATTGCCATTAATAATCCTAGCAGGGGAAATATGCATTCGGCAGGTACAGCCTATTATTGCTCTTCGGTCATATGTTGTGTTCACACTTTTAACTCTTATTTTTGAGCAATTTATAAGGAAATTTCTTCGCCTTGTAAACTTCTCTGGCAGCAGGTTGGCAGCAGGTTATATCAGGTTCATTGTTGTTACAGTATTATCAGCCTCTACTTTCTTCGAACATAACATAAATTTATTATACTAATAAGTTTTCTCCTATTTCAGATGGGGAAGCATAAACTATTTGTCTTTTTCTAATTTATTTGTTTGCTCATGCAATTTTTGGTTTTGCTGGTGTCTCCTGAGGTAGAAATACAGGTTGTTTTAGTAACTGATTATCAATTATCTTTTTTGAAATAAAATTATTAGTGTATTTGGTTTATTTGGGCATTGTTGGAGAGGTAAATCCCCTCTACGGATAGAGGCGATCCCTACTAGCCCAATAGGGGTCTAGCAACAATCACACAATGCTGCCACGCATGTTCCTAGTTACAATTAAACAAGAAGTAAAGAGCACCTACTTGGATTCCTGCGCTGTCGTTGGACGAAGAGATGTCTCCTTCGCCCCTTCGCTTCGGCTGGTCACAGTCCTCCGCGATCCCCGCGAACGGACACCTGCACACACGAAGAGAAGGCAAACGCAAGCGTGAAATCTAGTAAAAGTAACTATATGCCAGTCAGAAAAGACATAATTCACATTTATCCATTGCATAAACAAACGAGAATGGAACAATAATAGTAGTCATCTATTATTAATCAGAATAGAGAAGAGTACAACCAAATGTTCTGACGTCGATAAACTTCTCAGGAGGGATCAGTCAGCATGTATCTCAAGCATTCACCTTTGAGGATGGTTCTCCCAAGACAAACAACTCTCTCTCTCTCACACAAATGTCACAAACAAACTTCCCCAAGCAATGAATCACTTCCACTCCTAACACACCAAACCTATAGCAGCAATCTGAGCACTACAAGCTCTGTACAATCCAAGCTAAGTCTAGCTAGTTCCCACTAGTTTCTAACTAGCTGCTCATGGTAATGGTGGAAGTTTATATAGGAGAAGGAGTCTCCTAAAAAGGTGGAAGGATGAGCTTATCTTCAAGGGGAGTTGTTGCAAAGGGTCGAATAGACATGCCATAGAAGGGAGTCGATATTCACAAAGCTAACAACCAAGCCTGGAGAGATCTGGAAGGCTGGTTGTTTGAACAAATTCGCCCAAACTGGATCAGCGCGGATTATATGGAGACTGTCGCGCTGTCAGCACATAACAATAACTGAACAAGTCATGTCAGCGCGGAAGAACACGGGAAAGCCGCGCTGTGCGTCATCGCGGAAAAGTGATGTTCTTCCGCGATGGCAGCGCACGAAATACACTGTGAGGCGCTGGTCATCGCGGTTATTTTAGGAACAGACGCGCTGATGCACAAAACTTTGGAAAAATGGGTTTTAAGCCAGTTCAGGGATCAAACACTTAGTGATTGTGACTTCTGGACACAGCAGGGTGACTGACAGGAAGGCAGTGATAAATTATTGTGTAACAGATGCCCCCTAAAGCATGAAGACCGAGAGAGTGGGAGGGGTGAAATGCTTTACAACACATGCCGAACTGGAACACCACCAGGAAGTACCGAAAAATCTCTGACAATCATATACATGCAGTCTAGGCATGGGCGCAGCCATCCAAAAGACATGCGAGACTAGTCTATGGTATGGACGCAGCCACCCAGCTAAAGAGACCATAATAATGACAAGGTATGGTCGCAGCCATCCATGAAGACTCAGGTATGGGCGCAGCCATCCATCAATGAGTCATGTAATGATTATCCACAAAATCGCAACCTGGACCACAGTGAGCAAGGATCCAGGGTCTTGCGCTCCATCTCGACCCGAACAGAGTACAAGTCCACACATGTGAATACAGGGGTTGGAGTCGAACATGCATGAACATCGTCTGATTACCGGCCAATGATGAGAACCGTTAACAGACGCGAGAGGTACCACCAATAATGACAATGGCCCTCGAGGTACTATAGGTACAATCCGTGGCGTGTGAATCAGTGAGCTGGTGTCGAACACCCACGGAATCATTCGATCGTAGGTCAATGATGTAAACCTTGCGTCGAACACGAGGAACCTGCCATTGAGGCATGCAGGCTCCAAGGCACCTGGAAGGAGTCTCTAAGTCACTTTCTCGGATAATGAGTTGAAGTCGACGAGAAGTGGCCTTGATCGAAGGTGGGCCATGATGATTTCCACATCATCGACACGAGACAGAGATATAATGATTTGCGACGAGATAGCGAACGAGGTTGCATTGGGGCAGAGGACAACTTCTCTTGAACATATAACGGCACTATAACGGATTTGGCAGTACTTGACATCAAATGAGCAGCGGATAAGATGATGACGGCAATGAACAGATGAGAGGTCAAATAGAATATCCCAAACCCATGGAGGCTAGTGAAAACGGGATGAGATGACCCCACCCAGACACGAAACAGCGGAGTGCCATGTTCAAGAGTGACGTACTGCCGAGACGACTGTAATCAAAGTTCCATTTTCCCCACCTTTGCAGGCAGGTACCCCGATTATTTTTGGATGACAAGCTTGACGGGGGTAACATATGCTTGATGTGTGTCATGTTGACAATATCCGATGTCATTGAGTGTTTAACGAGCCTGACAAAGGAAAAACTCGGCTTCTTTTCTTGTTTCGAGAGTCTGAAAAGAATGCGGAAAAGGAGACTCCAGGGGGGTCCTTTTTCGTACAGTTGTGTCTCTCGAGCCCGAAAAAGTATAAAACTGTGCTCGAAAGAACCGCCCGGTCATTACAACCGAGGAGTACTTTTCATGAATAGTGTCTCCGACCGGAAAAAGTAAAAAAGTGGTCGAAGACACGTCGTTTTAGAGCCAATATCGAGTGCGAAACGACAAACACCCGGCGATCTTTTTGGTTTAACGGTCGAAAAAAGAGCTTAAAAACGACCGCCTTTCGTTCCCTTTAACGAGCTGAAAGGGAGCTCGGCCATCTTCTCTTGTTTAACGTCGGAAAAGAGCTTAGAGACGACACTTTGGGAATCACATGAATTGTGGACTGTCATGACCAAGCTGCGATACCTGTACCTGCACAAGGGCATTACCCGCATAAATCCATTCGATATACGTAAAAAACATATTGAAACATGCTTGAAAACAGAACCAAGGCTAGTTTTATGGCTAAAAATGGTAAAAACCCAAAAAATATGGTAATTTAGGAGTTTTTACTATAAATAGGGGGGTAATAAGTCATTTTTACCATTTTACTATTTGGAGTGCGAAGAACGTGGAGAAGCCAAAAAGTTGACGGAGCGATTTCCAGCCCATCCGGAGACCATTTTCAGATCTGCTTCTTCCAGGTAGGTTCTCATTCCTTTGCCCTGCATTCTGGTTCATTTTAGGAGTTTTTTAACGGTTGAATGGGCCCAATCGGGCATTTTTTATTTGCATGGGTGCGCCCTCGGTCAGCGCGGAAATTGCCCACGGGGTCGCGCTGACCGAAAAATAGCCAATGTAACCAACTTCGGGTCAGCGCGGAAAAGGTGTGTTCTTCCGCGCTGACCTCGCATTTTTTACACAGAGCCGCCATGGTCATCGCGGCTGTCCCTAAAACAGCCGCGATGGCACGGAAAAGTTTTGTTTTTTTAATAAATGAACGTAAACTTCTCCATGAAAACAATTCTGATTGGTTTTTATTGTTCATGCAGGACATCATGGCCTTTCAATGGCAAGAGAGAGTTCACGATGTAGAGGATGTGGCTGCTTGGGGAGACGTAAATTGCTGCAACGCCATGCGGGCGTGCGGATTCATGAAATTCTTCCTTACGCCGTGTCTGAGGGCCCAACATGATCTGCTGGAGCTGCTGATCAGGGCATGGAACCCGGTGGACCAAAAATTCACCATCCGTGGTCACGACATTGAGTTTGACCACATGGATATCTTTTTCTTGACTGGGTTGTCGCGCCGAGGTGCGAGGCCCATCTTGGAGGGGCAGCGACCTAGCGGCGGTACTCTGGATGACCTGATGGCTGAGGTTTGCCCGGGGGCGGTGAAAACGCGGAGTGGGAAGTGCTCGATCCCCACAGTGAGAGACATAGTGCTGCGCACCATCCTGTTCATGGTGACCCGGGCGGCAGGTAGCATGGCGAATCACGAGGCGTCCAAGACCCATCTCCTACTAGCTCTCGAGTGCCTCGAGCCTACCGTGTTTGATTGGTGCACAGCAGTGGTCAACAACATGAAGAGGCAATTGAGCAACTGCCGTCGTGGGGAGACGAAGCAGTTCGGCTATGGATCGATCCTGGTCCCACTCATTCTGGAGCGAGTACCAGCCATGCGACTGCAGTCTATGGCTGTGGATGCCCCCAGAGATCCTCGAGAGACGAGGGCCTCACGATGGGCTCGGATTATGCCACGTGGGGGTGGCGGCCGACCACATAGCTGGGGGGCATTTTTCAGAGACTGGTTGGACCAGCAGGAGATCTTCGTACAGGATTGGCCATATGCGGGGATGGATTTCCGCAATGATCCTGACTTGGTGCTGCCTCCGGGTGAACAGTGGGATGATGCAGGTATGACACTTTTTGTCTTTTGAGTTTTGTATTGTTTTTTAATTTTTTATGTACATGTCTTAATGAATGTCTTGTCATGCAGATGTGGGGCCTACTAGACCGATTGGCCTGGCTGCCACGGCACGGAGAGAGGGCCCGGGAGCCGGAGCTTTGGCCTTAGCCCCTCCAGGGGCCAACACACCAGAGATTGTGGCTCGCAACCTTGAGGGGTTGCTGGAGGGGGTGCCGGACTTCCAGGGGGTCGAGGAGGTTCCTGTGGAGCATCAGATCCACACAGTGGGTGTGGAACCCAGAGTGCACCGCCTTCTGAGGCGGGTGGCACGAGCGGCTGTGTACTACAGAGAGCACCATCCAGCCGATTAGTCACCTAGGTTTTATTTCCACTGTTTATTTTGAGACATTATGACTCAGATGTATTGAGATTTTGGGACATGTACTTCTATTTTTGAGCGCCTCAGTGCGCCACACGATATATATATATATACATACCGATTTTGGATGAGTCGTTGTTACATGTGATGATGTGTTATCTTGTGTTATGCGTTTGTTCAGTACAATTTGTGATCTTATGTATGAATTTGCACGACACTCGACTCATGGATTTTATATGTTTAATGCAAGCTTAAAAACACACACGTGCAAACTATGCTTGAAATGATTTATGTATGCTTATTCTTAGATGGATCTTTTACATATGATGATGTGTTTCATATGTTACGCGACTGTTCGACACACATGTTATCTGATGTATCTACTTGCATAACAAACGACCCATCGTGAAATATGCACATATTTTATTTTTATGAAAGCTTGAAAACACACATGATAATCACGTATGCAAACTATGCTTTGAACAATGGATTTTATTTTTGATGCAAGCTTAAAGGCACGTATATACATGCAAACTATGCTTGATAGGAAAGGAACGGGCATGCCCCCAGCATCGTGTCTCAATTCGAGGTACATGCCCCCCAAGCTTCAAGCCATTGAAAATGGGTTGAAGGTTGACAAAATGGTTATTGCGCTCGAATTGCACGAGCTTATGTTTCATTGTTTTAACGAGGTTGACACAGGTAAAAACTATCCTCGGGCCGCCGTGTTTCATTTTTTAGCGAGCTTGACACAAGACAAGGAACTGTGCTCCAAACGCCGTGTTTCATTTTTTAGCGAGCTTGACACAAGACAAGGAACTGTGCTCAGAATGGACTTCATCATAATGAACGGGAAGTGGAGGCCCCCAAGAAAGTGGCTCCGGAGGGGAGTCCAACATCTTGGAAATCAGGACCTAATGCCCCCAGGACACTATGTACGATGGTGTCGTCACTGGGTACGGGCACGGGTTGGGTGGCCACGTAGTTGATTTGCGGTGAGGCAGATGCAACTTGTGGATGAAAACCAGGAGGGAAGGAGGAGTGCGCCGGAGGGGCTTGTGGACGAACGAACGATAATTGATCGAATGTCACGATTCTTCCATCGTGTGGAAAACAAACCACACGGAAAAGTGAAGAAACAAGGGCTCCCATGGCATACACATAATCACGACCAAGGAGAAGACTGAAGTCTAAAGAACCTTGGGTAACTGAGACGTCTATATAGACGGTCTTGCCTCCCAAAGTAATAGGAAACTTCGGGAGGATCCCTAATGGCTGACTCATTCCTCCATCAAACGCGGTGAGATGCGGCGCGACAGGTACGAGCGATGGGGAACCCAAAGCTCGCCAAGTAGTAACGGGCATGAGACTAACCGATGCTCCTTCGTCTAACACAGTGCCGGGCAGCGCTTTACTGCAAGCATAGGCGGTGACCCAGAAAGGCACATGGGACGGAAGGGGAGGGGCAGTCAAACGACTCCAGTCAAAGGAGATGACCGAACTACTTGGTGGGGGAACCATATGGTTGCCCCCCTGCTCCGAAAGAACCGAATCTAAATTCTCCGGAGAGGTTTCAGGAGAACCTTTATCAAGCTCAGGAGAATCTGAGGAGACAAGAAGAACATGAGAATTTTGCTCTTCCGGAACAGAGTGAGCGAGTGGCGAACTCGATTCAATGCTCTGTCCGACCGATGACGGGTCTGGGATGGGCTGGGAACAGCCGGTTTCGGGAAGAGGGGGCTGGACAAGAGAGGAATCTGAAGTGATCTCTTTGTCAACAGGGGCGCGATTTATAGCTGTAGAAAGACGCTGATAACCAGCGGGAAGTGGATTCGAAGGAGCAGCAAGACTTTCCAACACAACAGAGGCTTTATCCATGAGTGGACAAAGGTGAAGGGGATGTTTGCCTTCACAAAGTCGACAGGGGATTCGAAACTTCCCTTTCTCCTTACCATTCCTAGCTGATGAGGTAGCATCGCCATGATCATCAGTGGACGATGGAGGGCGGGCCAAATCGTGAGACCAAACTTCTAATACCCTGGGAATGCCAGGGCAATCACGAAGGAGATGGTCCTCCTTGCATAATCGACAAGGAAACTTGACCTTCCGCGGAGGAGCAGAAGGTGACCCGACTTCAGGTATACTGGAGTGGATAGCTGGACTTGAGGGGGGAACTATGTGTGTAGGCTCTCCCTTAGGGGACTTCTTCTTCTTGGTCTTCCTCTTCTTCTTCTTAGCCACCTGGTTATGCGAATCGAGACTTTCACCAGGCGAAGTACAAGAGGAAGACGTAGAGGTAGGCGTCGAAGGGGAGAGATCCACCTTAGGATCAACATGATGTTGTTCAGGTGGAGGGACTGATGGACTAACAGCCGATACGGTAGAGACCAAAGAGGTTGAAAACAACCACACAGGCAACCCGACAGTTAACCCTGGTAGGGACAACGTCGCCATATACGGGGCACCAACATTCCCAAGAGGAGGGAATTGTCCTGGGTTCCCATCAGAGGGGAACCTGGGTTAGTGAATCCTGGAAAAGTTGCCATAGCAAACGAAAACGAAACCTACTCAAGCTAACGCACACAAGATCTAACCAGGTGATGTTATCGTGGCCAAATTAATTTTAAGACGCAAGGACCAAACTTGACCTTTTCATATTTCAGGAGTCGAGAAAAGGACAAAGATGACTCCAGTCTCCTTTGAATGTTTAATGAGCACGAAGTGACAAGACGCTCACAGGCACCTTTTCGTTTAGGGAGTCCGAAAAGGATCAAAAGCGACTGCTCTGGAACTCTAGGTAGAGGGTGTGCCAAACTCTTCGCAAAACCACAGAATACTTTTTAGGGTACGGGTGGTCAATCTTCGTGAATGCTGTGTTCACTGCATTGCGAATTGTAGGGTGGCCGACTCGGCTTCCTATGGATAAAGGATAAAAGCCTAGTGGGGTCTCCCTATATACTCGACGGTACGTGGGAGCGCAATCCGTATTAGACCACTATCGAGTCACAGAAGGAGGAATCACCCAACCTAATGTGAAACAACAGTGACTATGTTTTAAGACGCCGGAACACGTCTCTAACCTAGACCTCTAAATATTTGCGTTTAGTTCCAATGCGTTTTTAGATTCATTTGGTTCATTTTATAGTTGATCTTGAGATTAAGTTTCGATTTCAAGCTCTATCGTATGTTCGCTCACAATTACTTAGATGCAATCTATATGCAAAAGAATTTCGTTTCGTTCGATGAATTCTAGTTACGAGAGAGCAAAGAATTTTTTAAACAAAACGAATACAAACAAACAAGCAGCTAAATGCAACTAAAAAAGAAAAAGGAAACTTTTCTTTTGAAAATGCAAATCAATGAAATGTTCTTTTCCTTTTCGAATTTTAAAGCAAGCTACTAATTCGTTTTCTTTTTAGTGACATAAAACACCTAAAGGAATTTGGAGGAACCTGAACACCAAGTAAACTACTTAATGAGAGCACACAAAGTTCCCAAAAACACTCAACCGAAGTCTCGAAATCAAAAGGAAACAAGGCAATGCACGAGCTATGTGATCTAAGCTCTGCAAAACAAGCAAGGATCGCAAGCAAGGAGGAAGCGAAAAAGACCACTTGGAAGCACAATCCAATACACTCTGACAATCACTGAAAAAATGCGAAAACGAGTCTAGAACGAGCTGGTCAATCAAGCAAACAGGGATCCTCACGGGAGGCTTGACACACACACGGCCACTAGATGTCCTAGGGTTCAGAGTGCGAAATCAATAGAGAAAAACAAACATCCGACGGACCAGAGTCGCAACCAGTCAATTAGAGACCCAAACACAATCCAGTAATCGCAAAAGTAAGGATGAAAACACGAACCAAGCAGCTAGAAGGGAAGTTGTTTGCAAACTTAAAACCAAGCAAAACGAAACCCTATGGAGTTGAGCTCCGTAATCAAACAGTTCAAAGTTCAGAGAGTGAAAAACAAGTCATCAGACAAGTGGGGAGAAGAAGGGAAAGTCACAGCAAGAGGTTTAGGAGGTCAATTTGGACAAAAATGAGTTTTTCAGGCTCAGCGCGGGTAGCCTTCAGCAACTTGGCGCTGACAGGGGGAGGCCTTCAGCAACTTTGTGACGTCAGCGCGGAAAGTCAGGGAAAAGGCGCGCTGCCCTAGAAGAAACGAGGTCAGCGCGGATATAAGGCACACAGACGCGACGACCAAAATCACAAAGAAGAGTGGGCGCGATGTCAGCGCGGAAGAACACGAATAAAGCGCGCTGCCCTTGAAAACGAGGTCAGCGCGGCTGTTAGACGTACAGGCGCGATGAAGAGAAAACCAAAGAACAGAGTCGCGATGTCAGCGCGACTGTTCCGAAATAAAACGCGCTGAGAGCAAAAAACAAGGAAAACTGAAATAAAACTTCCCAAACCAAAGGCAGGAGCTTTTCAATGATAAAAATGCTTCCCAGAAATGCCCAGAAAGTTCATAAGCAAAAAGACAATCCCAAAAACTCGAAAAGAGATCAATCAAAGCCAAACACAAAGGTGGATCTAAGAGACAAAAAGGCTGCTCCCCAGCGGAGTCGCCAAATTGTTGGAGAGGTAAATCCCCTCTACGGATAGAGGCGATCCCTACTAGCCCAATAGGGGTCTAGCAACAATCACACAATGCTGCCACGCATGTTCCTAGTTACAATTAAACAAGAAGTAAAGAGCACCTACTTGGATTCTTGCGCTGTCGTTGGACGAAGAGATGTCTCCTTCGCCCCTTCGCTTCGGCTGGTCACAGTCCTCCGCGATCCCCGCGAACGGACACCTGCACACACGAAGAGAAGGCAAACGCAAGCGTGAAATCTTGTAAAAGTAACTATATGCCAGTCAGAAAAGACATAATTCACATTTATCCATTGCATAAACAAACGAGAATGGAACAATAATAGCAGTCATCTATTATTAATCAGAATAGAGAAGAGTACAACCAAATGTTCTGACGTCGATAAACTTCTCAGGAGGGATCAATCAGCATGTATCTCAAGCATTCACCTTTGAGGATGGTTCTCCCAAGACAAACAACTCTCTCTCTCTCACACAAATGTCACAAACAAACTTCCCCAAGCAATGAATCACTTCCAATCCTAACACACCAAACCTATAGCAGCAATCTGAGCACTACAAGCTCTGTACAATCCAAGCTAAGTCTAGCTAGTTCCCACTAGTTTCTAACTAGCTGCTCATGGTAATGGTGGAAGTTTATATAGTAGAAGGAGTCTCCTAAAAAGGTGGAAGGATGAGCTTATCTTCAAGGGGAGTTGTTGCAAAGGGTCGAACAGACATGCCATAGAAGGGAGTCGATATTCACAAAGCTAACAACCAAGCCTGGAGAGATCTGGAAGGCTGGTTGTTTGAACAAATTCGCCCAAACTGGATCAGCGCGGATTATATGGAGACTGCCGCGCTGTCAGCACATAACAATAACTGAACAAGTCATGTCAGCGCGGAAGAACACGGGAAAGCCGCGCTGTGCGTCATCGCGGAAAAGTGATGTTCTTCCGCGATGGCAGCGCACGAAATACACTGTGAGGCGCTGGTCATCGCGGTTATTTTAGGAACAGACGCGCTGATGCACAAAACTTTGGAAAAATGGGTTTTAAGCCAGTTCAGGGATCAAACACTTAGTGATTGTGACTTCTGGACACAGCAGGGTGACTGACAGGAAGGCAGTGATAAATTACTGTGTAACAGGCATAGTCAAAAGTTACATATATAAAGTAGGAGATTCCAAGTTTAAATCTCAGTCAACTAGTTCAACAAATTTACAAAATATAATTAAATTACTTCAATTATATATATATAAAATGATTTATTAATTATTTGTTTAATAATTAACTAAAAAATATAGTGGTAGTGATTAAAATAAATTTATTATTTACAAGATTAACTTTGTTGGGGATTCTTAAATCCCTACCTCTAATTATAATTATCCATGTTTACTAATAATTAATCCCCTTGATCACAGGACAAGATTAAATGATGAGGATGGATACTCTACGCCTGAGGCATTCAATTATGGATTACCATACCTGTAGGCATCTGTAACCAGTGAAGGTTTTAATGAACATTAAGTCGAAAATGAGTTATTTTTACTGCATGAGGTCATCTGGTTATTGTTTATAGAGCATTATTTGCAAACTATGAGGAAAACTAGAGGTCATGATCTTCTTTGTATTTTTGAGGTTTTGATAGTGGGCCTAATGGTTAAGAGCATGTGTTTCCTCTGAAAATGTTGAATGAGCTTGCTACATTAATGTATCGATCCACTTCATTTTGTCATATAAAATCACATGGAAAACATCTTGCATCAACATCAAGATCTAGACACCCCCTAGCCAAATACATTTTGGCCTTCTAACGTGAATAAGACTAGTCCTTGCTCACTAGCGCAACAAGTCGTCACTTGGAGCAAGGTAAATTCCTTTAACTAGAAATGGTGAAGCCCTAGGCCAATTATCATCCTTTCATGCAAATTGAACGGAAACACACTTTACCAATGCTAAAGGAACTCACTCTACCAACTAGCCAAGTACCTCTTGGCAATATGGTTAGAATATTCTAGCTCAGGGAGCACTCTCTCCCTTGATGATCTTTAAGCGATTCACCCTAGCCACATTACATGTCCCCTAGTCAATACTATTAAAATGTCAATATTCTAACCTAGGGAGAATGTCTTCCATCAGTATTCTAACCTAGGGAGAATGTCTTCCCCTTGATGCCACATTGCTTCCTTATGTACCATGTCTAAAAAATAGTGGTACTTGATCTCAATGTGTTGTGACTTTTCATCATGGCCATCTTATGCACGTGATGAAACAATATTGCCAGTAGATTCAAAGATGAACTGCTTCACAACTCACCAAACTAGCTACAATATACTCAGCTTCTATAGTGTTGAGTGTGATAGATGTATATTTCCTACTTATCCATAATATCAAAGGATAACCCAAAACTGAAGCATAATTTAGATGTGTTATTCGTGTCTTGTGCGCTCTCTTGAACTTAATCCTCTGGAGAATCTTCTTTTCACAAACTTTGCTTATTTTTTCCTTATGATTCTATATGTTATTAAAGACTTGGCATCCTTAATGATGTACCTACAAGCCTCATTTGAAGGTCATGGAAGATATTATTATGACCATGTAAAAGATAAAAGGACAAGAGGCCGATCAAAAGAGCTACAATAATAATCATGGAAAAATTATATAAAGTACTTGTCTTTTGAGGATTCTAGGGAATTGTCAACTCCCTCTTGATCCTTTCCTTCTTGAAAAAATCATTGAAATCCATATACAACTTCATCAAGATATAAATTCTTATCATCATCCTAATCTTTTTTTATTAATTCATGTAGCTTCACTTTTCTTCCTTGCATGAATTTTATGAGCTAGGGTTTGTTTATCATCAAGTTATCTATCCATGAGAAGGTCTCAATTGTAAGTTGAGACATCTTCATGTTACCAAAAACACACTCCTAGTAGCATTCAACATTCTTTATTGTGTTCTTGGGTATCTTATGACTTTCACATTCAAGTCATAACCTTATTGTGTGATGCATTTATCATCATTCTCATATTTTTTTATCAATGAAGGATGTTCCATCTGAGTCAAACTACCAATATCAGTCCAAAAAAATGTATCAAGATAAATGATCCAAATTTCCATTTGTAAGGCAATGTCCCTTTCATGCATTTAATGCTACAATAAGTACTTATGGCCAGTAACTTGCAATCATGATATAATTCCATTTGTGAATGACCATGCCCCACCATATCTTCCCTGCTTGAACGTAATTGTCATCAATTCCACTCTAGAGTCATTCTTTGCATTAATAAAGGACTTTCTATACTAGGTTGTTATTTTCCCTTGATGAGATGTGTGAGTGTGGAAACTTAAGTAAAGTGCCGAAAATTGGTTGTTGAACCCTTTGATTGTTCATCTAAGAACTTCCACCAACTTGAAATTGTAGAGATGATTAAAACTAATCATGTAATCCCTTTCGTGTGACATTGAAGGATTAAGTCACATTCTTTAGCAAATACCTTGTTAGGTCCCTATAATACTAGCACTGTAATCCCCTTGTTATTACTGTAGCCCCCTATTGTTATTTTTTTTCTCATGTATCCCCCATGTTATTATTGTTGTGCCTCGTAGAAGCCCACTATTGTTATTATTGGCCCTTAAAATATTATTTTATGTAGTCTTTGATTATATCATGACCCCTTAGACTCCTATCTATACAAAGGAGGTATATCAAAATTATCGGACCATGTGCAAAAAATCTCACTCCCACAAACAGAAACCAAAGAGGAACTAAAAGGGGACATGGATGGCTTCTATGGGGCACAAAAATAACATGGGTGATACATTGGTACAACAATAACAACATCGGGGATACATGGAAACAACAATAACAATAGGGGGTTACACTAATAACAGCAATGAGAATACACTAGTATTATAGGCACCTAACATACGTTTTCAATTTCATCACACTAACAAAGCCTTTTATTTCTCCTAAATAAGTATTTTTTTTTAAGGAGACACAAGCTCATTGGGGTAACTCTAATCAACTTCAAGTGTTTCCCCAACTCTACTAGCCTACCAGGTCTAGGTCTCGGTCAAACTTTCTTAAGTTAAGGTGAGTCTTATACTTCAACATGCACACTTAACAATCACTTTATGGTAGAACAACATCCCCAAATTAACCTTGCTAGACTACTATCATCGGTAATTCAAACTATGTTTTCAAGGGTATGATACCTTTCATCTTCTTCTAGGCCAACAAGCTAGCTATGGTTCTGTTCTGATCTTTTTTCGAATAGGTTGATGCTTTTCTCGAACCTTTCATTTATTTGTTGAGGCCTTTCGACCCTTTTATGGCAGATATGAGGATTATTGCTTACTTCTAGGACTTTGACCCTCCTCCTAATCATGGAAACTTAACACCTTTTATAGACAAAAAAACTCATTCTTCATGAAATCAATATTAAGAATTTTTTTCATTCAAACTATAGTTAGCGAATTGACTCTTCCATAGTCCAATCTAAGTTTTCCTTCTGGGGAAATCAAATGACTAGTCTTTAAGCTTGTTTATATTAACTAATGGTTTCTCTTTAAAAATATTAGATTTGGTACCATCTTGATTTTCTAAGGAGAATCTAATATTCTAATTTGATAATTAATTTCTAATGATTTATTAATCAAGTTGCTTATATCACATGTAATATTAAGCAATTATAAATAGAAAATCCCAATAATAGTGCAATAATGATTATAGCATAAAGAGACAACCAAGCACAAAATTGAGATAAAAAAATTGACCTGGGAAACCCAACTTTGAGAGAAAAACAACAATCTTTTATTTGGATAAATTCTTCAATTCAACAAAAGGTACAATTTGATTTTAAGTCAAACTGACCACACAGATCTAACAAGTCCTTGTCAAATAAATCAAATTTCATCCTTCTTGTTTGTACTCATCATTTCGGTCAACCTTTTTTCAATATAGCTGAAATTTGACCTCCTGGAGCTAACAAATAAGTTTGTTCAACCTACCTAGAATTTTGGTCAGCTACCTAGAACTTGCAAAGAGAAAATTCAGTCAAACAATATGTCGGTGTTTCCATATGTGTGAGGTCAATGTTGGTCAAAAGATGGACAAACTTGGTTTCCATAGATAAAATTCTCCCTTATAAATCTCATCCTCTTTCCAAGACTCCTTCACATGTGTGAATAAAATATTACATGCTCCTTTTCATGATCTGAGTCAATCTCCAAGTGATGAGTTCAAATGCTAATTTATAGTGTATTAGTGTGCCCCAAGTGGTGCAGCTTTATGGCTGGGATGACCTGATCATTTGGATCTGAAATGAATATTTTGGAGTCAAATTAAATTCAAAATTAAAATGTTAAACTTCTTCCTTTTAATTTATTTAAAGGGTTCACCTAAGTAGCTAGGAATATCGACTATAGCTACCCTAGAAATCAACAAAATTCATGTCTAAGACAATGAATTTTTTGGGTTGAATTGTAAAGGAGGAAAATAATAATTTTTTTAATAAAATTTAAGTTTTTTAAAGGCGTACAACTTTATTATAGCTAATTTGAATGAAGAATAGGTTCATTACTTCAAGCTTTGAAGCAACTAATAAGAGTGGCATCTAGTAACAGTAAAAGTCCTTTATCTTAAGATGAATAGATAGGTGGTTATCTTTGTATATCGTTGTAAATATGGTATTGAGTTTTGGTTATAAATATCCATAGATATTATGATTATTTCTTGGATGAAACAAATGTGCATGAGTATATATGTGGTTTTTATTCTAAATATCGTAATGAGTTGTTTTATAAATCTCCAATAAACAATATGATTGTCATGTCTTCAGCGGTGGTCATTGTAAATACTACAACAACATGGATTATAAAGCTCCATAGGAAGCATGTTTTGGTTCCCAACGATATTGCTAGTTATAGGTCTCATTGAACATCAAGGACGATGTTCCCCTAAGGGGCACATCTGTAACAACCCTGGGTTAAAATTTCATATAATAAGGTTAATAAATGAAAACTAAGAACAAGGTCATAGGGCACGTATTCCAAGTTGAATGTCGAGAAAACATCCTAGTTGGTGTCACTTTCTATTATTATGGCTAAATAAATTGGCAAACGCTTTGGAAATGTAAAATGGAAATTATTTACATTTATGAAAATAAAGGAAAATAGGAGAAAATAGAGATGAAGAGTAACATATTTGCATGAGAGGAAATTGAAGGGAAAATAGAGGAAATTGAAGGAAATAGAGGCCTCAAGAATAAAAAGGCTTCTGAGGATCAGTTCATAGTATTTATCAGGTTAGTTTTGGGAATTGCTTTCAGAGAGGAGAAGAGCACCAAGATGAGCAAGGAAGCAAAGGAAGCAAAGGAAGGAGAAGAAAGAAAAAGAAAGCAAAGAAAAGAAAGGATCAAGCAAGGAATAGATGGATCAAGAGGCTACAGTGGGATTGATTGTAGGTATAAAGTTGCTTGTATGATTCCTTGCTAGTTTTGGCATGAATGGTACATGCATGTGTGTATTAGGTTATCTTACTATCATTAGCATGGGTTTTGTCTAGTTTGACAGTGGTTTGATCCTTGCCTTGCCATTTCGGGATAGCCATGGTGTGATGGGATTCATTCTCGGTTGAGCTTTAGATTGTTGGAAGGTTTTGGATCTAGGTGATGTGTACTAAGGAAAATCCCAAGGGTTGTGGGTGGAGATGGGCTTCTCTTGGAATCCCCTAATAGTTCGGTAGAGACAGGAAGATTCCTCAAGGAATGGTGAAGGAATTTTAATGCATCTAATATTGGTTTGGTTTCATGATCTTAGGACCAGTTTAGGTGATATCACGGTAGTGTGAGGCTAGAAGTGGTTTAACCTATATATTCCCTTGGTCGTTTATTTCTTGGTTTATACAATGAGGTACCACATTCATGCTTGGAATCTAGAATAGGGGTGATTGGCTAAAAGAAATGTTTAGTTCAACTTAATCTACGGCCATGTGGTTCATGGAAGTCCCTAGCTTGATTAGATTTTGAATATGTTAATAGGAGTTATTTCCTCTTGCATTTAATGAGTAGATTTACTTGTTAATATGTTTCTTTAATAGTTGTTCTATCATTCTTATTAATCTAGTTATATGCAAGTTAGAAGCATGGTTTTATAACAGATTCTAGTCATGCCTCTCATCATGTTTTATTGGTAAATTAATGGTTATTGAATGCATGACCTAATAGATGTTATGGAATCTACTTTGAGAGGGAATTATAACTTCCTGATTATTCTCATATAAGTATCAGAGCCCTAGTTTCAGATATGTATTAGTGAACTATAGATTTCATGTTCCCAATATGTTCGACGAAATGAATGTCATGGTTAGGCATGGTTGGGTCAAGTTTGTGGCTCAAATTTCTATATCCATATTTTTCTTGATGTATCTTATCATTTTGGAAAGTCTCATTAAGTTCTTGGAAATGGTATGGAGACAAGCCCTTAAAAGGTGCTATTGATTCTGAGGCTGCAAAATTAGAACTAAGAAAATGGGATTGCAGTCGCTACCTTGCAAGGTTTTGAACTTGACTGAAGGCGTATAGTCTCATGGATACAGTGTTATTCCTACGGCTGAAAGTATTAGTCTGTGAAAAAGAAATATGACTCAGGGTTTGGTCATCTGCAGTGGTGCTCTACCTCTTGGAGGTCCTGTAGCTCTTGAGGAAGGTTAATAGGGTTTCATTTTTTAAACCCATTTCCTTAAGGTGAACTAGGAGGTTATGTCATGTCATAGTAGCCCTCAACTCATGTTTACCCTAAAAAGATAGTGAAATTATGTAGATATGGGAGGGGTGGTTACACATAGACTCATCTGCAAGGTCAAGCAATGACATGGATGGCTCTACATCTACATCAATAATATCATCTCTTGTTTTAGTGTTGGCGGGGATGGGAAAGTCCCTTCCTTTTCCAAAGGAAGCATCTTCATCAAATGTCACATCCTGACTAAACTCAATGTTCTTCATGGGTGTGACTATGTTTATACCATGGGAGCTCTCGTTTTTTCACTCTTTCATGTGATGTGTTTCCCGCATGAAAGAAAAATCATGACCATTGACCAACTTTCATATGTTGGTCCTAATTTCACTCCTAAGTAATGAAAATCTGTAAATGGACCTTATATTCATGTGGTATCTATCTTGCCACAGATTAATTATGTGGCAATGTATCCCATTCACATACCTACTAATGAATATTATCCTTTCACTATTTCCTCAACTTGTTTTGACCTAGATCTAGTAGGTGAAATGGTGAATGATTTACTTGGGGCATTGGAGCATGATATTTCCATTAGATCACTTAATATATATCCCTTCTAGAGTGTCGTTCTCTCATATGATGAGAATCTCTTGGAAGCCATGGCCTTTTGCAAGTCATGATCAACGTTCCCAAAGAATATTTTATTGTCTTGTGTCAATCTCCTTAAAAGATGAATTAAGGTGTCGAGGCAAAGTTATTTTTCTTGTATCAAGCCCGTTAAAAAAAAAACAAGTAGAGAGAAAAGTTCTTTTCCTTTTGTCAAGTTCATTAAAAAATGAAACTAGGTCTAGAGAAAAGTTCATTTTCTTGTGTCAAGCTCGTTGAAAAAATGAAACAATGTGAAAAAATGAAACCATCTTCAAGTATTCGCATGCATAGTTTCCCATGTTTTAGGCTTGTGTAAAAATGAAACCATTCTCATCCTATCTAGTGTGATTACCATTTTTTATCATCCTATTTTTTCCAGATGAGCCTTGGTTTTCTAATTCCATTGTTACCATCTACTTGGCCAATCATATGCTTTCACTTGGTTGTTTTACCTATTCTTGAGGAACCACTGCAATGAGTGGTCTCATAAGCCAGTGTCTTGACCTTTGCATGTTTTGAGCAGTTCCATCATGACCAAAACCAATTTTTATCCATACATTCCACTCATTCCTCTAGGATAAGTCCTCTTTTAGTTCTTTTTAGACTCCCAAAATATGAAAATATTGTCGAGCACTTGTCTTTTCGACCTCATTAAAGTAAATTAAAAGATATCTAGTGAGTATAAGTTTCACTCTTTTTTGAACTGAGATATATTCACTACAAAAAAGGAATACCTTAGTCGAACATGGCTAAGAGGTTCTCCTGAGTATGATTTTCTACCTTCTCATACTCAAGAGAATATTTCTCCTCTTTTTCAAAGGGTATAAACATGAAAAATATGTCGAGTTATAAATTTGTTGGACTTTTTAAAATATCAAACATTGATGGACTCGTAGTTTATCATAGGACCAAAGAACTCCTTCTCTAGGTTTGTTAAATATTCTTAGAGTGATTCACCCGAAGGATGAACTTATAGATCAAGCATATTTTATCCTCCTCAATCTTGTTATAAAATAAAGAGTTACTGACCAATATGGTTGGGGAATTTGGGAAAATAGGGTACTTCATTTTTAATGAAAATGAGTCACTCCTAAACATGACACTCTTCCACCTCATCTCGATGGCTATTGGGTTGGGAAATATTCTTATGTTTTTATTGAACATACCATTTGAATGCCTCCACTTTTGGTTTTAGCTCAATGTTTCCAAATCCATTTAGTATCGCCGCTATGTTCAAGAGAAACTATTCAGTCAATATCTTCCATAACACTCTTAAGCCTTCATTCCATGTCTACATTTCCTAATCTAGTTATGTATCAGCAACATTCTAATCATTCTATCTCAAATCATGATACATGTTTTGTGTCATTCATGGGGGATAATTAAGGCCCTCCCACGATAGGTTGTTTACTGCCGCCATCATCTCATTATCCAGAAGTTACCTCAAAAACACTTCTTCGTACCTTCGTGTTTTCATACATCAATTGGAAGTTTCCTCACTCTCGGTGAAAGGTTTACATCATCGAGCTTAGACTAAAATATTTTATTTCATGTTCGACATCAACTCATTTATTCACATCATATGGATTTTACTAGAATAGCTTGATAGTCGTTAACATCATCGATGGTTTCTATCACGCCTATTAGCATATTACATCATTAGCCGGTACTCATATGGTGTCTACCATGTTCGACCTCAATTCATTTATTCACATGGTTAGACTCATACATTGGGTGGTCATGTGAATGAGATAGAAGAGCTCAAATCTAGTTTCACCCATATGGGTTGTGGTTTTAGGAGTAATAGAATATCACAATGTATGATGGCTATGATTATATAAAAAAATCACCTAGTCATGGGTCCACCATTTGTCTTATGTGGACATGTCTCTTGATCATTGTAGATGTAATGTTATCTTATGTGTTGTGTATGGGTATGGATCCCTCAAAAAAGATGTCATGATGTAGATGTATTGTAACAGATGATGATCTCGTGAGCTGTTCTTGATCCCGACTTGTTACAAGGTAAAGCACTTCAGTGATCAAATATCATTTCTAACTTTGTGCTTTATGGGGCAATCTGTTATAGGCCAATTTGTCACATCTAGTCAATAGGCCTTCAAACATGATCATTCACATCCTTTGAACACTTTTCCATCCTCCCTACAAAAATCCCTAAGCATGACTCTTTCTAAACTTGAGTTTCTGCCTGAAAGCACCTTGTTTCAATCATTTTAAGGACCAGTGCACCCTAGACCCTTACTATCCAGGGTTGATTATGAGGTTTCCCTACTCGGCACCTACATTGATCACAAGCAGGTTCCTTAGTGTTGGGGGTGAATTTATTCTATAAATTCAGGAAATCAAAAGGAATCCTGAAGATTCCTCTTCCAAAAGCTTCCAATATTTGTTGTAACTATTTACCTCAAATAAAAGGCTTGAATCCTACCCTATCCCACCTTATATTTTTCATCCCTTATCCCTTGATATCATAGTCCCATCAAGAGTGGATCTCAATCCTAGATTGGTAAATGCATAAGAATTCTATAAGAACTTGGTTGGTTATTGTTGGCTTTTGGAGAGTGATTCTACCCTTATGCCCTTGATGTGAGAGATATCTTTCAAAGCATTAGGATAAGTAGAGGTGCACTTTCTAACAAGAAAATGACAACTCAACTTGGAGGAGCCCCTGTATAAGATCCAAACCTATTTTTTGTTGTAATTCACACCATTTCTATTAATGCAAAGAGTTCCTTTTTTTCCTGTATATGATGTTATGGTTCCATATATTTAAATACCATTTTTATCTATTGAATAAAGTGATTAGATGGTTCTTCATAGATCTCATAGATCATTGGCTTATGTTATCTTCCTATGCAGGTTCTAATTATAGAGACTGGAGCTAGTGTTGGAGCATACAATCTAAGGAAGGAGTGAAGCATACGATAGATTCAACGCAGGCTTCATCCCATTATCTATTTACTTTAAGGAAAACATTCTTCACCTTGTCTTTCTTTTGTTCTAGGTGAGTCCACCAGGCCTAGGGAAGATACTTCTATCCACATTCGTAGATTCCACATAATAGGGCAGACTTGTACCCTTGGAGGTCGACTTGGTCAAGCAAGGAAATTTGATTTCTCTCCTTTTTTTTGATGATGAAATTCAAACTAAAGTTGTACATTTTCAACATGAAAAAGAAGTAGTTCAAACCAACGAAGAATACCCTATCTTTGTAGATTCAGAGGAAGGTGTTGCAAAAGAAGAGGAGCTAGAAAATCAAAGGGATGAACCATGTCAAACACCATCAATGTTAAAATATGTACAAAAATATCATCTAGAAGACCAAATGATTGGAGATGTAGACGGAAGAATACAAACTTGAAGAAACATGACAAACACACCAAAAAGGAATGGCATTTCTTTATTATCCACACTAAAACCAAAGAATTTCACTCAAGTAAGGATGTTCACTCGATCAAGTCAATGGGCGAAGATATGAATCCAATTGAAAAGAAGATAATGGGAAATAGTACATCATCCAAAGAATAAAAATGTTATATGAACCGAGTGGGTATATAAGAAAAAATGAATGAAGATGGACAAATCATCAGAAATAAGGCAAGATTGGTGTGCAACATATACACTCAAATTGAAGGAAGTGACGTTGAAGAGACCTTTCCTCCTATTTCTAGAATAGAGGCTATATGGATGTTTTCAACATTTTCTTGTTCAAAATCCTTCAAAGTATATGAAATGGATGTGAGATCTAAAAGAAGAACTAGACATGGAACAACAAAAAGGATTTGAATTGTCTGAAAATACAAACTTTGTATACAAATTAAAGAAGACCTTGTATGGATTAAAGCATGCTCAAAGAGCTTTGTATGCTAGACATGATCACTATCTTTAATAAGGATTCAATAAAGGAGTTGCAAGAAGTAACCTTTACATGAAGATGGACAAATATAATCTACTAATCACATTAGTATAAGTGGATGCTCTAATTTTAGGGAGAAATAATGATGAAATGAGTCACAAATTTTCCCAAGATATGTCAAAAGAGTTTGAAAAATTGTCGATTATTACAGATTTGTCTTACTTTCTTGGACTTAAAGTAATTCAAATTGAAGAAGGAATGTTCATATCACAAGTAAAATATCTAAGTGATATTCTTAGGTTATTTGTGATCAAATAATGTGCTATTGTGAGCACACCTATGAGTATAGGCTACAAATCAAGTAAAGATAATGAATCTCCTATGGTGGATGCAACACTTTATACATCAATGATTGGAGGTCCCTTACATTTCATAGCTGCATCACGAGATAACATGTATGAAGTAGGAATGGTGGAAATATTCCATTTAACCCTAAAGGAATATCACATTCTAGTTATAGAAATAATACTCGGATACCTAAAAGGCACTTTTGATTTTGGACTATGGTACCCTAAGATCACAAATATTACCTTGGAAACATATATTGATGCATATTGGGAAGGAAGCATTCATGACAGAAGGAGTATGAGTGGGAATGCATTCTTCTTAGGAGATTTTCTTGTATCTTAGCTTAACAAGAAATACTCATCTATATATCTCTCCATAGTCAAATACAAGTATATAGTAACAAAAAATTATTGTACAAATATCCTATGGATAAACGAAGCCTTGAAGGATGTCAATATAGAAACACATTAGCCCATTACTTTGTACTATGACAATACTAGTGCCATTAGTCTCTTAAAAATTTCAGACATCCATTCAAAGACAAAACATATTCCAATCTAATAGCACTTTCATCAAGAACAAGTTGTAGATTAGAGCATAAAAAGGAACTATGCCAACTAAGGGACAAATTGAAGATTTCTTCACAAAACCCCTACCTAAACAATATTTTTAATATGTTCCTCAAAATATGTGGGCCATCTATATTACATCCCATTAGAGCACTAGTTTTCTATTGATGTCAAAGCAAGAGAATATGATGGGTTGGAAACATCGTGATAGTAGGAGAAACATGGTAATAAGGGTAGCAATAGATGAGGGGATTGTTATCAACAATAGCAAAGGGGGATATTGTTCAAATAATTTGATTTTATTAATGTGAAATGATGACTTGATGAATATAAGAATGCCATAGATTCAAGGATCACATTAAGAAATTTCCAATGAGCTATATCATGCCTCCTCTCTTCCCTCAAATGATGAGAAATGAAATTTTTGGGTGAGGAAATCAATTTTTGTCCCCCTCTTCATGTCCACCTACCTTGAGATAAAGTAGACCCCCTAATATAAACATGACAATTCAATGAGGGCTCAACTAGTATAAATAATTCACCATTCCTCATCATTTCCTCATCCAACTTCGCCAAGGAAGACAATATCAAGGATATCAAGCTAGATGTAGAGAGATAAGGTTCATATGTCAATGAACAAATAAGAAAATTCAAGGAATTTGTTTGGGTTGTTATCTCCATTTTTTTGGATCAAGGTTTATTGACACATATTACAATCTTATTGGAATTGTAAAACTCAAACACTATACAGCACAAAATTTATTCTTCTCATAGAGAAGTATCGACCTTAATTATAGTAGACCTCAACCTACACTGGAGTAGAACTCGGCCTATACTATTAGACCTGAACCACATTCAATTATCAGACTCCTACAAACTTCAGCCCCATGCAAATATCAACCTCGTATAATCGTTGGACTATGGCTCTGACTACGCACCCTTAAATTATCGCTTAATTGTAGCAGAATTAAAACTCAAAATGTGGCTTCCTTGTACTATTTTGGATCTATGTTTTTAATATCATTTTGAGAGTAGAATTATACCAATTTATGATCACATTTTTCATCAATCTCTGTCGCTAATTTGGTGAAAATTTTATACTATTTTGACTGAAAACTTGGAACAATTTTATATCAAAATTTAAAAGTGCTTTGGGCCCTCTCTCTTGTAAACAAATTTGATATTCCTTGAGCAAGTTTTTTAAGACTCTTGTAGGAGAATCTTTAGAGAAATTTGCGAATATTTTAATGAATCATATTTGAAGCCTTTGTCAAAGAGACCTTTGTAAGCCTTGTTGAAGTAGACTTGAACCCTTCTTGGAGCAAGGGAATTTTGTAGACCTATTATATTGTGTATTTGGAACTTATTTTGGAGACATATTATAGAAGCTAATTTTGAAGTCTATTTGGAAAGCTTGGATCCTAGCAATATTAGAGTGCTCATTTTGACCAAGTTGGTGGTTGGATTTGCTCAAGGTGGGAGCCTTGAAGGCATTACAGATTCTGTTGTTCAAGTTCGAGCTTAAGATTTGTTTTAGAGGATTAGAGTTCTGAATAGCTTCATCAATAAAAAAATTTATATTTCTTATGTTATAGTATAACTTGTGATACAAATATTAACTAGCATAATATCACACTTCAAAGAAATATTGATTCAACCACCCTCTCTGTATTTCTAACACTTGGGTTAGCCATGACACTTGGACCATTTTTATTCCATTCTGCATATTCTTCATATTAACATAAACGTTCATGGTATTTTGCAATGGTAAGAGTTCATTATGATTATATATATATATATATATATATATATATATATATATATATATATATATATATATATATATAACATTGCTTATGCCAAAGTCATATTTCATTAAGTCCTACAGTATACCTTTGGAGTTGGTATATAAATTTTTATGTTATGCTGGGGGGGCTACCCATGGTACCATTGTGTATTTACTAAGGGATGGTTCTACATGTATTACCCTTCATGCGACAAAGGCCACCTAGCTTGGTATCTTTAAGGTATCCCATTCCCTATTACACAGAAGAAGAATGTGGATGATGAGGATTATCTTGATAAGTTCGATACTACAAATATCATAATTGGTAGTTAGGTTAACTACCCTCCTCACCCTCATCACCGTCCTCAACCACCTCCATTGTTTGCACACTCAAATCTTGCGAGTGACACTCTACAACTCTAAGAAAAAAATTAAAATACTAAGGCCTCTCTTCTACCTCAAAAAACTACTAATGATACTTTCCATCAAAAAGGAGGAGGTTTCTATGACTAGTACACCAATTGCTACAAAAAAATAAAATTTTTATGTTCGAGGTAATAATTAGGATTATAGTCATTTCTCAGATTATTTGATTTCTTTGATTTTTTTTTCATTTTTCCATTTCTTTGATTTCTCTATGTGCTTCGAGTTCTCAATAAATATAGGATTCTCTGTTAGATGGATCCCACTCTTGTTCTCACAATATATTAGTGTAGTTTCTAGGGCATGCTCAAATAAATTTCCAAAGAGATTCCTCAACCAAACTACTTTCTAGCTAGCCATGCTAGCAACAATGTACTCTGACTCTACAGCACTCAGTGCTACAGAATTCTACTTCCTGCTCATCTAAAATATCATGGAATATCCAAGGCTAAAACAACATCTAGACATACTCTTCCTATCGAAAACATTTCCTACCCAGTCAACATCAGTGTATCCATGAATTCAAACATCTTCAATAGAATATCTCAAACCAAGTGTGATCGTCCCATGCAAATATCTCAAAATGTGTTTGATAGTGATCCAATGGGTAGGAGAGGCACGATTATGAATTTAAACAACATATTCATTGCGTAGCATATCTCTAGATGGGTGTTCGCTAGGAACATTAGAGCGCCAATCAATTATCTATACTTAGATGGATTTCCAAATTGGTTCCTATAGCCTCTGCACATAATTTCTTGAAGTTTATTCCCATTAGTGTGTGTAGGGACTTTCATTTCATCATTCCAAATTTCTCCAACAACTTCACAACATATATTCATTTTGAGAGGAAAAGCTCACCGGTCCTTTGCCATATGCCAAGGCCTAGAAAGTAATGCATGAGTATGAGGTCCTTCATCTTGAATTTAGAGGCTATCTCCATGTTACATTTGATCATTAGGGTCTCACTACCTATCAAGAATATATGGTCAACATATAAAACCAAAATCAATGAGATATCTTGGACTACCTTGAAGTAGATGTTGGGATTGACATTACTTCTTATGAAGCCTAGCTTCACCAAATAATTGTCAATGTGGGCACACCATGCTCTAGGGGATTGCTTCAAATCTTATGATGCCTTATTCAACCTCAAAACATGTTCCTTTGGATGCTCTATGTCAAATCCTCATGGCTTCTCAATGTACACTTATTCCTGTAACATGCCATAAAGGAATGTTGTCTTCAAATCCCTCTAATGACAGGTCCATCCTTGACTTGCAGCAATGGAAACATATTATCATCATAATATTATCCCTCTTGATTAACCACTCTGAATTCAACACAGATTTCCCCTTCGGTCTCATACAAGATACCATACATCATGATTCATAATTGATTCATATTATTTGGCCATAACATACTTCCAAACTTCTTCTTTCACGACTTCTTCAATGGTGGGAGGCTGGCTTCAATCATAGTTCTCATGGTGGAAACATATCCCTGGTATCTGCATGACTTCTTACTTTCTCTAAATTCTCTTCCAATGGGAGCACACCTCTCATCATCTTGTAATGAGTCACAAATCCAAAGTGCCCTCTTCTTGGTGGGAGGATCACATAGAGGAGGATCTAGGGAATCTATGGGTTCCATGGAATCATCAACAATATTTGTTTCAGATAACGACATCAAAGGAACATCTAAAATATCCATATCATCATTATTCTCAGGAGGATAATGCAAAGGAAGGTACATTACTTTACAAGGGAAGCATCTTCATCGAATGTAACATCCCTGCTCATTTCAACCTTGCTTTGACCAAGAATATACTTTCTAAATGCTTTAGAATTTTCATAATATCCAACAAACATACATTTTCTTCCCATAGCCTCCAACTTGTTTCTTTTGTGCTTCGTCACGTGAAAGTATATGGGGAAAGCAAAGTTACAAAGATGACCAACATCGGGCTTGACACATGTGAATACTTCTTCTAGGGTATTGTTGTCTAATGCTTGATGAGGCGCCCTATCTTAAACATATACAACAACACTCATTGATTCTCACCAAAAGAGCTTTGGAAGCTTTTGATTATGTAGCATGGCATATGTAGCTTCTATAATCGACCTGTTATTTCTTTCAACCACTCCATTTTGTTTGGGAGTATAGGGCACAATTGTGTTTTTATTTACCTTCCTTTTTCCAAAAATCAATGAACTCCTTAGATGTGTACTCTCCACCATTGTCAGACCTGAATATTTTCATTTTCTTCCCTTTTTTTATTTTTGATCAAAGCTTTTAACACCTTGAATATTTCAAAGGCTTCATCCTTGTGCTTCAAATAATATATCCTTTTCTTTCTTGATAAGTCGTCAATGAAGACGATGTAGTAGAGATGGCCAATAATATAATTCATAAACATTGGATCACATATGTTAAAATTAATGATATGGAGAATGTAATTTGTATTTTTCTCACTAGAGGGTAATGTTCCACTTGTCTTCTCTCCATTAGCACAACCTAAACATAGTCCATCATGTTGAGCTTGGGCCTTAGGAATCCCTGAGACTAATTTCTCCAATTCCAAAAGAGAATAATAATGTATATGGGGAAATCTTTGGTGCCATAGCTCACTTAGATGAATATTATCATGGAATAATTATAGAAGAGGTCTTCCAGTAACCCAGTATATTCCTTCATATCTTGATCCTAATGTGAATGAATCTCTCATAGGTTATACAACAGGAAAAGTAAGAACCTTTTCCTTGATGAAGGAAGTCCTCATCCCTTTGTCTCCCAAAGTAGATATTGATACCAAAATCTTCTCAAATCTCTGCACATACATCACATCATCGAGAAAAATAGATTCCTTAAAGTTCAAATGAAATTTGATAGACCCAAAGCCTTTGATGGGATGAGTGGAGTTATCTTCAAGAATAATTTTCAAATTTGACTCCCTCTCTTCAAAATTAGAGAAAACTTCCTTATATCCGTAGAAGTGATGAGTGGCACAACTATAACCAAACTAACTATCCCACAATTATGGAGATGAAGTAGTAAGGGCATCAATAAGAATATGTTCATATTGATTTGTAACATTACTTTCATACCTGGAGAATCTTGAATTCTTTTGGGGATGATGATCCTCATCATGTTGACTAAGATCATCTTGTCTTCTTCTTCCATCTCTTCCATTGCCATCATTACCTTGGTATTCACTTCATTTTTGATCATCAAACTTGTTGTTGTTGATTGTAGATTTGTAGTGTGGAACATTGTTCTTCTTGGGGAAATCTCAAAAATAATGACCTTTCTTGTGAGAATTGTAGCATTCAATGTGAGATGATGATCTATCACTCCTTCTTTTGGCATCTCAAGGTGGAGACTTTCTTGAATTTGATGGACCTCCTTCTGCTTTCTTCTTGTTTTCAATGATAAATGGAGCGAGATCTCCCACTTCATGCTTTTGAATCCTTCCTCTTGATATCATCCTTCATTATTCTTGAGTGATATTTCCAAGAATTTCATCAAATGATGGGAGGGTATTGTTATTTCTTATAGTACTAATGAATGTTTCCAATATAGGTGTGAGACCTCTTAGAGTCACAGTCGCCAATTTCCTATTAGGCACAAATTACCAAACTCTTTGCAATTGATCTCTAAGATAAGATATCTGGAAAATGTAGGATTGCACATACTCTCTAATCCAGGTGGATATTGTTGGAAACCCACCTATTCCACTTGGACCCTCACCATTGTTCTTCCAATTATTTTTAGTTTCCTTAATTGTAGTGCAATTTACTATTTTTGTCAATTTACCAGGTCCTCAACTTCTGCTGCTGTTTTGAGGCCCTAAATGACTTTTTTTGGCAAAATGCATCTAGGTATATATATGGAAATTGCATTATAAACCCTCAGAGAGATCTTTCCAATGAGGTATCATATGCGTCAAACAGAGATAATATGACCAATTTACGACCCTAAGAAATTGGTTGTTCAACTAACCCCAACGGGGCCCAGAAGCTCTTGGTGTTACATCTCCTTCGGTTAGGGTTCTGGTTGTTTAGGGTTTTTCTCTTATTGCCCAATAATAAAAGGGCCCTTGAGCCTCATTTTAAATAAGTTCAGAGGCATGTAGCCGCCACATCTCTTCTCAGAGATAAGCTACCATTGCCTGATCTAGTCTTATTTCCATTATGTTTGTAAGCATATTTTAGTATTTAATATTAATGAAATGAAGTTTTATTTATGCTGCATCTTTATATTTATGGTTATATCTGTAATTTTTTGTGTTGATATTTAAATACGGACCAATGGTATCAGAGGGGTTTGTTCTTTCTATGTTTTTCTTCGCATGTCCCCAACGAGGTCGAGATATAAGGAGTTAGGGCCCGATCTGGTTGACCCTTTGCAATATCAACCTCGTAAACCCCAACAAATGCCCATGGGGGAAGAAAAGAAAGAAGAAAGAGAAGGAGATGCTATTAGAATATTTCAATGGGAGGCCCTTGAGAAACAAAGGAAAAAGATGATGGATAACTTTGCATAGATCCTTCAACGGTTGCTCACCAGTGGCGCATCCACATACAATGGCCACTCTGGAGGATCCCCACCTTTTAAGGTACAAGTAAAGTTTGACATTCTCATATTTGAGTGAAAAATATATGCAAACACCATAGGTAAATGGTTAAATCTGCTAGAAATATATTTTTCTGTTCATGATTTTTCTAGTCAAGAAAAGATTATTTTTTCCCTTCTCAAAGCGACACCCCATGTCAAGGATTGGTGGGAAACATACTATGTGAAAAAGGATGAAAGTACAACCTCATTATTTTCAGTCACTCCCACTTGGAATTCATTTCGGGATTCCATCAAGGAGTAGTACTACCCTGTCAGGAGCTATGAGGACAAATAAATAAATTGGAGCACACTGCGAAAGGCAAGGGATGAATATGTGTCGATGTTTACCAATGTTTTTCATGCCCTTCACACGAAGTTGGGTATCAAGGATTCTGAGAAACATTTGGTACTCAAGTATCGTGGTTGTCTAGACAGATACATTCAGGATAAGATGGAGTTCCTAGACATATCCTCGCTCAACATGGCATACTGGTATGCCATCAAGATCAGCTAGAAGTTCAAAAAGAAGAAGAGAGACTGTGCATCTATGAATCTAAAGCAAGGGAAAAGTGCCCCCAAACCACAGAACAAAGTACAAATCCAAGGCAGGATGGCCAACGATAACCAACCAAAGCCACAAGCAAAGGAAAACACTTCAAAGTTGAAGAAGGACATAGGAAAGTGGAGTGAGTTCCATAAGAGGTCCACTGACAACATAAGTGAGTGTTGGGTGAAGTAGTCACTCGTGGCTGAGCTGAAGGGTTCGAAATTAGATGCATGTTCTGACTCTTAGTCAGAACCTCACAAGGGTAATGACAAAGGGAAGCAGGTTATCGATGTGGAGCCCAACATTACCATTTCCACCATGAAAATGTAGAGGGAGGAACCCGAAGATCTAGAGAAGGAGCGTCTTTTCCACTCCCTAATGTGGGTAAAGTGTTACCCACTGGGATCCAAAAGAACCTCATTGTAGAAGAGGTCATGAAGTAGCTAGGCTTACTGACCACAACACAAATACAACTGTACACCATTGGGTGGCTTCACCAAGGACAGGATCTTCGCATGAGCCAACAATGCCACCTTCCATACAACATCAAGCCCTTCACGGATGAGGTATTATGTGATGTTGCTCCCCTTGATGTTTGTGATGTATTATTAGGCCCACCGTACTTGTGGAAGTGACTTTTTTTCTATGAGTCAAGGCCTCACACTGCTATTTTTACCTTGGGAAATAAGTTGTATAGGATACTAGAGGTAGCACTACCTACCTTCACCTCTATAGTTATGGCAAAATGACATTGTAAGCTCATTTTCAAAACTGGTAAATTTGTTTTGGTGATGATATGCCCTTAGAGAAAGAAGAAGACGGTGGCCACAATCTCCAGATAGGGCCTCTCTACATGACAAGAACAATGGAAAAGGTCATGGAGGAGTATGAGGACATCTTCACCTCCCCCGCAAGGGTGCCTCTACACTATCAAGTCAGACACTGCATCAATCTGACCACAGGTGCATCGTTTCCCAACGGACCAATCTATTGGCGCTTTGTTCTAGAGAACAATGAAATCAGGAGTTATATTCAGGAGCTACTATAGAAAGGTCACATCCGACCAAGTTCATTTCCCTATGGGAGCTTGATTATGTTGGTACAGAAGAAGGATGGTACTTGGAGACTTTGTATTGACCATCGGTGCTGAAAAATATCACTTTCTAGAGTAGGTACCCAATCACATAGAAGGATGACCTTTTGGACCAACTCAAGGGGGGAAATATTTCTGCAAGATTGAGATGAAGTCCAGATATTACTAGGTACCAATCGAACCCTCCAAAATGTGGAAGACTTCCTCCATAGCCAAGGAGGGCCTTTTTGAATGGTTGGATATACCTTTTGAGTTGCCGAATGCTCCTGCAACCTTCATGAGGATAACAGATGGCATCTTGCAGCCTTTCATGAACTCATTTATAGTGATATACTTGGATGACATTTTGATCTTCAGCTAGAGTTGGGAAGAGCACCTCCACCACATTCGACAGGCTCTCCAAACACTACATCAACACAAGTTGTGTGCCAATTTGGAGAAATGCACTTTTGGCATGACCAAGGTTTAGTATCTAGGATGCATTATTGATGAACAGGGGGTGCATGTGGATTCATGCAAGATATAATTAATTCCAAATTAGCCAGTACCAACCACTCTAATAGAGAACCACATCTTTCTCAAACTTGCCAATTTCTACTATAGGTTCATGTTGGGGTTCTCGCATATCACTTATCTCTTGAGTCAAGTCATCATGGGATGAGAGAAAGAAAAAATCCTTTGGTATTAATCTAAACAGAAAGCATTCACAGAGTTGAAACATCACCTCTGCTCTGCACCAGTGCTCACATTACCAGAATTACAACAACCATTTGAGATCGAGACAGATGCCTCTGGCCATGCTACTGGGGCAATCCTTACTCAATAGGTGCATCCAGTGAGATATCACAGTGAGACACTTTCAGACACAGTTCAAAAGTATCCCACTTATGACAAAGAGATGTATTCCATTGTGCAAGCCTGCCGACAATGGAAGCATTATATTTTAGGGAAGGAAATGATCATCCACATATACCACCAACCCTCGTAGTCCATACAGATGCAAAGGAAGTTGCAGAATGATCTCCATCAGAAGTGGTCCACATACCTGCAATAGTTCCATTTGAATATCAAGTAGAAGAAGGACAACGCCAATAATGTTGCAGATTGCCTCAGCCAACCACCAATCATCACGTTAACCACTGTGCTCAACTCTTGCGGGCAAGAGACTTTTGATTGGCCATTTGTCTACAAAAGTGACCCAGAATTTGGCGACACATACCATATGCTCTTGGAGGGTTAACAAGTTCCATATTTTCACCTTCTGGGTGATCTCTTATGCCACCTGGGACAACCTTGTGTTCCTTCAAGTGAGCGTGCCAAGATGATTTAGGAAGCACACTACAGTCAAGTTGTTGGGCATTTCAGGGTCGAGAAAATGGTGGCAGTATTACAGAAGTATTTTTATTGGCCGAATCTTCAACAGGATATTAGGAAGTACATCAGATCCTGCACTTCCTACACCATTGCCTACCCCTAGTTGACCTTACAAATGTATCTTCATGGATTACATGTCAGGCCTTCCTTCTACTAAGCATGGCAACAATTGTGTTTTTGTGGTTGTCAACATATTCTCGAAGATGGCCATTATGGCGGCCTACAAGAAGAATATCACAGCATAAGCAACTCCTAAACTCTTCTTTGAATGAGTGTGGGTACACTTTGTGATCCCACGGTCTATCATCTCAGATTGGGACAACAGGTTCTTCAATACATATTGTTACAGTCTCTGGTCGATGCTGGACACTAAGCTCACTAAGTCCATAACTTTCCATCCCAAAACTGGTGGTGAGACAGAGGTCATCAATAGGATGATCATACACATTCTATGCATGTACAACTCAAATCATCCACGCACAAGGGATGAGAGCCTCCCCTATGTCCAGTACAGTTATAACTGGACTCTCCACTTCTCTACTGGCCACAACCCTTTTCAAGTGGGCTTGGGATTCCAGTCACTATGTCCCATTGATGTGGCCATACCATCTGCAGTGACTTAGGAAGATTCAGCTCATGTCCAGCCCAAAACTAACAAGGCAAATAGATTCATTAAACACATTCAACACATCTGCCAACAGGTCCATGACATATTGGACAAATCCAATGTTAAGTACAATTAGCGACATGATCAACATCGGGTGCCACACAAGTTCTAGGTGGGCGACAAAGTTTGGCTACATTTGCAGAAGCATCGCCTCATTGGGCCCCACCACAAGATTCTCCCACTTCGATATGATCCATACACTATCACCAAGGTTGTGGGAGATAATACTTTTAAGCTCATAATTACCCAATTCCTTGGACTCCACCTATTGTTCAATGTGGATCGCCTTCGACCATACTTTCCACTATTACTGGACACATCTAACATTCTAGAACAACTCGGACCAACAGAGTTAAATCTAGACTACATGGGACAAGCTGCAATTGATCAGATCATGGACACACAGATCAAGAACACTCGCCAGGAAAACATCCATCTATATAGATTTGTCAAAGCCATCCAACTCCTACACCAAGGCAAATGGCTCACTCGGGACCTAGTTCAGCAGAAGTTTCCTCATCTCATGGAGGAACTCAATGCAATGGAGACCATTCCTTCCTAAGGGGGGGAGGACTGATCCAGGTGGATATTGGTGGCCACTTGACTATTCCACTTGGACCCTCATCATTTTTCTTTTAGTTTCTTTTAGTTTCCTTAATTGTAGCATAATTTATTACTTTTGGCAGTTTTTTGGGTGCTCCACCTCCAAATTTGTTTTGAGGCCTGAAATAATGTTTTCTTGGCCAAATGCATCCATTGATTTCAAGGGAAATCGCATCAGCAGTTGTAGTCCTGAGAGAGATATTTACAACAAAGTATCATATCCGTCAAACAGAGCTAATATGACCAAGTTACGACCCCGGGAAGTTGGCTGCCCAACTAACCGCAAAGGGGCTCATAAAATCTTCGTGTTACATCTCCTTGGGTTACGGTTTTAGTTTTTTAGGGGTTTTCTCTTATTTTTCGATAATAGAAATTCCCTTGAGCCTCATTGTAACCGAGTTCAGAGGCATATAGCCACCACATCTCTTCTCAGAGATAAGCTACCATCACCTGAGCTAGTCTTATTTCCATTATGTTTGTAAGCATATTTCAGTATTTGATATTAATGAAATGAAGTGTTATTTCCACTGCATCTCTGTATTTATGGTTATATCTGTAATTTGTTGTGTTCCTATTTAAATATGGATCACTCTCCTTTGTTCATCTTTGTGTCTTTGAGCTGGTCTTTCAAGGAGACGATTTCATTCAAATTGTTGACTTCATACTTGCCAACTATATTATCATACATTTCCTTAGACTTCCTGAAATTTCTAACATATGCAAGTAAATTATCTTGTAAACCATTTGTTATAATTTTTTTTTATTATAACTCACCTTTCTTTTTCTTCTTCTTAATAACAATAGAAGCATTTTCTCGATGCTCAGGCACTTTTCCTTGAATGTAATAAAAAACATCATTGTCGCTAGCTATCATTAGGGAATTTTGAGGTCTGAAATGGGCCTCCTAAGAAAAATGTACAACCAAAATAAACTATAAAGAACCAGTAGGATTCAATATGATGATGTTAATCAGGGGGGATGTTTCACCATTTTTTGAGTAAAAGGGTAAAAATAGTAAAAAATAATAAAAAATAAAACTACTTTTTCAACTCCTATTTTCGACATATCTCCCTAAGGTTTTACTCAAATTTCGAGTGGAAGTACTCGTTGGATGAAAAATTTAATTCCTCATGCATATATTAACCATGTTACATACTTTTGATGTGCCCCGTTACAGGAAAAATGAAAAATACATGAAAAAAGGTGATTGTAATCACGTTTTTCATGTATTTCTCATTTTTCATGTAGTAAGGTCCATTTAAAGTATGGAACATGGGTACTCATTTGATGAGGAATCAAATTTGGAATCGAATGTGTGTTTCTACTTGAAATTTGAGTAAACCCATAGGGAGATAAGTTGAAAATACGAGTTGAAAAAATATTTTTTTTGTTTCTTCCCTCTAAAATTTGATGATGTAATCTAATATTATTTTATTATTTCCATTATTATTTTATAACTTTCTTTGGAGGCTCATTTTATACCTCAAAACTCCGTTAATGGATATCCAACCTAACTTTCCATTCAACAATGCTAGATGAGTCACCCAACTTCTCATTTTGCTTGAAGAAGGAAGACATCTTGACCTAACTAGATTGGGTCCTTCAACTTTTCCAAAGATGACTGCTTAAATTCTTGTCTCCTTTTTTGGATTTCCTTCACCTTAGCTCTGATACCATGTTAAATTTTCAGATTGTTCTATGTTGGATATCCAACCTGGCTTTCCATTCAACAATGTTAGATGAGTCACCCAACTTCTCTTTTTCCTTAAAGAAGGAAGACATCTTGACCTGACTAGATTGTGTCCTTCAACTTTTACAAAGACGATTGCTTAAATTCTTGTCTCCTTTTTGGGATTTCCTTCACCTTAGCTCTGATACCATGTTAAATTTTCAGATTGTTCTATGTTGTATCAATTGGTTTAGCTCAATTCAACACTTCACAACAATCTTTCCAATAAAAATTAATCTTTTCAGTCATCAACAATAATTGAAGATAGAACAATAAATGAAATGACAATGGAGATAATCAACACATCAACAAGATACACAAGGTTTGGGCAAAGACCAGGGAAAAACCCCACAAGGGGGAAAACCCTTTGAAATTCTTCTTCTATTAGATTGTCATAAAATGTTTAGCAGCCAATACAATGATCCATGTACAATATTCAACGAAATAACTGAATAAAATTGAGAAATATGTTTCCAACATCAATATATATTAGAGACAACTTTCCGTGTGTGCAGTCAACTTTGGTCAATGGTCAAATCTCAGTCAAAATTTCTAGTTGTAGGGAGGAGGAGTTGTGTGAGTGACTGAAGGGTTCTAGTCGCTCCCTTGAGCCTACATGCCAACAAATGCAATCAAATTTATCCTCTGACGAGCCAACAACTGTAATCCAAAACCCTAAGAAGATATGCGGGCTTCGAACCCTATAATTTTCGACTTCTATGAACTTTTGTTGACCTAGCCTCAAACCTATCTCAACCAATCAATGAATAAGAAAAAAAGAATATGCTTGGTGATGTCCAAATGAGCTTGAGGTCACTTGTCTTTATAGGCTTCCAAGGGTAAGCAAATTACCATTAGGGTCAATCTTTTCTAATGTGCATGTGCGTGCTTTTCTTCATAAGTACACCTTCTCTTATCCAGATTTGATTATCTTTATGTCAATTTTAGTATGGCTCTCGAAAACAGGAATTCAATGCAATCATCATCTGCATCATATGATTGTTCCAAAGTGGAATTTGGCCCTAGTTTCCAATTTAGACAACCTGGAAATCCCTTCAGACCCATGTTGCTCACTAAGGGCCACACTCAGCCATCTACATTAAAAATTCTAAATCACCAAGATTATATGATGGTTTAAATTTACTCTTCTTTTTATCAGTTTCCATGTTTGTTTCTTAGCATTCAATTTATAGTGGTAATATAAAGATAAAGGCCTTTTTTAATCTAGGTTGTCATTGATGTTAATATAGAAGTGTTCAATAGATAACTTTACACCTACATGAATATGAACCTTCACAGATTTACTATCCTCCATATTAAACCTTTGCAGTATTGTCTCAACATAATTCCTACAGTTTAACCAAATCTTCCTCTTTTCCCAATCTTGTTTAATTTCCATGCCTAAAATATTGTTTGCAACACCTAGATCTATCATGTCGAATTTAGAGGACAAATGGGTCTTCAAATCCTGGATAATTTCTTTGTCATTTCCAACTAGCAACATATCTTCCACATATAAGACTAGATAGATAACACGATCACGAATTATTTTAAAATACACACAATGATTTGCTTTTCTTCTTGTGAAGCCAAGTCCTTGTATAAGTATATCAAATTTCTGATACCACATCCTTAGTGACTGTTTTAATCCATACAAAGACTTTTTCAACTTGCATACTAATTCATTCTTACCCTTCACTACAAAACCTTTAGGTTACTTCATGTAGATCTCTTCTTCTAAATCCCCATGAAGAAATTTTGTCTTCACATCCATATTCTCTACCTCAAAATCAAAAGCAACAATAATGGACAAAAATAATCTAATAGAAGCTACCTTGGAAATAGGAGAAAAAATATCACCCAAATTAATTCCTGACACATGGGAATAACCTTTTTCTACCAATCGAGCTTTTTATTTCTCCACCTTTCCTTCTTCATTTTTCTTCTTCTTGGACACCCATTTGCTGCCAATGGGTTTCCTTCCAATCGGTAAACCCAGCAGATCCCACACCTCATTTTTGTGAAAATATGTCTTTTCATCAACCATGGCCTCTTCCAATGTTTGTCATCCTCTGAATCTACTGCTTCCATCACAGTTCTGGGATCATCAACAATAATAGATAAAGAAAACTTTGCACAGAAAGTAGATGGAATATACCTTTTTGGCTGCCTTCTTTCTCAAACTGATCTTCTCACAGCTAGACTCTATGGTTCTTCATCTTCTGATTCCTCTTCTGGTGTAGTGTCTAATTCTTCCACCTTTTGCTCAAACTCCATCTTCTCAGGTTCCTTTGGTAGAACTTCATGTTTAATAACATCTTTCACCTCTATAAACACCACATCTCGGTTGTACACAACCTTCCTTGTTTATGGGTTTCGAAGCTTATAACCTTTTAAACCATCCTTATATCCAATAAATATGCACTTTCAGATTTACTATCCAACTTTGTTCTTTTCACCTTTGGAACATGTACATATGCATCACATCCCAATACCCTCAGATGTGAAAGAGAAGGTTTCTTACCAGTCCATACCTCTTATGGAGTATTATTCTCCAACGTTGGTGAAGGTGATTTGTTGACCAAGTAATATATAGTCTCCATTGCCTCTACCAAGAATTCTTGTCCTAACCTGACACCATTGATCATGCTTCTTGCCCTTCCCATCAACGTCTTTTCCATTATTTCTACAACTCCATTTTTCTTAGGTGTGTATGGAGTAGTCTTCTGCCGTGCTATACCAAACTTCCTACATAACTTTTCAAATTCCTTCTTGCAAAACTCTCCATCATCATATGTCCTCAACACCTTTATCTTCTTCTCTGTCTATTTTTCCACCAGAGCCTTAAATTATTTAAACCTATCAAAGACTTCAGATTTCGTCATAAGGAAATATATCCATGTATTCCTTGAAAAGTCATCTATAAATGATACATATTACACATAATTTCCTAGTGATGGAACAGACACAGATCCAAACACATCACTGGGCACAAGCTCTAGTATTCGTTTCGCCCTCTTACGACCAAAGGGGAAACCTCACCTAATTTTGCTACCCATATACATACTTTTCATAGAAGTCAAAATCGAGACAGTTATTAGACATACGTTCTACAATACCATTACAGTGAAGTATTCCAAGGCCCTTCTATCCAATATGTTTAAGCCTTTGATTCCATAGCATGGTCTTTTCTCTAGAGACCACTAAATTTTATGCTCCACTTTTAGAAACCACAAAACTGTTGCACCCATCAATAGCATTGTGACCTTGAAGCTTGTATAGAGTTCCAATCTGAACTCCCTGAATCAATACTAGTTCTCCTCGAACCATCTTGCAAGTATCTTTATCGAACACTTTTTTAACACTTGTATCATCTAGCTTACTTATAGAAATCAAATTTCTAGCCAATGCACGAATATGCATAACACTCGGAAGAGTTCTAATCCTTCCACCTTGCAACTTCAACTTGAATTTTCTGTGACCAACGATTCTAGCATTTATGTCATCCCCTAATAAGACATCACCACCATCATATTTCTCATACTCGCAGAACCACTCTCTATGCGGAGTGAAGTGAAAGGATGCACCTGAGTCAATCAACCATGCCTCATGATCTACATGTGTACTTGAAGAAGAAGCCAAGTACACATCCCTACCTTCATCTGAGGTGGTTTTCGCCTCTGTAGAAGGGGCATCATCAGATACCTTTCCTTTCTCAAGAGCTTTAGATTTATAGTCCCTTTTAAGTTCCCCTTCCTTTCTGCATTTCCAGCACACCTTTACATGTTTTCTTGGATATTTATATCTCCCACTCGAGGAATTACTTTTATTTCCAGTCTAGGACCATCTTTGTATAGACAACGCCTCACATTCTAGCCCTACATATTTTCCCGTCTCATCTCCTCCGACAGCAAGGATGAGACTATTTCACCAAAGTGCAAGGCAGTTTCATTTCTACTTATTGCAACAACTAGACTATCCCACAAATCTAGTAGAGAACAAAACAAACTATTTCACTTATATTCATTTGAAATTTTAATATAAATAGATAATAATTGACTTACAATAGTATTAAAGGTGTTCAGATGCTCTATCACCGAGTCTCCATCTTCCATCCTCAGGTTATAGAGATTTTTTTGTAGGAACAATTTATTCACTAGAGAATTAGATTGGTACAAAGTCCCTAAATTGTCCCAAAAGCCTTCGTTGGAGCTTCCTTGATACATTCAACAATACTAAATCTGAGACACACAATCGTATTGTTCTCTTTGCTTCTGACCCAACTTCACTCAGCCTTCAGCTGACATTGTTGTTGGTTTAGTACAGGGATCTACCATGATCCAATACTCTTTATCCACTAGTAGATCCTCCATCTTGAGTTTCCACAACTCAAAACTCTAACCATTAAATTTCTTGATCTTTATCTTTAGACTACTCTCCATCTTCTTTCACCACAAGAATCGATCCCACAGATCTCCCACTAAACAGGGTCTAGCACGGGCCTAAGAAAAAACCCATTAGCAAAAAACACATCCCCTTGAAGCCAAAACAAATCTCATAGCAAAAGTAGGTTATAACATTATACAAAAATTAGCTACATACGAATTCTAAAAAAACTAAAAATAAACAATAGTGAGAGCATAAAACATAAAACATGTATACACAAAGATTTTCCCCTAGATCCAAAAACCGAGAATACCAGATTGATTTTAATTGTGTCCCTTTCAATGCTATAATACATATATATACATATCGAAGCATCTGTAACCCCCAATCCATTAACCCTGGATTAAAATACAAACATAGTTCCCTTAACCATATCTAGAAAATACCATGTATAGAAAACCAGCATGCCCAAAACCATGTGTGAAATCCATGCACAAAACTATAAGAAGGTCTGCCCACCTAATATAGGGTCCCAAAAAAAATTTCCCACGGTGCTCCTTGGGACATCGTGCAATGGGGTTGCCACCCCTCGACATGGGGGGAAGCCACCCTACATGTGACCCCTCGATAGCGACTGATGCAACGTACAGATAGGGCTACTACCCCAACCCGCCTCCCCCGTGTGGGGTAGTCATGGAAATAATATAACAGAACCCAACAGAGACACCACCAATACTTTGATCTCCATCATCGTGAGAACTTTTTGATTTTCCTCTTTCACCCTTTGATCTCTTTCACACGTATTCTCCCGGATCAGGAGAAATACTATGACCACTTCCATTCTTAATGTTGTTTCACACTGAAGTGTACCTCCGCTCATTATCATTTTTCACTGAACATCTCTTCCATTTCTTTGTGCGCTCATTCTTAGACCTTGCATCTATCTAAGAGTTATATTCATCTGCGAGAAGAGAAGCTAAAATCTAGTGAGGTTGTGAAGGCTCTTCCTCATCTTCAAACTTTGAACTATCAGGATGATGTCCAGGTCCCCTCTCATCCACTAACAATGTAGATTGAAGTTCTTACATTGGAAAAATATCCTCTTGTTTGGCATCACTTCCATTGCCTCCAGAGTGAGGAGCTAGGAGTTCAACCAAGAATGGAGAAACATAATCTTCACATCCTTGATGTGTGAAGGAAGGGGTGGGTCCTTTAGATCCAAACCTGTGTGAGTTCTTTCCTATAGAGTCGCTTGGAGAAATCTGGTTAAAGACACTGGACTTTCCATGCACCAATGATTTTAGTTTCCATCTACTGTCAACATAATCACATTGTCCAATTGATTTTTTTATTTCTAGGGCTCTGAGACAGCTTGTGCATCTTATCAACCACTTCGACACATTGTCAAAATTTATTTCCACAAGGGGGCATGGTATTCCTCTCCTATCTTTTTAACCTTCAAGAAAATCTTATAAACCAACTTTATGCTTTCTACTATCAATTGCAGAAATTTCTAATAGACCTTGCCTTGACTTTTTAAGTTTTGGTCCTTATGCACTTTCACTTCTCATCACATTTTTTCTAGAAAAATCTCTTTGATTCAAAGGTATATTCCTTTACCCTAGTATATTTTTCTGTAAGAGGAAACATTTCCTCTGAAACATGTATCCTCTTATTGACACAATTATGCATCCGTTGTCTCCTAAATACCTGTTTCTTTAGTCCCATGTTAGTTTTGAAAGCATCCTCAACAATTTTGTTATTGTTGTTTTCATGTTTTACTACTTCCCTAGAATTATAGATTCTCCTCGACCTCTTTCGACATACAAGATTTGAAGACATGTTTCTTGAAATCCATGCCTGAGTTTTCTGCAGAGGAGGAAATGAAGAAACACCCCCAAAAGCATTTTCTTGATTTGTTAGCCCCTACACATTATTGTTATGATTTCCATATATTACTCCATGAATATTTTGCTTCTATTTCCATGCCAAAAATTCTTGTAAAAGAGAATGATAATTCTCACCTATAGGGGAGATATAACGAACATCATGACAGCCCCTTGCGAGACTTGAACTCAAACCTCCATCCTACAGTAAGGAGATGGATTTTTTATTTTATGAAAGGTTGTTTCTTTATAGTCTTGTCCAAATTAAGATTATAGTTAAAGGCTTCTCGAGGAAAATATTTAACATCAAATGTTTCTTATTTTGCATGAGACTCGAGTGGTTCAACTGATATGCGCCCTAACCTCTTCAACTATACAGGTTTTCCATGAATGCCTAAATAAAGTGACATGTCACTAGATATTTCTTTCCTCATTGAAGAGGTCATTTCATCCTCCAATCCACTGGCTAGATCCTCCAATAATACCCCTTCAAATTCGCAATCTTCTAGGTATTTCCAGTCTACGTCCTTGGTTGGAGACTAGGACATAATTTTCTCAATACAATCTTCTTCATTGGCTAGAACAAGGGGTACGTGTGTTTGTTCTTTTTATGGCACTTTGAATATAATTATTATCTTTTTTCTTTGTGTTAACTCAGGTTCAATATTATAATCATCATCTAGAATATGACTATCCTGAGGTTGCCATAATTTCCTTTCTTATAAGGAGATTTTCTTCTAAATCCACCAACAAGAAAGGAAAAAAGACCTGCATTAAACTCTGCAATAGTATTGAGATGTCTACAAAGAACTTCCCACCATTGAACTATGCAATAGACTTCAAATTTATACAAAGAGCTTCCCAAAGGAAACCCAAACACTAAGGGTTTCATGTCATTGAATTTCTCTCAATATTGCCAAGTGCTATTGAATTTTCGCAAAACCTATAAGCTTTGAAAGGTCGTTGAAAAATAATCCTAACTATTTAATTAAATGAATTTGATCGTTATTTCGAGAGTAGAAAAGAAAACCCATAGAAGATGTTGGAAATATTTCTATCTATTTCATTAAACTAATTTGATCACATCATGTCTAAAGTACAAAAAGAATCCAACTAAAGAACACTAAAGTAATTAAATTTTTTCACTAACTTACCATTTTTCATATAAAGAAATTAGTAACAAAGAATAATATCAATAAATTAAAAATGGTGAAAATTGTATTTGGTATGGTCATGAAATGTCAAATTAAATTTTCAACCGGAGATTGTATTGCATGCAATCAATATGAAAGCCGCACAACTATATCTTAAAAAAATTATTAAGCTACTATACGGTGACAACCATTGGCGTATAAGGTCTCTAAAAACTAACGTACTGACGAGCCAAACCAAAGTCACATAGCTTCAATTCACCACAATTGTTTAGAAGAAGGTTTGAAGTCTTCAAAGTCCCTAGAAAAATAAACAAAGTAGATAGTTCATTCATCATCGATTTCCATAAAAAAATATATGTCTCCTTGTATTTTATGTTGGATAAATAGTTCGATATATAGACGAAGAAAGAACCTAACAAAAGATATCAAGTGCACACATGGCATGCACAATATGCCTTTATTTATCTTTGATAAATAGACGAAGAAAAAACCTAACAACATATCAAGTGCACACATGGCATGCACAATACCGCATCATTTAAAAACAATATAGAATGTAAACGAAAACATAAGGAACTTGTACCTATGCAGCACCCAATTATCATGAAGGTATTTAACACCCTCAAAGAGGTGCAATATCAAACATTTAACTTTTCTTTGGCTGAAAGGTTGTTTCATGGTTTCCATAAGTCCTTTCAGATCATGCTCCATGTATTCCATCACCATACAAATGTTGTCCAAGTTGCTTTCTACCACTACTTCCTTTACATCAACAATCTATGGGTGATGGAATGATAGAAAGACATTTATCTCCGTGAGAGAAGTCACCCGAAAGCCATTTCTTTCTTTTCCGTTTTTTACCTTTATTTTAGAGCGACTATCTCCCCCATTTTCTTATTCTTAGCTCTACAGACAACCCCATATGTGCCTTCGTCTATCTTGTTAATCCTCTCAAATTCATTGACACTTTTTCAACCTTGTAGCATATCATTCATTCGTTGTGCGATTGGAATCTCAGGTTGAATCGAAGACTTGGGCTCATCATGAGACTTCGATTCAGGTGGTTGTCCAATACTATCATCTTCACTATTGTTGCCATCATCCATTTCCATAAGCTCTCATTGATTTAATTCTAGGACATACTGTTGATCTCTTCTTACATCATCCTTCCCCAAGACACCACCAATATGTTCACCTGCATCGTCTTCAGAACTCTTTTATTTTCCTCCTGCACCCTCTGATCTCTCTCCCACCTATTCTCCCGGTTCAGGAGAAATGCGTTGACCACTGCCATGCTTAATGCCACTGCGCTCTCAAGAGTACCTCCCCTCCTCACTGTCCATGTTGTTGAACGTTTCTTTCGTTTCTTTGTGCCCTCATTCTCAAACCTTACAGCTCTGGGAGAGTTATATTCATCTACCCCGTCAGAAGCTAAAATTTAGCGAGGTTGCAAAGGCTCTTATTTATCTTAAAGCTTTAGACTGTCAAGCAGTTGTCCAGGTTTCCTCTCCTCGTCTCACGACGTAGATTGGTGTTCTTCCAATGGAAAAATATCCTCTTTTTTGGCATTACTTCCATTGCCTCCAGAGTGACGAGCTGGGAGTTGGGCCGAGAGTGGAGAAACATAATCTTCACACACTTTATATGTGAAAGAAGGGGTCGGTCCTTTTGATCCAGACGCATGTGAGTTCCTTCCTCGAGATTCGCTTGGAGAAATCTGGAGAGACTTGCCTACCAAGCCATTAGCTGGTGAACTGAAGATTCCAGCAGAAGCATTGGAAGTCAAGTTCAAACTCGCTGTGGTGGGCTGAAAAATCGACGTGGCAGATGGAGCATTGTGCGGCTAAACTTCAATGCGGACACATCTATAGCGCTCGAACCTCCTAAACTATATGCATTCTTCGACTCTTCTGCCAATCTCGGAGATGATCTGGGCTTTTCGCCTAAATCCTACAATAATGGAGAATACTTTTTTCTTCTCGTTCCGTAGACGGGGGCATGTATCGAGGTTGTAAAGGCTCTTCCTCATCTTCAGACCATCTCGCAGCTGTCCAGGTTCCCTCTCATCCTCGGACGACGTAGATTGGACTTCTCCCATTGGAAATATATCTTCTTTGCATCACTTCTATAACACTCAAACCTCCTAAACTACTTGAATTCTTTGACTGTTCTGCAAGGGATCGGAGATGATCCAGCCTTTTTGTCTAAATCCCACACTATTGGAAAATACTTTTCTTTTTCGCATTCCGGAGACGGGGGCATTATTATCTAGGTCCCTCTTGTACACCTCACCTTCGCCTGTCCAATACCGTTCGAAATGAAACCCTAAATCCGCGTCAATACACCAACCACCACCGTCCTCATAAGCACTCCCGCTAGAGACCTCACCGACCTCTCTATCTGTATCACTGGTGGCATGGCTCCCTTTACCGCGGCTATATCCGTAACCCCGAGAGGGTGATGAAGGGTAACCAGAGTAGTAGGTCATGTTCTAATCATTTTCGAGCTGCTGATCCTTATCCCTACTATCTGTAAGCTTAACCCTAGACCTGCAGTCTCATGAGCAGTCCCTGTTCCTATCGGCCTCCCGATCCCTGTCCCTATCTCGGTCTTCTTCTCGACCCCTTCTCGTTCATGTTTGTCGCTTTTGTTCACATAATGAGAATTCCTCTGCCTTAGAATTTCTTGGTCCCAGTCCCGGTCTCTGTTGTACTCATGGTCGTGGACCGTGGTTGCCTCCATGCCTGCTTGATGCCATAATAGTTCCTTCCAAGAAAAAAAAATCACAACTCCTTTCCACTTCGCGTATGTTGTGAAAAACCTGGAAGAAACCCTAAGAATTTTTGAAATCCCTCGAGTTCGTTTGTTGTAACACTCTACAAATCATACTGTAATAGAAACAACGTAGTGTTTCAAAGAATCTGACTCACAACCGTTGATCAAATAACATTTTCTACCATAACCGCCTCCATTGATAGCCAAAGAGGATTTAGATGAATGTCCAAATAGAAAACTTAAAGAATTCGAGGTGCTTACTAGGTATGGGAGGCCGGCGAGGGAATTTACATGCATCTGGGATTGCAGTAAATATTTGCCATCTTCCAAAATGACATTTGCCGAAGGCCGATGATTCTTGCTCCCAGCAATGAGCTTCAAAGTTTTTTTAAAGAGAACAACCTATTGCAACCATTGACGTCTGGTCTATGAAGAAACCATCCTTTGCACCTTTCTAGCCAATCAAAACCGCCAAATGCAAGCTTATCTCAAATCAACGGATGAGTATAATTCAATCTTCTAACAAAAGATCGAGTGGTGCATAGTGACGACAGGTGGGTAGCAGAGTTCTCCCTACAAGGAAATGCCTGTCAATTTTAAAGGTTGAAAAAACTTTAATTTTTCTATGGATCAATATCTCTACTAACAAAACAAAGAAAGTAAAAATAATTCTTTTATAAATATTACGAAATGATAAATATTTGATTACAAAGGATGAAAGAAAGAAAAGTTGTATATCGAATGAAGAATTAATATTTGTTGCAATACTTTTTTGCAAATTGGTATAAGAGGGATCTGTATAAATTCTTATGGATCAACATATAATTTATAGTAACATTTACAAACATTTAAATACCAATAAATTATTTCAACATCCACTTTTCTTTATTATATAAAGAAAAAATTTACTAAAACTAAATTAATTTATTTATTTATTACGTCAGTAGGTTTTTTTGGCATCAAAATTAATTCTAAAAGTATTTAAAATTAGTGGAAGGATAATTAATTTAGGATAATATTAATAAATAACAAATATTTTAATGTATCTTTCTTAAACCAAGTTATCCTTAAAAAGAATTAAAAAGAATAAAAATGTAAAGCATAAAAAATATGCTGAGATACATATCTACCATAGCCTATTCTAGATTGGAATGTATGATTAAAAAGAATTAAAAATAATAACAATGTAAAGTCAAAAATATGCCTAGATACATACCTACTATAGCATATTCTATGTTGGAATGTATGAAACATAAATGGTTAATGACTACTCAAAATATAAAAAAAAGTACTAAATTATATTTTATTATTAGTATTAGAAAACATATTATATATACAAAATAATGAAGATATACATGTTTGTATCTCTAGAACTTTAACATAATTTTACCTATACAGTCGAACTTATCACACCACTTTGAATTTTCAGCCTATACATTTAACAAGCTCATCATGGACAATGATTTAGACATTTCTATAATCCCATCTCCAAAAACTAACCTTGACATCCATTATAGAAAAGAGTGTATAGACTCAACTTCCTCCCCATTTATGTGACTCAACTTCCTCCCCATCAATGAACACATAAAGGCCTAGTGCACCGCACCATCTAGCACGGACATATCATTTTTAGAGAGACAATTTTTTTGTTCAACTTTGGAATGATATGATTAAAGGACATCCACTCAAAATAAACAAAAGCATGCTTGATGTCTCTAGGGACGGGTTCACGTGTAACATCATCGACCAAAGCCTTTTGGGTAGCCTAATCTATCACAAATTTAGAATCACACAAGACTTAGCTTTTTTACTTCTTTTTCTATTTTTATTTCTAAAAGAAGTCAATCTCAATAATCTAAGTTTTATTATTGGAGACTCTTCTAGAACATATTTGATAAGCATATAATGAATGTAATTGAAGAATAGGATGATGCCATATGTGTTCAAAGGGTTTTGAGCGTTTGCAATAGAAATACCCTTTACTTATGTCAGAAGTTCTAAAGGTAGTTGTTTGGTTTGAGGATGATTGCAGCAACAGAGAAAATCACAGGAGTCTCTCCGATCAACCTTCCGATGTTACTCATATTAATGGTTGGGATCAACCTTCTGATGGTACTGATATTAATGGCAGGAGAGTAAGACCAAGAAATAGCATTCAAAGTTTGGACTTGTTTGTGGAGTGTCATTATGAAAGTAATGAGACTGTTGAACATTAACTGAGGTTGACTATCACTGTTTGTGTTTGTCTGTGGATGGTGAGAAGGGCAATGGCTAGAAAGTTGAACTTCAGTCTAGAGGATTTATGATGCACATTTTTAAGATAGACCTTGTATATGATTTGTTTTTTAATAATGATGTCTACACTATTGGCGTTAATAATCCTAGCAAGGGAAATATGCATTCAGCAGGTAAAACCTATTATTTCTCTTCAGTCATATGTTGTGTTCACACTTTTAACTCTTATTTTCGAGCAATTTATAAAGAAGTTTCTTCGCCTTGTAAACTTCTCTCGCAATAGGTTATATCAGGTTCATTATTGTTACAGTATTATAGCTAGAAATATAGGTTGTTTCAATAACTGGTTATTAATTCTCTTTTTTGAAATAAAATTATTAGTGTATTTGGTTTAATTGGAAAGTTTAATTGGGGATAGTCAAAACTCATATATTCAAAGTTTAAATCTCAGTGAACAAAGTTAACAAACTTGCAAAATATAATTAAAATACTTGGGGATTCCTAAATCCCTACGTCTAATTACAATTATCCATGATTACTAATTATTAATCCCTAGATCACGGTGATAACATGATACTCCACACCTGAGGCATTCGATTATGGATTATCCATACCTGTAGGCATAGGCATCTGTTAACCAGTCAAGGTTTTAATGAAAATTAAGTCGAAAATGGGAATATTTTTGCAATATTATGAGGAAAACTAGAGGTTATGATCTTCTTCGTATTATTGTGGTTTCGATAGTGGGCCTAATGGTTAAGAGCATGTGTTTCCTCCTAAAAGGTTCAAAGGGTCAAAACTAAAGGGAGTAGAGTATGTATGCCTTGGTAGACTTAGCAGTCAAACAGCTGGGGGAGGTGGGTCCCTTGTCTCACAAACATGGGTCTCATACACCAATTTGGTCTATGGCTTAGCCCAAACCTTAAAAATGGTCCTCGAGGTCAGGCTTCCCTGTACTCTTTATTAACAATTGTTAGTGAAAATTTGGTTTGGTGCTCATATTCTTTGTCAAGACCACTCTAGCTACCTTAAAATTGGATAATAATAATTATTTTTAGGAAGTGCCTTGGTCCTCCAGAACACACCTCCATGTGATCCTTTATTAACAATCGTTGGTGGAAGTGTGATTTTGTGCGCATCTTCTTTCTCAACATAGCTCTGGCTATTAGGAATCTGCTGGTGCTTGATGCTTTTCAAGATAAACTCTTGACTTAGTTTTTCTAACCCTCAGTAATTTTTTGGATAAAGCTATGTATTTAATCTTATGGTTTGGATTCTCTAATTTTATTATGTAATACAATTTTTTTATTACTACAATGTTCTTGTAGCTTACAAAAAATTAATAATAAAACAATCTAAATCCATTTTAACTCCAAAATTATCAAGCACCAAAAAAGATCTATATTGGTAGTAAACTTGTTGATAAAATGTTGAGAAGAAAATTTAAAACTACACCTCCTCTTTTGTTTTCTTGTGTTTTTAGCTATATCTTAGATGTGTGTAGCTATGTCTTAGGCATGTATAGTTATTTTAATTAGTATGGTGGAATATATATAGTAGATTATTATTATACATGCATGACCCTAAAATCCAAAGTTCTAGCTAAAAATAACCCGGGTGATGCAGACAAGATCATATCTTCAAGAAGTGGAATGATGGAATACTTGAATTTTTGAATTTTTTTATTTAGTAAAACCTACACTAGATAAATCACCTTATCCCATAAGATGCAGTGAATTCCCTATGGCTGAAAACAGTGGAACATTAGATATGTTGCATCAAATATCAAATTTTGTAAAAGTTGTCCATCTCCAACAATATAATTAAAATTAAAATTAGCATTTTGATAAAGATGGAAAGCATATGAAACATTGTACCTTAAAACTTATCATATATTCAGAATATGTGTTTGAGTTAAAATTGTGCTTTGATTCCTATAAAACAAAAGAAATCTATGTTAGTTGATGGGGAAAGAAAATATTTTATGTACCAAAAACTTAATATGAAAACATGTCAATACTTTTATCATATCTAGTACCTCATAAACTTGAGGCTCAACTTTATTCATGCTTGCTAGTTATAAATAGATAGAAATGATAAATATCTATTAATAAGCTCCAAATTTCAAATTATAGGTTTAGTTCAAGCATACCTAGTCCCGAGTGTAGAAGAGAGACCATAACCTATAGCCTTAGATTCTCTAGTTACAGTAGTAGTTTTTTTCTGTAGCAAAAAGTAGTTTCACTACATAAATATCTAATCAGGATGCACATATCCTTCATTTATTGAATATTGGTCAGCTAGATTCTCATGCTCACAGGATAGAGATTCTTCAACCTTTGGTATTTTTTTTCTAAGTAAGTTTAATCTATTAATATGATAAAAAAAAGGGGGATTACAGTGGGGCTTGACCATAGAGGAACCAAGCCTCATTCATCACACAGTCATAATAATTTTCTTTGACTACCCCAACAGAGGGGGAACCAGTCTAAAAATATGAGTCCAAAAATAACCCACACAGGGATAACCAGTTTAATCACGGCATTACTGAGACATTTTAACCAGATCATAATCCTAACTTGAAGACACATAAAACTAAACAGAAATTGAACCGTCAACATGACAAAATGTCCACCTGGTATACTCAACACTTGGCACTTAGTCTTACGGGGCCGTTTCCTCTACAATTGCACACGCATACTTGTTCGGGTTGTCTTCGTCCATATTGCCTATACCTACACACTGTCCTGACGTGTCTCCTTGGCGACTACCAGAAGCCTGCATGTAACTAAGTTTGCCCTTCTCAACATGTTGACTGCTAGCAACATCTTTTCCATGCATTCTGGTTCGACCTTCTTCAGTTTCCCAATCACTAGTGTTGTCCCGGCTCTTACTGCTCGAACCTGCTCTGTTCGCCTCCTCATTGTGAACATCCAGAGGAGTAGGTGGCTTAATTCCTTCCATGATGGTAATTGAGATAGTGGCGAAGATAACTGGATGGTTCAGTGAGCTGCGGAAGTGGAACTGCATGGTGTGAGGAGCAGGGTGCGACGAGAGGGGAAAGTTGGCAGTGCAAACTAATGCATCACCACGACCTGAGCTATGGAGCTAGGCTCTGCCTCTGCCACTTCGTGTGTCTGGGTACCGCCCCGCGAAACTGAGCGTGTTGGGATTATCGGCAGAGAAAGCAGGGGAAGCCGAATCAGGGCTAGGCATAGCAGGTGAATGAGAGCTGCTGCCTCGCATGCCCCCTCTTCGACTGTGCATACGATGGTGAACCATGGTGGGAAAGGGAACAGGGGGAGAATCAACAGGGATGGAGGAATTGACAAAGGAGCTATGCGAAGAGGTTACAGAGGAGTTTAGGTCATGAGCAATATTGCAGAGGTTGGTGTGGGAATGGTGGAAGCCATTATCCAAATCGATACAGCTTAACAACCAACATTTGCGGCTAGCGATGGTGCACACATTCGGCTCTCCCGCTTTCGAAGGACAAACACAGTGAATCAGGGGGGAAAAATAACAAAGAAATTCACAGGCTCCATTTTTATGTGGGCAGTGGCTCTGGCTCGGCCTATGCAGTCATTAAATGGTTCCTGCGATGTGCCATGAGTGCCATTCAGGGTGGCATGGGGGAAGTTGCAGGGAGCCATGTGGCCACCTTGTCCGTTGACTTGCCGTCTTGTCATATTAATTCCTGGGATGAACATCCCTTCTAATTCCTTTGAGTTATTTGTATCCCAGCCGATTGAGCCTAAATAGGTTAGATGCAGAACACCCTTGTGATCTTTGAAGACTCCTCCATATCCTGCTTTACCTGGACTACCTTTAGATGCCCCATTATAGTTGAGTTGAATCATGTGCTGGGGCAAAGGGGTCCATGTGTCGTCTGTCCTTCCTTGTGAGGATGTTTTGCCTTGATTTGCTTGTATATGATTCCATTGAAGGTTCCAGTTTGCCCAGATAGTCTGTTCCTGAGGGATGGCTAGACAATCTTCTTTTGACCAGGCTTGAAGCATCAAGGTTTCTTGAAGGTTTTGACCTATATTATTCTATAGAACTTCTGAGGGGGAGGCTTGGTCCTTGAAGATGCGACGATTCATTTCTTTCCAAACATTCCACATGAGGAATCCTGGGATTAGATTCCATAGGGCATTTAATAGTTTGGTTTTGTAAGGATTGTTTGCCCAAGAACGTAGAGTGTTAGAGATATTCTATTACCTCGTCCTTCTTTTTGACATCTGAAGCTTACTTTTTCCCAAAGTTCATTCACCAATGGGTAGGAATTGAATAGGTTCTCAATGGTTTCTTCCGCCTTTTTGCAGTTTGGACACATAGAAGGCCTATGAAATCTTCTTTTTCGTAGGTTGTCCCAAGTGAGAATTTTATTTTGGCATAGCAGCTAGAGGAAAGTGGAGGCGTTTGGCCAAATGGTGGGGGCCCAAACTTTGTTCCAAAGTGGATCTTTGACTATTTGAGTTCTTATTGTCAAATTGTAAGCTTCTTGTGTAGAGAATGTTCTTTTTTCTTCATAACCCCATCTGATTTTATCCCTCTTATCACAGTAGTGAATTTGCCTATTTGAAAGCTCTGTTTCTAGACAATCCTTGGTGAGCTGAGTGCCTTGCCCGATAATGTGATCTGAATTTATCCATTGCCTGTATCCTTGAGCGTGGGTATGCATCCAGTATTGATTTACCTTTGCCATCAGTTGCCCTTCCCAGTCCTGTATGTGCTGAGGTTCGACAAGGTCTTTTAACTTAGGTCTTTGCTGCCATGAGTCTTCCCAAAACCGGGCACTGTTACCATTCCTAATTTCCAAGAAGTTGTGCTGTTGAATTAAATCCTTATGTTCTTTGGTTGCATTCCAGATGAGAGAACCTGATCCAACTTCTGTGAGTCTGATTAAATCATCCTCTGGTCGGTTATTGGCGTATTTCACTGTCCAAAGGTTAGCCCAGGGAGTATGTGGCTCCAAGATCCATTTCCACCAGATACGAGCTCCCATGACTGCATTACTACACTGAGGATCAAAAATCCTGGTACGTCCATATATTTTTGGGAGGCACACTATATCCCATTTTACCAGAGCCGATTTTCTCTTTTGGCTTGTGTTTCCCCACAGGAAATTTCTTTGAAGATTTCTGATTTCTTTGAGGACCCATTTTGGAGTTGCCATAACTAAAAAAAGGTAGAGCGGCATGGATTGCAACACAGCTTTGATTAGGACTAGACGACTAGCCATGTTTAGCACACTGTAAGTCCAAGAAGAGAGATGAGCTTCTAATTTTCCAAAAAGTAATTTCCAGGATGAATGCTTTAAAGTAGAGTCCGTCATGGGAGATCATAGGTATTTGGAGGGAAGAGCAGCTATTAAAAAACCTAGGATTCGAGCAATAGATTTTTTGGTTGTAGCAGGGGTGTGAAAGAAGAATATCTGGGATTTGGTCTTGTTAATGAAAGCCCCAGAGGCATCCAAAAAGTCAGACAAAATGGTTTTTAATTTGAGAGATTCCTAAACTAAGGGATGGCCAAATAACATATTATAATCCACAAATTGCTAGTGGGTGAAGACTAGGGAGTTGGGGAAAGAAAGACCTCTTAGATATTGGGAATGAAGCGCTTCTTTGATGCAACGTCCCAGTCCTCCCACCATTAAAACGAAAAGGAAAGGGGAGAGGGGGTCACCTTGCCAGATGCCTCTAAAGGGCCGAAAGGGAGAGGAAGGGATCCCATTGATCAGTATGGAGAAGAAGGAAGAGGAAATAAGACTTATGACCCATCTAACCCAGGGAGGAGAGAAGCCAAAGGCTATTAGCATTTTGTGTATATAATTCTAGCTTAAACTATAAAAATCCTTAGAAAGATTGATTTTTAGGAGCATACCTGCCTTTTTTAGTTGCTTCAATGAATGTATAATCTCGTGAGTGAGAATGATTCCATCCATGATTTTCCTTCCTTCCACATAGCCTGATTACTTGGGAGATATGAGGAGAGAGAGTAGAGGTTTTACGTTGGAATAAATTACTTTGGAGATGATTTTGTAAATGACATTACATAGAGCAATGGGCCTGAATTTGTCCGAAGTTTGTGGGTGATCTTCCTTGTGGATGAGGGCTAGAAAGATTGCATTCAGAGAAGGAAGTAGCCATCGATTAGTTCTAGATTCCTCCACGACTTGCCAAACCTCGTCTTTGATAAGATCCCAAAATCTGTGAAATAAATTGGAAGTAAAACCATCAGGGCTAGGCACTTTTCCTTCTTTCAGATGTCGCACGACATTCTCCACTTCCTGTAAAGAGATTGGCCTAAGGAGGAGCTGATTGTGTTCCTCAGTTATGATCTTAGGGATATTCTTGGTTATTTTCTCAATAGCCTGTCATCCATCAATCTAAGGTTCCTGGTGTACCTTCTTGAAATGGGTAAGGAACTCTTGTTCAATATCCTCATGTTTTTCCAACCGATCCCCCATAGATTCTGAATATTGGTGATGTTTTTATGCATTCTTCTTTTGATAGTAGTGCGATGGAAGAACTTTGTGTTTCTTTCACCCTCTTTGAGCCATCTGATTCTTGACTTTTGCTTCCAAATAATTTCTTCTTGCTTGGCTCTTTCAGATAGTTGTAATTGCAGGTGTTTCTCCAGCTCTGATGTTTCCTCGGACTGTCCTTCCGTGAAGATTCTCTGATGTAGTCATTGCATTTCTTGATTTAGACCACATTGTGCTTGGAAGATATTGCCAAAGGTATTTTAATGTTGTTCTTGAGATTTTTGAGTTTTTGCTGGAACTGATACATTTTGGTACCATCCGGAGGTTTGAAGTTTTTCTAGACCTCCTGAATCAGATTGTTGAAATATGGGTGCAGCATCCAGAAAGAATCAAATCGGAAAGGCTTGCGAGTGGCATTACCCGGCCTCTGCCATTGAAGCGTGATAGGCCAATGATCTGAACCTATGATTGGTAAGATTGATGCCGTGAAATCCCCACCTATGTGGATGGCATTATCCGAAAGCAGGAACTGATCCAGTCTTGAAGCAATTTGATGTGCTTTTGTTCGTTTTTTATTCCAAGTGTATACACCATTGTTGGATTCCATATCTATGAGACACTTGGCTTGAATGAAGTTTTTGAAGTGCATGCTTTCATTGTCCAATCTGGCCCTGCCCCCTGTTTTTTCCTCCAACCTTGTTATCATATTAAAGTCTCCTCCTATGATCCAGATTGGATATGTTGTTTCCGAGTTGATCAAAGCTAATGTGTTCAGTATGTCAATCTTGCTCATTGCTTCCTGGGGGAAGTAGACATTAGTTAGATGACCATGTACATTTTTCCCTGTAATATGGAAGGTGGCTTGTATAAAATGCTTATTCGCGTGAATATTATCAAGCATGATAGCTCGTTAATCCCAGATTATGGCCAGTCCTCCTGAAGCACCAAAAGTGTCTAGTGTTGTTGCTTTGCTGCCTGGCTACACTTTTGCAAGTGTTTGGTCCAGTATTGTAGAGTTACATTTGGTTTCTTGTATGAAAAAAATTTGGGGTTTTTCCATTTGAATCTTGTTTTTCATCAGTCTCTATTTTCCAGGGCTGTTTAGCCCTCTAATATTCCATGAGATAAGCTTCATGGTGTACTTCTAGGAAGGGGTTTGCAATACTTTGTAAGCTTGGAATATCTTCCTAATTCTACCAGCATTTCCCCAATGTGGATGGTTCTCTATAGATCGGTTTTCCTGCCTCTTTTTTTATTATATTTTGTAGTATTTTTACCATCCCATTGACTCCCAAGCTGGATACCTAAAACTCTTTGCTGCTATGCTCTCGAGAGGAAGAAATCTAAGCTTTCCAGTTGCCTTTCTAGGATTTTTTTGTATTCCTTTTTCTTACAAGCTTTCTCTAATCCTAATATATCCAAATCTCCAATGTCGAAGCTCTCTGGCTCCTCTTCCATGTCCTGTATTCCACTTCTTTCTGCTACGTTTCTACTACAGTCATGATTTCCTGTGGCATATTGTCAACCTCCATACCTTGAGAATTCCATTTCGGTGTGAGACTAGGCACGGTCAAGGTATGGTCTGTGGATTGGACAGATTTGTGGGTAATCTTAGAGCTCGAAGGGGTGGAGAGAGGAGTCATCTTGGGGATATCCTTCAATTGGTCAAGGATTTCATGGGTGTTCTGTTCTGTCTAATTTAGGATCTCAAAGCTCTTGCTTGTGGAAGGCATTGAGGTATTAGCTACAGGCTTTTCAAGGCCAGCTGAGGGTTTCTTGTGATTCTTTTTACGGTTGGTGACCTTGGTAAAGCCATCCAAATCAGATTTGTCCGCATTGGAGGGGTTCAATGATTTCAGGTTTGAAGGGCAGTCTCGGAAGAGATGGTCGAGGGCATGGCATTTCCTGCAATAGAATGGTACATGCTCATAATCTATTGATTGTATCCATTCAAAATCATCATGGTAAAGACTTACCGCATCCGGGAGATCTTTGTTGAGATGCATGTAGACACAAGTTCGGAAATAGGAGGTGTATCGCTTGAGTTTCGTCTCCTCTGCGATTTTAATGAACTCCCATAGGCCATTCCTAATATCTTGCAGCGATTTCCCATCCCAATACTCCAGAGGAATGAAATAAAGGTGAATCCACACTAGTTCCCAGCTTAAATCCTCTTTGTCACGATTGAATCATTTTATCCAATCTCTCAGATATAAACCCGCTGCATTGAAAAAATACGGTCCTCCATCGAGAACTCCGTTTCGGTCTTCTATACAGTTGAAAATCACTGTAAAGAAGCCTTTAGGCCCCACCTACAGGGTAATGTGCCCTTTTGGTTTCCATTTGGCTGCTATCCATCCATGCAAAGCTTTCTTCGTGGGATAGAAGCCTATAAATTTTCCAATCAGCGCATGATCCTTCATGTACTAGATTTCATTATTGATCCGATGGCTTGGGAGCTCAATCTTTGGTCATTCAGCCGCTACGGGCTTACATGTGTCCAATGTCGCCCTTGGTGCTTCATTCTTGTTCATGTTGTCAGGCAAAGTGTTTGGAACCGGTTTACCATCTTCTTTTTGTTTTTTCTTGACATCTTCAGCAATTATGGGGGGAGGCACCCTATCCTCCCCCTGAGGGGAATCCATTGCTTGTGAACTATGCCTTTGTCGCGTAGTGTTGTGTCTTCAGTGCTGATTGGAAGCAGGAAAATGTGGTTTGTGTAGGTCTTCCGTTCACGGGTCTGACTCAAAACCTAGTTGTCCATCATTGTAGAGTCGCTCCGATCGTTGATACACAACATTCATGTGCCTTTCAGATGAACTCTTCAACCTTTGGTTTTGCTAGTGGTTTTGTATTTCAATATATATATGAAATTTTTTCATTTTATTTTACTTGTGAGGTTGTTGAGTAGCCAATCCAATTCATAGTAAGAAACATTAGTTTATGTTGTTTAATATTCAATATTTATATATTTTATATGGTAATATGAAGGGGCATAACTTATCTATCTATTGAGTCAACATTTAACTATATAAAGTACAAATTTTTATTTTTAATTCTAATTTTAGTTTTGTATAATTTGATCAAGTCAAAATCATATCACATTAAATTATATTAAATTACATTACATAATTTTTTACAACATTGCTTCTATATTGGATTGTAGAGAGCTTTTTAGTTAAAAAACCTATCAAAAGCACCAGACTTCCCATTTAGCTTGTCCATCCCAAAATTTGGAAGGAAATATAAGAATAAGTGTTAAGCCTTATTGTAATTGGTTCACTTCCATTTATCTAATTTGGAAAAAGGAATTTAGTAGGAATTTATGTTTTGTATAGCTAGTTATAAAATAAGTATGTCCTTTTTGGGTTAAATTGTACAAGATGGTGGGAAGAAAAATTAAAATGAAACACACAATAATTGCTGCCTCATAGTTTAATTAGTTTACTACCATCAATATAATTTATTAAAAAAAAAATAGTTGGAATGTTTGTTTTACAGAGCTAGTTATAAAAATGTTATTTATAACAAAGATATGATATTTTAATGTGATAATTACTTTCTAATGATCTTTTAATCATTTTTCTCTTGTCACATGTATCATTAAGAAATTACACACAAAAAATCTTAATACTAATACATGAATAACACAAATCTACAAAAAACACAAAAAATCTTAATACTAATACAATAATAACAGAAAGATAAAACTACAGTCGAGCACAAATGAGACAAAATTTTCACTTGAGAAACCTTACCCAGAAAGAAAACAACAATCTTTTCTTAGGAGAAATTCTTCAATTCAAGGAAAAAAGAAAAAAAATCTATCAAACTAGCCACAAAAACCAAATAACTCAAACCTTGTCAAATGAGCCAATTTTCGGTCTTCTTGTTTCTACTCAAAATTTCATTCAACCTTGGTGAAAAGGCTGAAATTCGACCTCAAGCTGCCAAGTAAGTTCGGGTAACTTGCCTAAAATTTTGGTCAACTACGCAAAACTTTCCAGAAAAAATTTAGTCAAACAATTTGTTATTGTAGCCATACACGTTAGGTCAATGCTAATCAAAAGTTAGATAAACTTGTATGCCATAGAAAAATTTTGTCCTTAGGAAGCTGGACGCCTTTCACAGATTCCTTCGCATCTATGAACAAAATATTTGATTCTTCTTGTGATGATTGGAGTTGGTCTCCAAGTGACAAGGTCGAATGAAAATTTATAGCAAAATAGGGTGCCCCATGTGGTTTGCATTTATCGATGGGACAACATGATATTTTGGAGCTCACTTAAGCATTATGGAGGAAAATTAAATTAAAAAAATAAACTTCTTCCTTTAATTTTTTTTGAGGGCCAATCTAAATTGCTAAAAATACAAATATTTCAAAAATCAACACTTCATCTTAGCTAGGAAGGTATTAATCTTGATTTCTTCACATGTGGAGTTTTGTTAAACAAAATCTCCTTCCTAAGAAAAGGTTGAATGAGCTTGCTACGTTAATGTATCCATCCACTTCATATTGTCATATAGAATCATGTGGAAAGCATCTTGCATCAACATCAAGTTCTAGACACCCCCTAGCCAAATACCTTTTGGCCTTCTAGGGTGAATAAGACTAGTCCTTGCTCACCAACTCAACAACTAGTCACTTGGAGCAAGGTTAATTCCTTTGACTAGAAATGGTGAAGCCCTAGGCCAATTACCATCCTTTCATGCAAATTGAATGGAAATACACTTTCCCAATGCTAATGGAACTCACTCTACCAACTAGCCAACTACCTCTTGGCAATATGGTTAGAATATTCTAACACAGGGAGTACTCTTTGCCTTGATGCTCTCTAGGCTATTCTCCCTAGCCACATTACATGACCCCTAGTCAATACTATTAAAATGTCAATATTCTGACCTAGGCAGAATGTCTTCCCTTTGATGCTACAATTTCAACATTCCGTTTAACTGAGGGAAGCATTTTCAACTATTGTAAGCTTGTTCTTGAAGTATACAAACTTCATCCTGTGATAGAGGCTTGATTTGAGAATGTCAAAATCCTTCTCATTCATACAAATGAAATGGAGGAGCACTACTACCTTATATACCATGTCTACGAAATAGTGGTACTTGATCTCAATGTGTTGTGACTTTTCATCATGGTCATCTTATGCATGTGATCAAACAATACTGTGAGTAGGTTTCAAGGATGAACTCCTTCACAACTCACCAAACTAGCTACAATATACTCAACTTCTATAGTGTTGAGTGTGATAGATGTCTATTTTGTACTTATCCTTCATATCAAAGCATAACCCAAAACTCAAGCATCATTTAGATGTCTTATTCATGTCTCGTGCACTCTCTTGAACTTGATCCTCAGAGAATCGTCTTTTCAAAAACTTTTCTTATTTCTTCCTAATAATTATATATGCTATTAAAGCCTTGGCATCCTTAATGAGGTACCTACAATCCTCATTAGGAGGTCATGCAAGATATTATTATGACCAAGTAAAAGATAAAAGGACAAGAGGTCGATCAAAAGAGCTATAATAATATTCATGGAAAAAATATATAAAGTACTTTTCTTTTGAAGATTGTAGGGAATTGTCTACTCGCTCTTGATCCTTTCCTTCTTGAAAAAATCATTGAAATCCATATAGAATTTCATCAAGATATAAATTCTTATCATCCTCCTCATCTTTTGTTATCAATTCATGTAGCTTCACTTTTCTTCCTTGCACGAATTATATGAGATAGGGTTTCTTTATCCTGAAGTTATCTATCCATGCCAAGGTCTCAAATGTAAGTTGAGACATCTTCATGTTACCAAGAACACACTCCCAGTAGCATTCAACATTCTTTATTGTGTTCTTGGGTATATTATGACTTTCACATTCAAGTCATAACCTTAATCTCTTCTAGAGTTTTCAAACCCTGTGCATTACAAAATAACTTGTTGTATAGGTGGGAGAATTTCTCAAATCCATATGAAACTCTACATGTGTGATGAATTTATCATCATCCTCATATTTTGTTATCAATCAAGGATGCTCCATCCCTATCAAACTGGCAATATCAGTCCAAACAAATGTATCAAGATAAATGATCCAAATTTCCCTTTGTAAGGCAATCTCCCTTTCATGCATTTAGCACTACAACAAGTACTTATGACCAGTAACTTGCAATCACAATATAATTCCATTTCTGAATGACCATGCCCCACTATATCTTCCCTGCTTGGAGGCATTGTCATCAATTCCACTCTAGAGTCATTCTTTGCATTGATAAAGTACTTTCTATACTAGGTTGTTATTTTCCCTTGATGAGATGTGTGAGTGTTGACATTTAAGTAAAGTGCCAAAAATTGGTTGTTGAACCCTTTTTTTGTTCATCCAAGCACTTCGATGAACTTGAAATTGTAGAGATGATTAAAACTAATCATGTAATTCCATTCGTGTGACATTGAAGGATTAAGTCATGTTCTTTAGAAAGTAAATTTTTAGGTCCCTATAATTTAGTGTAATCCATTTGTTGTTATTAGTGTAGCCCCCTATTGTTATTGTTGTTCCCATGTATCCCCCATGTTGTTATTGTTGTGCCCCGTAGAAGCCTGCTATTGTTATTATTGGGCCCTTACACTATTATTTTACGTAGTCTCTGATTATATCATGACCCCTTAGACTCCTATATATACAAAGGAGGTATATCAAAATTACGAGACCAAGTGCAAAAAATCTCACTCTCACAAAGAGAAACCAAAGAGGAACTAAAAGGGGAAATGGATGGCTTCTATGGGGCACAAAAATAACAACATGGGTGATACATCGGAACAATAATAACAACATGGGGGATACATGGGAACAACAATACCAATAGGGGGCTACACTAATAACAATAAAGGGAATACAGTAGTATTATACGCACCTAACATACCTTTTCAATTTCATCATACTAACAAAGCCTTTTCTTTCTCATAAACAAGTATTTTTTTTAATCAGACACAAGCTCATTGGAGTAACTTTCGAATCAACTTCAAGTGTTTCCCCAACTCTACTAGCCTGCCACATCTAGGTCTCGGTCAAACTTTCTTAAGTTAAGGTGAGTCTTATACTTCAAAAATGCACACTTAATAATCACTTTATAGTAGAACAACATCCTCAAATTAACCTTGCTAGACTACCATCATCGATAATTCAAAACTATGTTTTCAAGGGTATGAGACCTTTCATCTTCTTCTAGGCCAACAAGCTAGCTATGGTTCCCTTCTGATCTTTTTTCCAATAAAATGATGGTGTTCTCGACCCTTCTGTTGATTTGTTGAGGCCTTTTGACCCTTTTATGGCAAATATGAGGATTATTGCTTCCTTATAGGGCTTCAACCCTCCTCCTAATCATGGAAAATTAACCCCTTTTATAGGCAGAGAACCCATTCTTCATGAAATGAATATTAAAACTTTTTTTCATTCAAACTATAGTTAGGGAATGGACTCTTCCATAGTCCAATCTAAGTTTTCCTTCTAGTGGAATCAAATGACTACTCTTTAACCTTGTTTATATTGACTTATGGAGGAAAGGGAGATGAAGGGTAACATATTTGAATGAGAGGGAAATTGAAGGGAAAATAGAGGAAATTGAAGGAAATAGAGGCCTCGAGAATAAAAAGGCTTATGAGGATTAGTTCATAGCATTTATCAGTTTAGTTTTGGGAATTGGTTTCAGAGAGGAGAAGAGCACCAAAATGAGCAAGGAAGCAAAGGAAGCAAAGGAAGGAGAAGAAAGAAAAAGAAAGCAAAGGAAATAAAGGATCAAGCGAGGAATAGTTGGATAAAGCGTCTACAATGGGATTAATTGTATGTATGGTTTCCTTACTAGTTTTGGCATGCATGGTACATGCATGTGTGTATTAGGTTATCTTGTTTATATAGACTTATAGGAGAAAAAGGAGATGAAGGGTAACATATCTTCATGAGAGGGAAATTGAAGGGAAAATAGAGGAAATTGAAGGAAATAGAGGCCTCAACAATAAAAAGGCTTATGAGAATCAATTCATAGTATTTATCAGTTTAGTTTTGGGAATTGGTTTTAGAAAGAAGAAGAGCACCAAGATGAGCACGGAAGCAAAGGAATCAAAGGAAGGAGAAGAAAGAAAAAGAAAGAAGAGGAAAGAAAAGGTCAAGCAAGGAATAGTTGGATCAAGCGTCTACAATGGGATTAATTGTATGTATTAAGTTGCATGTATGATTTCCTTGCTAGTTTTGGCATGCATGGTACATGCATGTGTGTATTAGGTTATCTTGTTGTCATTAGCATGGGTTTTGTCTAATTTGATAGTGGTTTAAGCCTCGCCTTGCTATTTCTGGATAGCCATGGTGTGATGGGATTCATTCTTGGTTGAGCTTTAGATTTTCAGAAGGTTTTGGATCTAGGTGAGGTGTACTGAGGATAATCCCAAGGGTTGTGGGTCGAGATGGGTTTCTCTGGGAATCCCTCAACAATTGGGTAGAGACCGGAAAATTCCTCAAGGGAAATCAAATGACTACTCTTTAACCTTGTTTATATTCACTTATGGATGCTCTTTAAAAATATTAGATTTTATACCATCTTGATTTTCTAAGGAGTGACTAATATTCTAATCTCATAATTAATTTCTAATGATTTCTTAATCAAGTTGCTTATATTACATGTAATATTAAGAAATCATAAATAGAAAATCTCAATAGTAATGCAATAATGATTATAGCATAAAGAGACAATGAAGCACAAAAAGGAGATAAAAAAAATTGACCTTGAAAACCCAACTTTGAGAGAAAAGCAACAATCTTTTATTGGGAGAAATTCTTCAATTCAACAAAAGGTACAATTTGATTTTAAGTCAAACTGACCACACAGATCTAATAAATCCTTATCAAATAGATCAATTTTTAGCCTTCTTATTTGTACTCATCATTTTGGTAAACCTTGGTCGATATAGCTGAAATTTGACCTCCTGGAGCTAACCAATAAGTTTGTTCAACCCACCCAGAATTTTGGTCAGCTACCTAGAACTTGCAAAGAAAAATTTCGGTATAAAATTCTCCCTTATAAAGCACATCCTCTTTCCTAGACTCCTTCGCATGTGTGAATAAAATTGTACATGCTCCTTTTCATGATCTGATTCGGTCTCCAAGTGATGAGGTCGAATGCTAATTTATAGTGTATTAGGGTGCCCCAAGTGGTGCATCTTTCTGGTTGGGCTGACCTAATCATTTGGATTTGAAATGAATATTTTGGAGGAAAATTAAATTCAAAATTAAAATGTTAAACTTCTTCCTTTTAATTTGTTTTAATGGTTGACCTAAGTAGCTAGGAATATCAATTGTAGCTACCCTATAAATCAACAAAAAGCTTATCTAAGACAATGAATATTTTGGTTTCAACTCTCAAGGAGGAAAATAAGTTTTTTCTTAAATAAAAATTTAAACTTTTTAAAGGCATACAACTTTATTAGAATTAATTTCAATGAGGAATAGGTTAATTAATTGAGGCTTTGCAGCAACTAATAAGAGTGGCATCTAGTAACAGTAAAATTCCTTTATCTTAGGATGAGTAGATAGGTGGTTATCCTTGTATATCAGTGTAAATATGGTATTTAGTTGTCGTTATAAATATCCATTGATAATATGATTATTTCTTGGATGAAACAAATGTGCATGGGTATATATGTGGTTTTTATTCTAAATATTGTAATGAGTTGTGTTATAAAGCTCCAATAAACAATATGATTGTCATGTATTTAGCAGTGGTCATTGTAAATACTGCAACAAGATGGGTTATAAAGCTCCATAGGAAGCATCTTTTGGTTTCCAATGATCTTGTTGGTTATAGGTCTCATTGAACATCAAGGACGATGTTCCCCTAAGGGGCACGAGTCTATAACAACCCTTGCTTAACATTTCATGTAATTAGGTTAATAAAGGAAAACAAAGACCAAGTTCATGGGACACGTATTCCAAGTTGAATGTTGGGAAAAACATCCTAGTGGGTGTCACTTTTAGTTATTATGGCTAAAGAAATTGGCAAAGGATTTAGAAATTTAAAGTGGAAATTATTTACATTTATTTATGAAAATAGAGGAAAATAGGAGAAAAGGGGGATGAAGGGTAACATATTTGCATGAGAGGGAAATTGAAGGGAAAATAGAGGAAATTGAAGGAAGTAGAGGCCTCAAGAATAAAAAGGATTATGAGGATTAGTTCATAGTATTTATCAGTTTAGTTTTGGGAATTGGTTTCAGAGAGGAGAAGAGCACCAAGATGAGCAAGGAAGCAAAGGAAGCAAAGGAAGGAGAAGAAAGAAAAATAAAGCAAAGGAAAGAAAGGATCAAGCGAGGAATAGTTGGATCAAGTGTCTGCAGTGGGATTAATTGTATGTATTAAGTTGCATGTATGATTTCCTTGCTAGTTTTGGCATGCATGGTACATGAATGTGTGTATTAGGTTATCTTGTTGTCATTAGCATGGGTTTTGTCTAATTTGACATTGGTTTAAGCCTTGCCTTGCCATTTCTGGATAGCCATGGTGTGATGGGATTCATTCTTGGTTGAGCTTTATATTTTTGAAAGGTTTTGGATTTGGGTGAGGTGTACTGAGGAAAATCCCAAGGGTTGTGGGTGGACATGGGTTTCTCTGGGAATCCCTCAATAGTTGGGTAGAGACAGGAAAACTCCTAGAGGTATGGTGAAGAAATTCTAATGCATCAAATATTGGTTTGGTTTCGTGATCTCAAGACGAGTTTAGGTGATATCACAGTAGTGTGAGGAAAATCCCAAGGGTTGTGGGTGGAGATTAGTATCTTTGGGAATCCATCAACAATTGGGTAGAGACCAGAAAATTCCTCAAGGACCAGATTAGGTGATATCACAGTAGCGTGAGCCTAGAGGTGGTTTAACCTATGGATTCCCTTGATTGTTTATGTCTTGGTTTATACCATGAGGTCCCACATTCATTCTTGGAATCTGGCATAGGGGTGATAGGCTGAAAGAAATATTTGGTTCAACTCAATCAATGGTCAAGTGGTTCATGGATGTCCCTAACGTGGTTGACTTTTGAATATGTTAAGAAGAGTTATTTCCTTAGGAATTTAATGAGTAAATTTACTTGTTAATATGTTTATTTAATAGTTGTTTTGTCATTCTTATTAATCTGGTTATATGCAAGTTATAAGCATGGTTTTATAAAATATTCTAGTCATGGCTCTCATCATGTTTTATTGGTGAATTAATGGTTATTGAATGCATGAATTAATAGATGTTACAGAATCTACTTTGAGAGGGAATTAGACCTTCTTGATTATTCTCAGATAAGTATGAGAGCCCTCTATTCAAATATGTATTAGTGAACTATAGATTTCAGGTTCCCAATATGTTCGATTAAATGAATTCCATGGTTAGGCTTGGTTGGGTCAAGCTTGTGGCTAAAATTTGTATATCTATATTTTCTTGATGTATTTTATTATTTTTTAAAGTCTCGTTAAGTTCTCGGCAGTCCTATGGAGACAAGCCCTTAAAAGGTGCTACTGATTCTGAGGTCATAAAATCAAAACTGAGAAATTGGGACTGCAGTCGCTACCTTGCAAGGTTATTAACTAGAATGGTGGCCTACAATCTCATGGATACAATGTTATTCCTGTTTATGCAAGTCTTAGTCAATGAAAAAGAAGTCTGAATCAGGGTTTTGGCACTTGGACTAGTGGTTTACCTCTTGGAGGTCCTCCAACTCTCAAGGAAGGTTAGTAAGGTTTCAGTTTGTAAACCCATTTCCTTAAGGTGAACTAGGAGGTTTGGTCATGCCATATTATCCCTTAGCTCATGTTTACCCTAGCAGGCCAGTGAAATTTGGTAGATATGGGAGGGGTGGTTACACATAGAGTCATCTGCAAGGTTAGGCAATGACATGGATGGCTCTACATCTACATTAATAATATCATCTCTTGTTTTAGTTTTGGGAGGGATGGGAAAGTCCCTCACTTTTCCAAAGGAAACATCTTCATCAAATGTCACATCTTGACTAAACTTAATTTTCTTCATGGGCATGACTATGTTTATGTCATGGGAGCTCTTGTCTCTTCACTCTTTCATGTGATGTGTTTCCCGCATGAAGGAAAAATCATGAACATTGACCAACTTTCTTTTGTTGGTCCTAATTTCAATCCTAAGTAATAAACATACCTAAATGGACCTTATATTCAAGTGGTATCTTCCCCGCCATAGATTAATTATGTGGCAACTTATCCCATTCACATACCTACTAATGAAGATTATCCTTTCACTATTTCCTCAACTTGTTTTGACCTAGATCTAGTAGGTGATATGGTGAATCATTTACTCAGGGAATTGGAGCTTTATATTTCCATTAGATCCCTTAATATATATCCCTTATAGAGTGTTGTTCTCTCATATGATGAGAACCTCTTGGAAGCCATGGCCTTCCGCAAGTCATGATCAAGGTTCCCAGAGCATATTTTATTGTCTTGTGTCAATCTTCTTAAAAATGAATTAAGGTGTTATTGAAGAGTTCTTTGTCTTGTATCAAGCTATTTAAAAAATGAAACAAGGTAAAGAGAAAAGTTATTTTTCTTTGGTCAAGGTCATTAAAAAATGAAACTAGGTCTAGAGAAAAGTTCATTTTCCTATGTCAAGATTGTTGAAAAAATGAAACAATGTGTCATGAGCATAGTTATTTTCCTCTGTCAATCCTTGTTAAAAAATGAAACAAATCCCCTTCCAATTCAATTCTTTGATTATATCTCATAGATCCCCAGTTGAGTGTTTGACTTGATCTTATTAATGAACCTTCATTCCATCCACCTGTTAGTAACAAATAGTCTACTTAGATGAATGAATTGAAGCTTAGGGGTCATGTACCTGGAATTGAGTCACAATGCAGGGAGCATCCAAACTTGTTTCAAGTATTGTTTTCCTCTATTTGAAGCTTGTGTAAAAATGAAACCACTCTCAAGCATAGTTTTCTCATGTTTCAAGTTTGTGAAAAAATGAAACCATCTTCAAGTATTCTCATGCATAGTTTCCCATTTTCTAGGGAATGAAACCATCTACCTGGCCAATCATATTCTTTCACTTGGTTGTTTTATCCCTTCCTGAGGAGCCGCTGCAATGAGTGGTCTCATAAGACAATCTCTTGACCTTTGCATGTTTTGAGTAGTTCCATCATGACCAGAACTAATTTCTATCCCTTCATTACACTCATTCCTCCACGAGAAGTCCTCTTTCAGCTCATTTTAGACTCCCAAAATATGAAAATATTATAGAGCACTTGTCTTTTCGAACTCATTAAATTAAATTAAAAGATATCTACTGAGTATAATTTTAACTCTTTTCCAAACTGAGATATATTAACTACGAAAAAGGAATACCTTAGTCGGACATGGCTAAGAGGTTTTCTTGAGTATGATTTTCTACCTTCTCAGACTCAAGAAGCTACCTACGAAAAGAAACCTTTGGAGTTTTTTTTCTCCTCCTTTTCAAACTGTTTAAACATGAAAAATATATCGAGTTACACCTTTGTTGGACTCGTTAAAATATCAAACATCGATGGACTCGTCATTTATCATAGGGCCGAATAAATCCTTCTCTGGGTTTGTTAAATATTATTAGAGTGATTCATCTGAATGGTGAACTTACACATCAAGCATATGTTATCCTCTTCAATCTTGTTATAAAATAAAGAGGTACCGACTAGTATGGTTGGGGAAATTGTGAAAATAGGGTACTTCATTTTTTAATGGAAATGAGTCACTCTTGATCAAGACACTCTTCCACCTCATCTCCATGGCTATTGGGTTGGGAAATATTCTCATCTTTTTATTGAACGTATTGTTTGAAAGCCTCCACTTTTGGTTTTAGCTCAATGCCACCAAATCCATTTAGTGTCACCACTATGTTCAAGAGAATCTATTCTGTCAATATCTTCCACAACACTCTTAAGCCTTCATTCCATGTCCACCTTTCCTAATCTTGTTCTGTATCAGCAACATTCTGATCATTCTATCTCAAATCATGATACATGTTTCATGTCGTTCATGGGGGATACATCAAGGAACTCCTACGATGGGCCATTTCCTATCAACATCAGCTCCTTATCCAGGAAGTTGCCTAAAAAACACTTCTTTGTACCTTCATGTTCTCAGACATCAATAGAAAGTTTCCTCTCTCTTGTTGAATGGTTTACATCATTGACCTTCGACTGAAATATTTTCCGTGGTGTTCGACATCAACTCATTTATTCACACTGTATGTGTTTTACTAGAGTAGCTTGATAGCCATTAACATCATCGATGCTTTCTCTCATGCCTATTAACATAATATGTCATTAGCCGATAATTAGATGGTGTCTAACATGTTTCACCTCAATTCATTGATTCACATGGTTAGACTCGTACATTGGTTTGTCGTGTGAACAAGATAGAAGACCTCAAATCTAGTTTCATCCATATGGGTTGTGGTTTTAGGAGTAATACAATATGACAATGTATGATGGCTATGATTATACAAACAATCATCTAGTCATGGGTCTACCATTTGTCTTATATGGACGTGTCTTTTGGTCATTGTAGATGTAATGTTATCTTATGTGTTGAGTATGGGTATGGCTCCCTTAAAAAGGATGTCATGATGTAAATATATTGTAACAGATGATGATCTCGTTAGTTTTTGTTGATCCTGACTTGTTACAAGGTAAAGCACTTTAGTCATCAACTATCATTTATGACTTTGTGCTTTATGGGAAAATCTGTTATAGGCCAATTGGTACATATAGTCAATATACCTTCAAAAATGGTCATTCACATCCTTTGAACACTTTTTCATCCTCCCTACAAAAATTCGTAAGCATGACTCTTTCTAGACCTGAGTTTTTTCCTGAAAGCACCTTCCTTCATTCATTTTAAGGACCAACACATCCTGGACCCTTATATTGAGGGTTGAATATGAGGTTTCCCTTCTCGGCACCTACATTGATCACTAGCAGGTTGCTCAGTGTTGGGGGTTTGCTGATTCTATAAATTCAGGAAAATAAAAGGAATCCTGAAGCTTCCTCTTCCAGAAGCTTCCAGTATTTGTTGTAACTATTTACCTCACATAAAAGTATTGAATCCTACTTGATCCTACCTTATATTTTTCGTCCTTTATCCCCTAATATCATACTCCCATCAAGAGTGGATCTCAATCCCAGATTGGTAAATGGATAAGAATTCATGAACTACCTCTCCTTCCTATATATTCACCTCATTCCATAAGCACCTTGTTGGTTATTGTTGGCTTTTGGAGAGTGATTCTACCCTTATGCTCTTGATGTGAGTGATATCTTTCAAAGAATTAGGATGTGTAGAGGTGCACTTTGTGACAAGGAAAGGATAAGTCAACTTGGAGTAGCTCCTATACAAGATCAACACCTAATTTTTATTGTAACACACCATTTCTATTAATGCAAAGAGTTATTTTTTTCCCTATATATGATGTTATGGTTTCATATATTTCAATACCATTTTGATATATTGAATAAAGAGATTAGATGGTGCTGCATAGATCTCTTAGATCGTTGGATTATGTTATCTTCCTATGAAGGATCTAATCATAGAGATTGGATCTTGGATTGGAGCATACAATCCAAGGAAGGAGTGAAGCATATGACTGATTCAATGCAAGCTTCATCCCATTATCTATTTAATTTAATGAAAACATTATTGTCCTTGTCTTTCTTTTGTTCTAGGTCAATCAACCAAACTTAGGGTAGATACTTCTATCCACATTCATAGATTCCACATAATAGGGCAGACTTGTACCCTTGGAGGTCGACTTGGTCAAGCAAGTAAATTGGATTTTTCTCCATTTTTTGATAATAAAATTCAAATTGAATTTGCACATTTTCAATATGAAAAGGAAGTAGCTCAAACCAATGAAGAATACCCTATCCTTGTATATTCAAAGGAAGGTGTTGCAAAAGAAGAGGAGCTAGAAAATCAAAAGGATGAATCATGTCAAACACCATAAATGTTAAAATTTGTACAAAAATATCATCTAGAAGACCAAATTATTAGATATGTTGATGGAAGAGTACAAACTTCAAGAAACATGACAAACAAACCAAAAAGGAATGGCAATTCCTTATTATCCACACTAGAACCAGAGAATTTCACTCAAGCAAGGATCTTCACTCGATAAAGGCAATGGGCAAAGATATGAACCCAATTGGAAAGAAGATAATGGGAGATAGTACGTCAGCCAAAGAATAAAAATATTATATGAACCAAGCAGGTATATAAGAAAAAATGAATGAAGATGGACAAATCATCAGAAATAAGGCAAGATTGGTGTGCAACATATAAACTCAAATCAAAGGAAGTGACTTTGAAGAGAATTTTCCTCCTATTTCTAGAATAGAAGCTATATGGATGTCTTTCGCATTTTCTTTTTCAAAATCCTTCAAAGTCTATGAAATGGACGTGAATGAAATGGACGCGAGATCTAAAAGAAGAACGAGACATGGAACAACAAAAAGGGTTTGAATTGTCTGAAAATAACGACTTTGTATACAAATTAAAGAAGACCTTGTATGGATTAAAGTGTGCTCAAAGAGCTTGGTATGCTAGACTTGATCACTATCTTTAACAAGGATTCAAGAAAGGAGTTGCAGGAAGCAACCTTTACATGAATATGGACACATATAATCTAGTAATCACATTAGTATAAGTGGATGCTCTAATTTTAGGGAGCAATAATGATGAAATGAGTCACAAATTTTCCCAAGATATGTCAACAAAGTTTGAAAATTTGTCGATTACTGGAGAGTTTTCTTACTTTCTTGGACTTAAAGTAATTCAAATTGAAGAAGGAATGTTCATATCACAAGTAAAATATCTTAGGGATACTATTAGGTGATTTGGAATGGAATAATGTGTTATTGTGAGCACACCTATGAGTATAGGCTACAAATTAAGTAAAGACAATGAATCTCCTATGGTGGATGCAACTCTTTATAGATCAATGATTGGAGGTCACTTACATTTCACAGCTGCGCGACCAGGTAACATGTAGGAAGTAGGAATGGTGGAAATATTCCATTTAATCCTAAAGGAATCTCACATGCTAGTTATATAAATAATACTCAGATACTTGAAAGGCACTTTTGATTTTGGACTATGGTACCCTAAGATCACAAACCTTACCTTGGAAACATATATTAATGCATATTGGGAAGAAAGTATTAATGAAAGAAAGAGTATGACTGGGAATGCATTCTTGTTAGGAGATTGTCTTGTATCTTAGCTTAACAAGAAATACTCATCTATATATTTCTCCACAATCGAATACAAGTATATAGTAACGACAAATTATTCTACACAAATCCTATGGATAAACGAAGCCTTGAAGGATGTCAATACAGAAACACATTAGCCCATTACGCTCTACTATGACAATACTAGTGTCGTTAGTCTCTTAAAAATTCTAGACATGCATTCAAAGACAAAACATATTCCAATCTAATAGCACTTTCATCAAGAACAAGTTGCAAATTATAACATAAAAAGGGAGTGTGTCAACTAAGGGACAAATTGAAGATTTCTTCACAAAACCCCTAGCTACAAAATAGTTTGAATATATTCCTCAAAATATGTGGGCCATCTATATAACATCTCATTAGAGCAATAGTTTTCAATTTATGTCGAAGGGGGAGAATATGATTGGGGGGAACATCATGATAGGAGGAGCAACACGATGACAAGGGGAGCAACATATGAGGAGATTGTTACCAACAATAACAAAGGGGGATATTGTTGGAATAATTTGTTTTTATTAATGTCAAAGGATTACTTGATGAATATAAGAATTCCATCGATTCAAGGAGCACATTAAGACATTTCCAATGAGCCATATCATGCCTCCTATCTTCTCTCAAATGACGAGAAATGAAATTTTTGGGTGAGGAAATCAATCTTTGTCCTCCTTTTCATGTCAATCTACCTTGAGATAAAGTAAATCCCCTAATATACACATGACAATTCAATGAGGGCTCAACTAGTATAAATAAGTCACCATTCCTCATCATTTCCTCATCCATCTTGGCCAAGGAAAGCAATATCAAGGATATCAAGCTAGATGTAGAGAGATAAGGTTCATATCCCAATGAACCAAGAAGAAAATTCAGGGAATTTGTTTGGGTTGGTATCTCCATTTTCTTGGATCAAGGTTTATTGACACATATTATAGTCTTATTGGAGTTGTAAAACTCAAACACTATAAAGCACAAAATTTATTCTTCTCGTAGAGAAATATCGACCTTCATTATAGTAGACCTCAACCTACACTGGAGTAGAACTCGGCCTATAATATTAGACCTGAACCACCTGCAATTATCGACTCCTACAAACTTCACCCCCTTGCAAATATCAACCTCGTACAATCATTGGACTATGGCTTTGAGTATGCATCCTCAAATTATCGCTAAATTGTAGCAAAATTAAAATTTAAAATGTGGCTTCCTTATAGTATTTCAGATCTATGTTTTTCATATCATTTTAAGAGTAGAATTATACCAATTTATGAGAACATTTTTTTATTAATCTCTGTGGCTATTTTGGTGCAAACTTTAGACTATTTTGACCGAAAACGTGGAACAATTTTATATGAAAATTTAAAAGTTCTTTGGGGCCTCTCTCTTGTAAACAAACTTGATATTCCTTGAGCAACTTTTTTAAGACTCTTGTACGAGCATCTTTAGAGAACTTTGTGAATATTTTTATTCAATCATATTTGAAGCCTTTTTTGAAGAAACCTTTCTAAGCCTTGTTGAAGTAGACTTCAACGCTTCTTGGAGAAAGGGAATTTTGTAGACCTATTTTGAAGTGTATTTGGAACTTATTTTGGAGATATCTTATAGAAGTTAATATTGAATTCTATTTGGAAATCTTGGAGCCTAGGAGGATTAGAGTGCTCATTTTTACCAAGTTGGTTCTTGTATTTTCTCAAGGTGGGAGCCTTGAAGGAATTCCAGATTTTGTTGTTCAAGTTGCAGCTTAAGATTTGTTTTAGAGGATTAGAGTCCTCAATACCTTCATCAATATTTTTTTTTCTATTTCTTATGTTATAGTAAAACTTGTGATACAAATATTAACTAGCATAATATCACAATTGAATGAAAATATTGATTCAACCCCCCTCTCAGTATTTATAACACTTGGGTTAGCCATGACACTTGGACCATTTCTATTCCATTCCACATATTCTTCATATTAACATAAACGTTCGTGGAATTTTGTAATGGTAAGAGGTCATTATGATAACACACACACACACACACAAACACAAATATATATATATATATAACATTTCTTATGCCAAAGTAATATTTCATTAAGTCATGTAGTATACCATTGGAGTTGGTATATAAATGTTTATGTTATGCTAGGGGGGCCCATGGTACCATTGTGTATTTACTAAGGGGTGGTTTTAAATGTATTACCCTTCATGTGACAAAGGCCACCTAGCTTGGAATATTTAAGGTATCCCATTCCCTATCACATAGAATAAAAATGTGGATGATGAATATTATCTTGATAAGTTCGATAATAGAAATATGACAATTGGTAGTTAGGGTAACTACCCTCATCACCCTCCTCCACCACCTCCATTGTTTGCACACTCAGTCCTTGTGAGCGACACTCTACAACTCTAAGAAAAAATTTGAAATACAGTGGCCTCTGTTCAACCTCAGAAAACTACTAATGATATTTTCCATCAAAAAGGAGGAGGTTTCTGTGAATACTACACCAAATGTTACAAAGAAATTACAAGTTTTTATGTTCAAGGTAATAATTAGGATTGTAGTCATTTCTATGATTCTTTTTTTTAGTTTTTCATTTCTTTGATTTCTCTATGTGCTTGGAGTTCTCATGAAATACAATATTATCTGTCAGATGGATCCCACTATTGTTGTCACAGTATATCAGTGTAGTGTCTAGGGAGTGCTCAAATAAATCTCCAAAGAGATTCCTCAACCAAATTAATTTGTAGCTAGCCATGCTAGCGACAATGTACTTTGACTCTGCAGTACTCAGTGCTACCGACTTCTTCTTCCTACTCATCTAAAAGATCATGGAAGATCCAAGGCTAAAGCAACATCCAAACATACTCTTCCTAGCGAAAACATTTCCTACCCAGTCAACATCAGTGTATCAATGATGTCAAACATCTTTGGCAGAATATCTCAGACCAAGTGTGATCGTCCCATGCAAATATCTAAAAACGTGTTTGATAGTGATTGAATGTGTAGGAGAGGCACGATTATGAATTGAAACAACATATTCATTGTGTAGCATATCTCTCGATGGTTGTTCAGTAGGAACACTAGAGCCCCAATCAATTATCTATACTTGGATGGATTTTCCAAATTGGTTCCTACAACCTCTCCACATAATTTCTTGAAGTTTATTCCCATTAGTGTGCATAGGGATTTGCATTTCTTCATTCCAAATTTCTCCAACAACTTCATAACATATATTCATTTTGAGAGTAAAAGCTCATCGGTCCTTTGCCACATTCCAAGGCCTAGAAAGTAGTGCATGAGTATGAGGTCCTTCATCTCGAATTTAGAGGCTATCTCCATGTTACGCTTGATCATCAGGGTCTCACTGCCTGTCAAGAATATATCGTCAACATATAAAACCAAAATATATGAGATATCTTGGACTACCTTGAAGTAGAGATTGGGATAAACATTGCTTCTTGTGAAGCCCAACTTCACCAAAAAATTGTCAATGCTGGTGCACCATTCTCTGGGGGATTGTTTCAAATCATATAATGCATTCTTCAACTTGCAAACATGTTCCTTTGGATCCTCTACGTCAAATCCCCGTGGCTGCTCAATGTACGCTTATTCTTGTAACATGCCATAAAGGAATGTTGTATTCAAAGCCATCTAATGACAGGTCTATCCTTGACTTGCAACAAGGGAAACTATTGAATGAATGGTTGTATATCGAGCCATAGGTGAAAATATATCATCATAATATTATCCTTCTTTCTAGGAGAATCCTCGGTCCACGAACCTTTCTTTATATTTCTCAATGCTACCATCAAATCTGTGTTTGTTCTTGAATAACCACTTTGAATTCAATTAAGTTATGTAAACACTGCTCAAACCCCCGATTGTGATATGACTCACGAACCCGATGGTCCCATTACAACATGCCCTAAAGAATATCACATCTACATTGGAAATTATGTATCACAAAGGAATTCCACTTAAATCCTCTGATTGCAATAATATTACAAACCTCTAGGACCATTACAATTCACCTTAAAGAAACATCGCATCTGCCTATCGAAGTTGTCATATCACAAAGTCTTAAAGTATTTCACGTTAAAACACCGATTGTGATATTACTATGGACCCTATTGCACCACTATAATATGACCCAATGTAATATCACATCCATATATAGGAACTTTTATATCACAAGTCTTAAAGGGATGTAACGATCAAACATCGATTGTGATATAATATGCATACCTGAAAGCTCCATTAAAATACACCTTTATGTAGTATCACATCTGGGTATCGGAAGTTACACAAATCATAAAGGGTTTTCACCCCGAACTGCTGATTGCGATAAACCCCTGAACCACTGATGCGATAGCATTGTGGATCCGCTGCACCATTATAGCATGGAGTAGTTAAATATCACATCTGCAGTAATCACAAAGTTCAAAGGAATGTTAAACTGTTGATTGCGATAATATTGTTGACCCGATGGATTCGTTAAAAATAGTTCATTAAATATCACATTCTCTCCATTAGAAGACAGAGCATGTGAACACTTGTAAAACCTCTGATTTTTATGAAGTTGCAATTTTGAGATTAAAGGAATGACTTCGATTCTCATGAAATTGCGATTGTGGGATTAAAGGTGATGATGTGGCATGTGGGACCTCCAAGTCGATATAGCAGCTCTTATATGGTTTCCATGAGTAATCAAGTCTGTGGATGAAAGACTCTTCAATATGTTTTAATATACAAGTCAGCCTCCTTCCAATAAACGTGTCTTTCTGGTCATTGGTGAAACCCATATAAATATAATTTAAGATATATCATTTCTATCCATCGATTGTCGGCATCGATCATAGAACAGAATGACAATTGATAACTCGTGAACATGAAGGAAAAGTTGAAAGAAAGCCAAAGGTCGAGCGAGTGCAGAGGAAGTCGAAGGTTCAGTAGAAGACGAAGGTAAAAAAATTATGTTGACTGGGTTAATCATTGAAAGTTTGGAATTATAATGAATCTGCAGAAGTGCAGCCCACGATATGTTAAAGAGACTACATAAGGTAGGGTTGTTTTATGATTGTAAGCATAATCTGAAGCTGCGATAGTGACTCTCCTGAAGCAGTTATCGTGACTGTTAGAAAAGAGGGTTGCAACAGAGAGTTGTGTGTGTGCAAGATCATTGAAGATACAGTAACGATTATGTAAAGACTATTGAATACCATCGTGTGTTAGTCATCATGATGTGACTTGGAGATTCTGTTTGGAAAATATGAAGAGTTGTGAAGACTCCTTCACATGTAGATAGATTGTCATTGATGTAGCAATGAAGCTGTAGATTGACAGAATTCAGTTAAGAAGATTTTGGGACCAGAGAATTACTATCAAACATATCTAGAAAAAATATAGAAGTGGGTTGGAGCCCAGAGGGTTGGTGCCTGGAGGTTGCAGCCTCGAACAATAAGGTTGGTTCCATGGAGAATAGGGTTGGAGCCCTAGAGGATCGAAGTCCTTAAGAATCCAGGTTGGTTGATGAATAAGATAAAGGATTGGAGTCCTTGGAGTTGGTGCCCCAAAACCGATATTGTTGGAGCCCCAGAGGATCGAAGTCCTCAAAAAACTAGGTCGGTGCCTGAAGCAGATATAGGATTGGAGTCCTTGAGGTTGGTGCCTCAAAATTGATAAGGTTGGATCCTTGGAAGTCCAAGTCAGTGCTTGGAAAATACATTATGGAGCCTGGAAGATTGAGGATTGGTGTCCTTGGAGTTGGTGCTTCTAAACTCAAGGTTAGTGCCTTGCATAAGATAGGGTCGAAGGCCTAGAGGTCCGAGCCTCACTAAAGTCCAAGTAGGTGCTTGGCACATCCCAGTATGGAGCTTGTGTGTCTTCATCAAGGGTTGGATCCCTACCCATATTGTACTTGATTCTTTATAAAGATTATATTAATAAAAGCGTTTACTTCTATTGTTTATTTTTGTGTTCTAAATATAAGTGATCTAACTGGTAAAAGTAACAATTGAAAAGAAATATTGATTCACCCCCCTCTAAGTATTTCCAGCAATTGGTATCAGAGATAGTACCTTAACTCTAAGCCTAACAACTTGTAGGTTGATCATTAGAACAAAAATGAAGAAGCCAAGGAAGAAAGTCTCCAATCCTCCTAAAGGTGTGTCTCCCTCAACCACCGAAATCGAAGTCAGTCAATCTGTGAAGGATCCATTGTTCAACGAAAACTTTGATATATGGGAGGAAAGAATGAGGAATTTCTTCAAGACTCAAGGAATTGAAGTTTGGAAATCAGTGATTTTTGATAACATGATGGATGGAGAATCCAAGGAGCATAATACAAGAGCAATGAAAGCAATCTTGAATGGGCTACCTGATTCTATGAAGGTAAATTTTGAAAAATCCTCTTTAGCAAAAGGCATATAGGATAAACTTCATGATCTTCACTCAAAAGGAGCATTGAAAATGATCTCTAGTGAAGAAAACGATGGAAAACAAGAACAAAATCTAGAGCCCATCAAGGAAGCTGAAAATAAGATTGATGACATCAAGGCTAAAGAAGACCGAGAATATGAAGAGAATGAAAAAGACTTTGAAGAAGATCTCCTCACTAAACTTATGGCTTCCATGGAAGAGATTATCAATTTGAAAAAGGAAAATGAGGAACTTAAGAAGAAAGCATTAGCTGGTGAGTAAGACCAAACAAGGAAGGAAGTTGACCTTGTCAAGCTTCAAGTACAAGAAAGAGATGAAGAGCTCACCAAGCTTAAGGAGGAATCTCATCAAATCAAAAGAAAGCATCATGAACTAGTCATATCCATGAAAAATCAATTGGATAAGGCAAAAAAATAGGAAGATACCTTGTCAAGGAACCTTGAATAAAGGCACAAGAGCTTGAACAAACTTGAGGTAGATATTGGTCAATACAAGGAATAGGTCTTGTCCCTTAGATCTCAACTAGAAGAAGTAAGGAAACAAGCGCAAGGAGCTGAGAAGGTGATGAAAGCTTTGAAATTCATAGAAGGACAAGTTGATGAAGCAGAAAAGGATGATGACATCACCAAGTTAAAATCAGAAATCACTTCTCCCAAATCCAAATCGTGTGAAGTAACCAGGATCATGGAGGAAATGGAGACAAGTCTAGCTAAGGAAAATGAAGAAATACTCAGAATAAAATCGGATATCATCTCTCTTAAAATAGAAGGAAATGAAGCAACTTTTATCAAGGAAGGGATTGAGAAACAACCTGCTAGGAAGAATAAAGACTGCGAAATATTGGAAGAAGAAATTGTCTCCCTAAAGAAAATGGTTGAAGGGATGGATAAATTTTTGACGAGCTCAGAAGCCTTGGATGACATGCTCAACCATCAAAGATCTCCATTTGATAAATTAGGTCTCAGGTATGAAGGAGAATCCTCAAGCAAGAATGATAATGCTTAAAACAAAAAGGATGTGAGGAAGCGAGAAAGAAATGTTGATACTCCGAGTTCCAGCAAAGGCAAGCATAAGAGTCAAGGCAACAATGAAGGAAATCCTATTCTAAGAAGAAATGCAGATGATGTCAAGGATGCAAGAAGCAATGGTTATAATCAAAGGATCTCAAGACAGAAAGACTTCAGAAGTACATCAAGGAAACCTTCTTCTCCCAGGTACCAAAGTATATTTCTTAGTTATTGTTATTCTTGTACAAACTTTGGACACATGGAAAACGATTTTAGGGAATTCCAAAAAGATAGACACTATGGTCCCCAAAAATATCTGAGAAGCAATTATGTATGAAGAAATCTTGAATTCTTATTCATGAACAACATATAATGCTTCAGGTGTCATAACATTGGTCATATGGCACATGATTGTAACTTAACTTGGGTTCCTACATAAGCTAGGACCATGCCAGAAAACAAAGTTACAGAAGTATGGAGAAGAAAGCAAATACAATCTGAAAATCTCTTGAATTCTCCAACCAACAACACATGTTGTTGACTTGATGAAGATATTCTTGATATTTCAAGTGTTTGATGATGGGATTCTGCCAAAAAGAGACCATGCATACAATTAGGGGGAGCTTGTGATTCTTGATCATTATTGCAGAAGCTATCCATGAAAGTGTCCTTATGAAATCCTTGATGAACTATATTAACAATCATTCTTTGATAGATCATTTCTCAGGAACACCCCTTTGAAAACACATGATCTCTTATCTATTCAATGGACTGTTGTTAAAAATATTTTTCCTCATGATCTCTAAACAGAAATTGGAGCAACAAAAGGCCATCTAATGCTAATAAGTGAATAACTGTGTTGCTATTATTACAGAAGTTGAATATTTTGACTCAGGGATTTGATGAGAGAATAGGTAAATTATGGACACAAATAGAGGCAAACTTAAAACAAACAGATACATCAGGGAATGAAGCTTGAAGCAAGAGCAGTTGGCAACATCTAACATAATTGAAGCATTGCAAAAAGTTATCAACCAATAGAACGAATAAAATAAAACAGTCACAGATTGGATATCAAAAAAAAAGGGGAGAATGTTGTGTTGTTGAACATAGATCAACAACTTAAGGAGAAGCAAAAAGATAAAAAGGTATCCTAGTTTGAAGAAGGATACCGAGAATGAAAATTTCAGTGTAATTTTCTCTTGATTCAGACTGTGAAGGCCTCTTAATTCTTACTATGGAGGCTACAGAATACAATGTTGAAGTGTAAAAAAATTGGACCTGGACATTTGGTATATGACTAGTTGGAGTCTGTTTTGAAGCATTGAAGTGGAGCATCTTTAAGCACTGTTGAAGCCATGATGAAGAAGTTTTGAAACATGAAGAGAGGATAATGTGCTAGCTAATTATGACACAAAAATCCTTCTATCTTGAGTAAAAATAAGAGCACAACGACAGGGAGAGTAAGATACCCATAAAAATCTATTGTTCATAAATAACAAAAGTAGTTTGATAGGGGGAGCAATTTCACAGGGGGAGTCCATGTGCACTCTTTTTGCCATTGATGTCAAAGGGGGAGAGAAGAAGAATATTTCCATCAATGAAAAGGGGGAGATTGTTAATCTAGGTTGTCATTGATATCAATAAAGTAGTGTTTGTGATGGAAAATTCTTTAATACATAATGTTGCCCATTGATGCCCATTGATCATAATACTACTCATGGAGGATCCAAGGATTGAATAGAGGCATAATAGAAATAATGGAACCGCGGAGAAAAAATATCAGATGCTATTTGAAGAGGATAAAGAGTAAAGAGGAGAAGCCATGAAGCCAAAGAGTAAGAGGAAGAGTTCATCAGAAGCCATCAAGGAAGCAGGTTATCGCATATGCCCAAGGGTAAGTGCTATCGATAGAACAAAGAGAAACAATGATATTAGAGGAGCAAAGAAGAAAACACTGGAGGAGCTATATTAGAGGAAGTAATATACCATGGGAACCCTTTAGACAATATATAATATCGACAGAAATCTTATCAGCAATTATATTATATTAAGTTATGTAAACATTGCGTAAACCCTTGATTGTGATATGAGTTATGGACCCGATGGTCCCATTATAACACGCCCTAAAGAATATCGCATCTGCATTGGAAGTTATGTATCACAAAGGAATTCCACTTAAATCCTCTAATTGCAATAATATTACGGACCCACAGGACCATTACAATTCACCTTAAAGAAACATCGCATCTTCCTATCGAAATTGTCATATCGCAAAGTCTTAAACGATGTCACATTAAAACACTGATTGCGATATTACCGAGGACCCAACTGCACCACTATAATATGACTCAATGTAATATCACATTTGCGTATTGGAACATTCATATCATGAGTCTGAAAGAAATGTAATGATAAAACATCGATTGCGATATAATATGCGGACCCAAAAGCTCCATTAAAATACATATTTATGTAGTATCACATCCGGGTATCGTAAGTTACACAAATCATAAAGGGTTGTCACCCCGAACTACCGATTACGATAAACCCTCGAACCACCGATTGCAATAGCATTACGAACCCGCTGCACCATTATAGCATGGCTTAATTAAATATCGCATCCACAGTAATCATAAAGTTCAAAGGAATGTCAAACTACCGATTGTGATAATATTGTGGACTCGATGGATTCATTAAAAATAGTTCATTGAATATCACATCCACTCCATCGGAAGACAGAGCATGTGCACACTTGTTAAACCTTTGATTTTTATGAAGTTGCGCTTGCAGGATTAAAGGAATGAATCCAATTCTCATGAAATTGTGATTACGGGATTAAAGCTGATGACATGGCATGTGGGACCTCCATGTGGGTATAGCAGCTCTTATATGGTTTCCATGAATAATCAAGTCTATGGATGAAAGACTCTTCAATATGTTTTAATGTACAAGTCGGCCTCCTTCCAATAAACGTGTCTTTCCAGTCATTGGTGAAATCCATATAAATATAAGTTGAGACGTATCATTTCTATTCGTTGGTTGTGGGCATCGATGATAGAAAAAATGACAGTTCACAACTCGTGAACATGAAGGAAGAGTAGAAAGAAAGTTGAAGTTCGAGTGAGCGTAGAGGAAGCTGAAGGTTCAGCAGAGGACGAAGGTAAGAACATTTTGTTGACTGGGTTAATCATTGAAAGTTCAGACTTATAATGAATTCGTAGAAGCGTAGCCCACGATATGTTAAAGAGAATGCATAAGATAGGGTTTTTTTGAAATTTTATGCACAACATGAAGCCATGATAGTTACTCTCCTGAAGCATACTCCTAAAGCAGTTATCACGACTGTTAGAAAAGAGGGTTGAAACAGAGAGTTGTGTGTGTGTGAGATCATTAAAGATACATTGACGATTGTGTAAAGACTATTGAAGGCCATGGTGTGTTAGTCATCATGATGTGACTTGGAGATTATGTTTGGGAAATATGAAGACTTGTGAAGACTCCTTCATGTGTAGATAGATTGTCATTGATGTAGAAGTAAAGATGTAGATTGACAAAATTCAGTGAAGAAGATTTTGGGAGCAGAGGATTACTATCAAACATGTCTAGACAAAATATAACAGTGGATTGGAGACCAGAGGGTTGGTGCCCAGAGGTTGGAGCCTCGAACAACAAGGTTGGTGCCTTGGAGAATAGGGTTGGAGTCCTAGAGGATCGAAGTCCTTAAGAATCCAAGCTGGTGCTTGAAGAAGATAAAGGATTGGAGTCGTTGGGGTTGGTGCCCCAAAACTGATAGGGTTGGATCCCTAGAGGATCAAACTCCTCAAGGGACCAGGTCATTGCTTGAAGTAGATATAGGATTGGAGTCCTTGACATTGGTGCTTCTAAACTCATGGTTGGTGCCTTGGATAAGATAGGGTCGAAGCCCTAGAGGTCGGCGCGTCACTAAAGTTCAAGTAGGTGCTTGGCACATCCGAGGTTTGAGCCCTACACATATTGTACTTGATTCTTTATAAAGATTATATTAATAAAATCGTTTACTTCTATTGTTCATTTTTGTGTTCTAAATATAAGTGATCTAGCTGGTAAAAGTAATAATTGAAAAGAAATATTGATTCACTTCCCTCTCAGTATTTCCAACACTTGGTGGGACTACGACACAGAGGAAGACCTAAGGAATCTATGGGTTCCATGGGATCATCAACAATATTTGTTTCAGATAACAACATTGAAGGACCATCTAAAATATCCATATCGTCATTATTCTCAAGAGGAAAAGGCACAGGAAGGTACCTTACTTTTCCAAAGGAAACGTCTTCATCAAATGTAACATCCTTGCTCATTTCAACCTTTCTTTGACTAGGAATATACTTCCTAAATGCTTTATAATTTTCATAATATCCAACAAACATACATTTTCTTCCCATGGCCTCAAACTTGTTTCTTTTGTGTTTCATCACATGAAAGTGTACGGGGAAACCAAAGTTATGAAGATGATCGACATCGGGCTTGACACATGTGAATACTTCTTCGAGGGTCTTGTTGTCTAATGCTTGATGAGGCACCCTGTTTTGAACATATACAACAACACTCATTGATTCTCCCCAAAGGAGCTTTGGAAACTTTTGATTATGGAACATGGCATATGTAGCTTCTATAATGGACTTGTTATTTCTTTCAACTGCTCCAATTTGTTTGGGATGATAGGGCATAATTGTGTTTTTATTTACCTTCTTCCAAAAATAAATGAACTCCTTAGATGTGTACTCTCCACCATTGTCAGACTTGAATATTTTTATTTTCTTCCATTTTTTATTTTCAATCAAAGCTTTGAACTCCTTGAATATTTCAAGGGCTTCATCCTTGTGCTTCAAATAATATATCCTTGTCTTTCTTGAGAAGTCGTAAATGAAGGTGATGTAGTAGAGATGGCCACCAATAGAATTCACAAATATTGGACCATATATGTTAAAATGAATGATATGGAGAATGTAATTTGTATTTTTCTCCCAAGAGGGTAATGTTCCCCTTGTCTTCTCTCCAATGGCACAACCTAGACATACTCCATCATGTTGAGCTTTAGCCTTGGGAATCCCTGAGACTAATTTCTCCAATTCCAAAAGATCATAATAATGTATATGGGGAAATCTTTGGTGCCATAGCTCAGTTAGATGAATATTATCATGGACCAATTATAGAATAGGTCTTCCAGTAAACCAATATATACCTTCCCATCTTGATCCTAATGTGAATGAATCTCTCATAGGTTATACAACAGGAAAAGTAAGAACCTTTTCCGTGATGAAGGAAAACCTCATCCCTTTGTCTTCCAAAGCGAATATTGATACCCAATTCTTCTTAAATTTGAACACATACATCACATCATTGAGAAAAATAGATTCCTTAGAGTTCAAATGAAATTTGATAAACTGAAATCCTTTGATGGGATAAGTGGAGTTATCTTCAAGAATAATTTTCAAATTTGACTCCCTCTCTTCCAAATTAGAGAAAACTTCCTTATACCTACAAAAGTGATGAGTGACACAACTATCAACCAACCAACTATCCCACAAATATGGAGATGAACTAGTAAGTGCATAAATAAGAATATATTCAAATTAATTTGTAACATTACTTTCGTACCCGGAGAATCTTGAATTCTTTTGGGGATGATGATCCTCATCACGTTCACTAGGAGCATCTCGTCTTCTTCTTCCATCTCTTCCATTGCCATCATTACTTGGTTCTTCCCTTCATCTCCGATCATCAAACCTATTGTTGTGGATTCTAGTGTTGTAGTGTGGAACATTATTCTTCTCAGGGAAATATCAAGAATAATGACCTTTCTTGTGAGAATTGTAGCATTCAATGTGAGATGATGATCTATCATTCCTTCTCTTTGCATCTCAAGGTGGAGGCTTTCTTGAATTTGATGGACCTCATTTTCCTTTCTTCTTTTTTCAATGATAAATGGAGCGAGATCTCCCTCTTCATGCTTTTGAATCCTTCCTCTTCATATCATCCTTCATTCTTCTTGAGTCATATTTCCAAGAATTTCATCAAATGATGGGAGGGTATTGTTGTTTCTTATAGTAATAATTAATGTTTACAAAATAGGCGGTAGACCTCTTAGAGTCACAATCACCAATTCCCTATTTGACACAAATTACCAAACACTTTGCAATTGATCTCTAAGACGAAATATCCTCAAAATGTAGGATTGCACATACTCTCTAATCCAGGTGGATATTGGTGACCACCCGCCTATTCCACTTGGACCCTCACCATTGTTCTTTCAGTTTTTTTGAGTTTCCTTAACTGTAGCACAATTTTCTATTTTTGGCAGTTTATCAGCTCCTGAACTTCTGGATCTGTTTTGAGGCCCTAAACAACATTTTTTTGGACAGATGAATTTACGAATATCTTTGGAAATTTCAGTATAAATTTTGGTCCTCAAGGAGATCTTTCCAACGAGGTATCATATGCGTCGAACAAAGATAATATGACCAAGTTACGACCCCAGGAAGTTGGTTGCCAAACTAACCACAACAGGGCCCATAAGCTCTTGGTGTTACATCTCCTCCGGTTAGGGTTTTGGTTGTTTAGGGTTTTTCTATTATTGTTCAAAAATAAATAGGCCCTTGAACCTCATTGTCACTGAGTTCAGAGGCATGTATCTGCCACATCTCTTCTCAGAGATAAGCTACCATCGCATGAGCTAGCCTTATTTCCATTCTATTTGTAAGCATATTTTAGTATTTAATATTAATGAAATGAAGTGTTATTTCTATTGCATCTCTATATTTATGGTTATATCTATAATTTGTTGTGTTCCTATTTAAATACACATCAGTGGTATCAAAGGGGTCTGCTCTTTCTCTGTTTTTCTTTGCATGCCCCCAACGAGGTCAGGATATAAGGAGTTAGGGCTTGATCTAGTTGACCTTTTGCAAAATCAACCTCGTAAACCCTGACAGCCACCCATGGGGAAGAAAAGAAATACGAGGGAGAATGAGATCCTACTAAAATATTTCAATAGGAGGCCGTCGAGAAAGAAAGGAATGCAATGATGGATAACTTTGCCTAGATCCTTTAACAGTTGCCAACCAGTGGCACAACCACATCCAGTAGCCACTCTCGAGGATCCACACCTTTAAGGTACAACTGAAGTTTAACATTCCCATATTTGAGGGCCAAATAGATACAAACACTATAGATAAATGGTTAAATCTATTAGAAGGATATTTTTTTGTTCATGATTTTTCTAGCCGGGAAAAGATTATGTTTTCTCTTCTCAAAGATGCACCCCACGTTAAGGATTGGTGGGAAACCTACTGTGCAAAAAGGATAAAAGTGCGACCTCATTATTTTCAGCAGCTCCCACTTGGAATTTGTTTCGGGATGCCATCAAGGAGTAGTACTAACATGTTGAGAGTTATGAGGACAAATACATAAAGTGGACCACACTGTGAAACGGAAGGGACGAATATGTGCTAGAGTTTACCAATGTTTCTCATACCCTTCGCACAAAGTAGGGTATCAAGGATTCTAAGAAACATTTGGTACTCAAGTATTGTGGTTGCCTAGATAGATACATCCAAGATAGGATGGACTTCCTAGACATATCCTAGCTCAGCATGGCATATCGATACGCTGTCAAGATAGACCAGAAATTCAAAGAAAAGAAGCGAGACTTTGGATTTGTGAAACTGATGCAAGGGAAAAATGACCAAAAACTACAGAAAAATGTACAAATCCAAGGTAGGATGGCCTAGGACAACCCGCAAAAGCCACAAGTAAAGGAAAACACTTCAAAGCTGAAGAAGGACACAGGAAAGTGGAGTGAGTTCCGTAAGAGGTCCACTCACAACACAAGTGAGTGTCGAGCCAAGTGGTCACTGGTGGTCGAGCTGAAGGCTTCGAAATCAGATGCCTGTTCTAACTCTAACCCAGAACCTGACAAGGGGAGTGACAAAGGAAAGCAGATTATCGATGCGGAGCCCAACACCAATGTTGCCAACACAAATATGTAGAAGGAGGAGCCTGAAGATCTAGAGAAGAGGAGCATCTCTTCCACTCCTTGATCTGGGTAAAGGGTTACCCACTACAATTCATTGTCAACATTGGGATAGAAAAGAACCTCATTGTAGCAAAGGTCATGAAGTGACTGGGATTACCGACCAAAATACACACACAATTGTACACCATTCGGTGCCTTCACCAAGGATAGGATCTTTGCGTGAACCAATAGTGCCACCTTCCATACAACATGAAGCCCTTCACGAATGAGGTATTATGTGATGTGTCTCCCCTTGATGTTTGTGATGTATTATTAGGCCAACCATACTTGTCGAAGTGACATGTTGTGTATGAGTCAAGGCCTTGCACTATTATTTTTACCTTGGGAAATAAGTTGTATAGGATACTGGAGGTAGCACTGCCTACCATCATCTATGTAGCTACTGCAAAACAATGTTGTAAGATCATTTCCAAAACTGGTAAATTTTTTTTCCTCATGATACACCCCCAGGGAAAGAAGAAGACGGTGGCCATGATCTGCAAACAGGGCCCCTCCACACGACAACAACAGATGGAAAAGGTTGTGGAGGAGTACGAGGATATCTTCACCTCCTGTGCAAGGGTACCTCTGCACTGTCAGGTGAAGCACTCTGTCAATCTGACCCCAGGTGTGTCATTTCCCAATGGACCAACCTACCGGTGCTCTGTTCTAGAGAACGATAAAGTCAGGAGTCGAATTTAGGAGCTATTGCAAAAAGGTCACATCTGGCCAAGTTCATTACCTTATGGGAGCTTGATCATGTTGGTACAAAAGAAGGATGGGACTTGGAGACTCTGTATTGACCATTGGGTGCTGAAAAAGATCACTTTCTCGAATAGGTAGCCGATCCCATGGATTGATGACCTTTTGGACCAACTCAAGGGGGAAAAATATTTCAGCAAGATCGACTTGAAGTCCAGATATCACCAAGTACCAATCAAACCCTCTGATATGTGGAAGACTGCCTTCAAAGCCAAGGAGGGATTTTTTGAATGCTTGGATATGCCTTTTGGGTTGGCGAATGCTCTTGCAACCTTCATGAGGATAATGGATGACATCTTGTAGCATTTCAAGAACTCATTTGTAGTGGTATACTTGCATCACATCCTGAACTTTAGCCAGAGCTGGGAAGAGCACCTCCACCACATCCGACATGCTCTCTAAACACTCCGGCAACACAAGTTGTGTGCCAATTTGGAGAAATGCACTTCTGGCATGACCCAGGTTTAGTATCTGGGATACATTATTGATGAACAGGGGGTGCATGTGGATCCATCCAAGATCTAATTAATTCCAAATTGGCCAGCCCCAAACACTCTGACAAAGCATCATAGCTTTCTCAATCTTGCCAATTTCTACCATAGGTTCATGTTGGGGTTCTCTCATATCACTTCCATCTTGAGTCAAGTCACCAAGGGAGGAGGGAAAGAAAAATTCCTTTGGTATGAATCTGAACAGAAGGCATTCTTAGAGTTGAAACATCACCTCTACTCTGCACCAGTGCTCACATTACCATAATTACAACAACCATTTGAGATAAAGACAGATGCCTCTGGATATGCTCTTGGGGAATTCCTTACTCAATAGGGGCATCCAATGGCATATCACAGTGAGAAAATTTCAAACATAGTTCAAAAGTATCCAAATTATGACAAAGAGATGTATTCCATTGTGTAGGCCTTCCAACAATGGAAGCATCACATTTTAGGAAAGGAAATGGTCATCCGCATATACCACTGACCCCTACAGTTCATACAGATGCAAGGGAAGTTGTTGACTAATCACCATCATAATTTGTCCACATACCTCCATCAATTCCATTTGAATATCAAGTACAAGAAAGGCAACACCAATAATGTTGTAGACTACCTCAGCCGACCACAGATCATGGCGTTAACCACTGTGCTCAAATCTTGTGGGAAAGCAACTTTTGATTGGCCATTTCTCTACAAAAGTGACCCGGAATTCGGCCACACATACCATACACTCTTGAAGGGTCATCTACTTCCAAAATTTCACCTCCAGGATGCTTTGTTATGCCACATAGGACACCCTTGTGTTCCTTCAAGCGAGCATGCCAAGATGATTTGGGAAGCACACTACAGTTGGGTTGTTGGGCGCTTCATGGTGGAGAAAATGGTGGTAGTACTGTAGAAGTATTTTTATTGGCCGAATCTTCGACAAGATGTTAGGAAGTACAACAGAACCTATACTTTGTGCACCATTTTGAAACCAACAATCAAGAACCAACACCTCTATACTCTGCTGCCTACCCCTGGTCGACCCTGGGAACCCATCTCCATGGATTACATTTCGGGTCTTCCTTCTACTAAGCAAGGCAATGATTCTTTTTTTTTTATCGACAAATTTTCAAAGATGGCCATTATGGTAGCCTGCAAGAAGAATATCACAGTAGAATCCACTCCTAAACTCTTGTTTGAATGAGTATGGGTACACTTTGGGATCCCACAGTCTATCATCTCAAATCAGGAAAACAGGTTCTTTAATACATTTTGTTCCAGTCTCTAGCTAATGCTAGACACCAAGCTCACTAAGTCCACCACTTTCCATCACCAAAATGATGGTGAGATAGAGGTTAGCAAGATGATCGCACACATTTTGTGCATGTATAACTCAAATCATCCATGCACATGGGATGAGAGCCTCCCCTATGTCTAGTATAGTTATAACCGGACTCTCCATCGCTCTACTAGCTAGAACCCTTTTTCCAGTGGGCTTAGGATTCTAGTCACTATGTCCCATTGATGTGGCCATACCATTTTCAGCAACTCAGGAAGATTCGGCTCATGTCCAGCCTGAAGCCAACAAGGAAAATAACTTCATTAAACACATTCAACACATCTGCCAACACGTCCATGACATATTGGACAAATCCAATGCTAAGTACATGCAGCGACATGATCAGCATTGGGTGCGACACAAGTTCCTTGTGGGCGACAGAGTTTGGCTACATTTGCAAAAGGAGTGCCTCGATGGGCCCCACCACAAGATTCTCCCACTTTGATATGGGCTATACACCATCACCAAGGTTGTGGGAGATAATTATTTTAAGCTCATAATTACCCCATTCCTTGCCCTACACCTAGTGTTCAATGTGGATCGCCTTCGGCCATACTTTCCATTGTTACTAGACACATTCGACATTCTAGAACAACTCACACCAACAGAGTTAAATCCATACTACATGGAACAGGTTGCAGTTGATCGGATCATGGACACACAGATCAAGAACACTTGCTAGGAGAACATCCATCTATATCGATTTGTCAAAACCTTCCAACTCCTACACCAAGGCAAATGGCTCAGTGCAGACCAAGTTCAGCAGAAGTTTCCTCATCTCATGGAGGAACTCAATGCAATGGAGACCATTGCTTCCTAAGGGGGGAGGATGGATCCAGGTGGATATTAGTGGCCACTTGCCTATTCCACTTGGACCCTCACCATTTTTCTTTCAGTTTATTTTAGTTTCCTTAATTGTAGCATAATTTACTACTTTTGGCAGTTTTTCAAGTCCTCAACTTCCAAATCCTTTTTGAGGCCCTAAACGACGTTTTTTTTGCCAAATGCATCCAAATGTTTCAAAATAACTCTCATTATAAGTTGTAGTCATCGGAGAGATCTTTCTAACGATGTATCATATCCGTCAAACATAGATAATATGACCGAGTTACAACCGTGGGAAGTTGGTTGCGCAACTAACCGCAAAAGGACCCATAAACTCTTGGTGATACATCTCCTCGAGTTAGGGTTTTGGTTGTTGAGGGTTTTTCTCTTATTGTTCAATAATGAAAAGGCCCTTGAGCCTCATTGTAACTGAGTTCAAAGGCATGTAGCCACCACATCTCTTCTTAGAGATAAGCTACCATCACCCAAGCTAGTCTTATTTCCATTCTGTTTGTAAGCATATTTCAGTATTTGATATTAATGAAATGGAGTGTTATTTCTGCAACATCATTGTATATATGGTTATATCTATAATTTTTTGCATTCCTGTTTAAATATGGATCACTCTCCTTTGTTCATCTTTGTGTCTTTCAGTTGGTCTTTCAAGGAGATGATTTCATTCAAATTGTTGACTTCATACATGCTAACTATCTTATCATACATGTCCTTAGACTTCCTGGAATTTCTAACATATGAAAGTAAATTATCTTGTAAGCCATTAGTTATAATTTGTTTTTATTTTAACCGACCTTTCTTGTTTTTGTTCTTGATAACATTAGAAGCATTCTCTGGAGGGTCATGCACTTTTCCTTGAATGTAACCAAAAACATCATTACTGTTAGCTATCATTAGGAGAATTTTGAGGTGTAAAATGGGTCTACTAAGAAAAATGTACAACCAAAATAAAATTTAAAGAACCAATAGAATTCAATATGATTATGTCAACCATGGGAGACGATTCACCATTTTTGGAGTAAAAAAGTAAAAATATTAAAAAATAATAAAAAAATAAAACTATTTTTTCAACTCCTATTTTCAACTTATCTTCCTAAGGTTTTACTCAAATTTCGAGTGGGAGTACTAATTGGATGAAAAATTTAATTCCTCATGCAAATATTACCCATGTTACATACTTTCGATGAGCCTTGCTACAAGAAAAATGAGCAATACATGAAAAAGCGTGATTGCAATCACATTTTTCATGTATTTCTCATTTTTCGTGTTGTAAGATCCATTGAAAGTATGGAACATGGGTAGTCATTGGATGAGGAAACAAATTGGGCATCCAATGAGTGTTTCTCCTTGAAATTTGAGTAAACCCATAGGGAGATAAGTTGAAAATACGAGTTGAAAAAATATTTTTTTCTTTTTTCCCTCTAAAATTTGATGATGTAATCTAATCTTATTTTATTATTTTAAAGTATTCTTAGAAGGCCCATTTCATACCCCAAAACTCTCCTAATGGATATCCAACCACTTTCCATTCAACAATTTTAGATGAGTCACCCAACTTCTCATTTTCCTTGAAGAAGGAAGACACCTTGACCCGACTAGATTGGGTCCTTCAACTTTTCCAAAGATGATTGCTTAAATTCTTGTCTCCTTTTTGGGATTTCCTTCACCTTAGCTCTGATACCATGTTAAATTTTTAGATTGTTCTATGTTGTATGAATTACTTTAACTCAATTCAACACTTCACAACAATATTTCCAATAACAATTAATCTTTTCAGTCATCAACAATAATTGAAGATAGAACAATAAATGCAATGACAAAGGAGATAATCAACACATCAACAATATATAAATGGTTTGGTCAAAGACCAGGGTTAAACCCCACAAGGGGGAAAACCCTTTGATATTATTCTCCTATTAGATTGTCATAAAATGTTTAGTAGATAATACAATGATCCATATACAATTTTCAAAGAAATAACCCAATAAAATTGAGAAATATGTTTCCAACATCAATATCAGTGACAACTTTCCCTATGTGTGGTCAACTGCAGTCAACTTTAGTTAATGGTCAAATTTCAGTCAAAATTTCTAGTTGTAGGGAGGAGGGGTTGTGTGAGTGACTGAAGGGTTCTAGTCACTTCCTTGAGCCTACATGCCAGTAAATGCAGTCAAATTTATCCTTTATGAGCCAGCAACTATAACCCAAAACCCTATAAACATATGCGGGTTTCGGACCCTGTAATTTCGGACTTTTATGAACTTCTTTTTTTGACCCACCCTAAAACCTGTCTCAACCATTCAAAGAAGAAGAAAAGAAGAATATGCTTGGGGATGTCCAAATGAGCTTGAGGTCTGATCTAGGTGGATCTTTAGATACAATGTCATGGAAAAACTCAAAGTGATCAGAATGAAGTCAACTCATGACCAGAGCAGATATCTTGTCTTCCTGATTCCAACGGCACAAATGATACTTCAATCCATGTCTAGATGATGAAGTTAGCACACAAAGAAGGATTTTTTATCCTTAAGTAAATGAGGATTTTCCTTTGAAAATGGATCTTAAGCCTTTAAGGTCAAATCATAGTTGGAGGTTGCATAAAGGTGGACTTAAGCGATGAGTAGTGGAACCCCCGATCTGCGATCTCTAATCAGATCATATCGGCGGGTCAGAGGCAATAAAAATCGAAGGTCTTACATATGTATATCGGTGGTGGCAGGTTGCGATCGACGATTAATCAGATTGGTGGAACCACTATTGGACAGCTGGGGCGATATATGTGTGGGATGCCGACGCGATCGGCCGACGCCGATATCGGCGATTGGCGATCAGTGGTCGGTCATTCCCGATAACCAGGATAGGGAGAACCCCGATATACCGATTTGTGACCTCAGTGTGGACCCGATATGGAAAATAAGCTCAATTTTATGTTTTTTGAAGTCCAGGTATATGGTTTTTGGGTGGATTTCAGTGTTTTTTATGGATTTTTAAAGTTTTATCATTTCAAATGATAGAATGCCATTTAGAGAAGTGGTTGCACCTGTCGATCATTCCACGCTACTAACCTCCATAGTTAACCAGGCAAGCCGTGATTTAAATGGGATCTTGTCCAAGAATCCATTATAGAAGAGGATCGTTGGAAAGAGCGAGGGGAGACAAATTTTAGTGGCAGCACGCTATTTCGCAGGAGGCCAAGAGCACATATTTATCTATTTTGGATTGTTTACATACTCCAACCCCTTTTATTGCTACACGAAGCTTTGGTGTTGCATACCTCTCCATCTCAGGCATCCATTTCACAAGCCATCTTGCAGATTGGAGGTATAAGCCTCTTATGGACAGTTTGATGAATGTAATTCTATTCTTTCATGCCATTTAATAAGAAAGGCCTCCCGTTATTGAGCTGGGACCAGAGACGTAGTCCGAATTTGGATGAACTCCGTTATCAATCCTTGGTGTCCTCTTTTGTGCTTTTTATGTGTTTACTTCTTCTTTTCTTATGTGCACCTTTTTGTGTTAAGCTGCACTTTTACATGTAATTCTTTTCTATACATGTATAAGCGAAAACATCCTGGAACAAGTGGTATCAGAGCAGGGATTTTTAGATGTGAATTCCATGTTTGTATGATAACAAGAAGTAGACTTCAAAGAGATGAAGGGAATCTAGAACCTTTTGATCCAGAGGCAGGGCGTGGACCTTGGAGAAGAAACATGGCTGAAGATGAAGCTCGTATTGAAGAGGAGCGCAATTTCAGAAAGAATTTCTATTCAATGGAAGAAAATATTAGTGAGCTGGTTGTAAGGCTGGAAAAAGTAGAAGAGAGGAATCCAGAAGGACAAGGTTCAGTACATGGGAATGGTGGAGAAGAACCCCCTCCTTCTCCTTCTAATGATGAAGGTTCTTCTTCCCCTCACCACCATAATCATAGAAATCCAAAGGATGCATTTAAGAAACCTTTTTTTAAATTAGACATTAAATTTGATCTTCCTGTGTTTAATGGTGAAAGTAGCACAAAAAATCTTAACAATTGGATCAGGAGGATTAAGGTTTACTGCAGGATTCAGTAAATCATAGAGGATGAGGCGAAAGTCCAACTAGCATCTCTACCACTGGGCATCATAGCTCTCATTTGGTGGGAGAGAAAATTGCAGAGCAGTAAAAACGTGGGCAATCTCTTTTCCTCATGGTTTGATTTTACTTCTGCGTTAAAGGAACAGATTTATCCCTTAGGATACAAACAGAAAGCTTTGATGAATTGGCAATATTTAATGAAAGGCAAAGGGAAGGATGTTCAGAGTTTTACAAAATAATTTTGGAAGCAAGCACTGAATTTGGGCATTGCACTATATACACTTGAAGTTGTAACCAAGTATATTGGCTCACTGCATAGTTATATTTGGCATTCATTATTGTTGTTTTAACCAACCACTATTGACGCAACTAGTGTGAAAGAAATTCATATTGAGAACAGGGACAAGAATGAAAGAGAGGACCTGTCCAGAAAGCCACCATTCAAACCTCCCAATGGCAAATCCAAAGCGAGATGGAAAGGGAAGGAGAAGAAAACAACAACAGCCAAAGAGGGAGAGCTGCCTTATTGCAATCATTGCAAGAATGAAGGCCATGATGATGACCATTGTTGGAAACAGCACCTAGAAAGGTGTCCAAAGAAGTATGGAGGAAAAGGAAAGGAGAAAATAGTGGCAGAAGCACAACAAGGCCTTGGATCAGATTCGGGAGATGAAGTGCTGGTCACAGTAGCGGGAACAAAAGGTACCCTTACACCTCCTGTTGATTCTAAATCACATGGAAACACAAGTCCTGTAGATGAGTCCCTTTCGAATGATAGAAAAAGAATTGAATTATTTCATATTAGAGTTGTACTAAATCACATCACAGTATAAACTCTGTTTGATACTAGGTCCCCAGAAAATTTAATTGCAGAATCCCTGGTAAAGAAGATTGGCTTAGAAACAAAACCGCACCCAAAGCCTTACCCGCTGGGATTGATACATGATAAAGATAAATTGAATGTAACCCAGCAGTGCAAGGTAAAATTTGTGGTTGCATCTAAGCTGGTAGACGAAGTAGAAATGGATGTAATCCCGCTGGACATCTGTGGCATGGTATTGGGGAGCCCCTACCTGTATGACAGAAAAGTTGTCTTTTTCTTCCATGAGAATAAATATCACATCACCAAGGATGGGGTAGAATACATAGTGTGGGCTCATCAAAATAAGATTAATGCCAGCCTCATAAGTGCTGCACAGATGAAATGGCTGGTGAATTCCAGTAAAACATGCATGCTTATGATCGTAGGGAAGAAAGAGGACGAAATTGTTGATGCATTCTTGTTGGGTTGTGTTATATTCTTTCCACGACTAACCGACGTAGTTAAATGGGGGGTTAGAGGGGGGCGGAAGCCCCCCTTCGTTGCGCCGATTGCGCAGCGGGGGGGTGGCAGCCCCCCCTGTCCGGGGGGTTTGAGGGGGGCGGGTAGCCCCCCTCTACGGGGTCGGGGGCAGCGCCCCGGGAAATTTTTTTTTGGACCCTATATTAGGTTGGGCGAACCTACCTATGTTTTTGTGCATGATTTTCGCACATGGTATTGGACGCGATGGTTTTTCGGTCCATGGTATTGGATGCTTCGGCATGTATAAATATGTATTGTAACATTGAAAGGAACATAATGAAAAATCAAGCTGGTAGTCCCGGTTTTGGGATCCAGGGAAACATCTCTGTGCATATGTGTTTTATGGGTTATGCTCTCGCATTGTTTATTTTCTTTGTTTAAGAATTCGTATGCAGGTAATTTTCTGTATAGGGTTAAAACCTACAATTCTAGGGCTGCGATGGGAAGCGATGGGCTTAATTTTTTATTATAATGAATTGTTTCAGGAGTCGCGGGAACTACCTCCAAAGAGGGAAATCCAACATGAAATCCACCTGTTGCATGGCGCCCCTCTGCCGAATATATGCATGTATAGGATGTCGGTAGTTGAAATGGAGGAGATCAAGAGGCAAGTGTAGGAACTGCTAGACCAAGGTGTAATCAGGTCGAGATCCTCTCCATGTGGGTCGCCGATTTTTCTAGTTCCCAAGAAGGACAACAACTGGAGGATGTGTGTGGACTACCGCGTGCTCAACAAAATATCAGTAAAAAATCGCTATCCCCTCCCACATATAGATGATTTATTGGATCAATTAAAAAATGATGTATATTTCACAAAGTTAGGTTTGAGCAGTGGCTATCACCAGGTCTAAATTGCGGAGCAGGATGTGTGGAAAACTGCTTTCAAAACCAAGCAGGGGCTATTTGAATGGATGGTGTTGCCATTCGGGCTTTGCAATGCTCCAGCCATCTTTATGCGAGTTATGAATAATATATTTCAGTCTCTCATTGATGAGTTTGTTCTTGTATATTTAGATGATATAATAGTTTTTAGCAAGAATTGGTTTGAACATGTGAGTCATGTAAAGAAAGTGCTTGATGTGTTGAAGAAGGAAAAACTCTTTGTAAAATTGTGAAAGTGTGAGTTCGGGAAAACCTCTTTGGGTTACCTAGGTCATATTGTTGGTCATGCTTAGCTAAAAATTGATCCTGCTAGAGTTGAAGCAATTTTAAATTGGCCTAAGCCTACCAGTGTAACCGAGGTCCGTAGCTTTCTAGGTGTAGTCCAATATTGGAGGAGATTTATTTCTAATTTCTCTGTTATTGCAGCACCTTTGCACACATTGACAAGTGTGAAACATCTCTTCCAATGGGGAGGAAGACAACCGAAGTCCTTCGAAACATTGAAGGAAAAAATTAGCACCGCGCCAATCTTAGCCTTACCCAATCTCCAACAGCCATTTGAGATCGAAACCGATGCCAGTGGGTATGCCATGGGAGTTGTACTAATGTAGAAAAAGAAGCCGATTTGTTACCATTCTGAGAAGTTTTCTCAAGCTGTGATAAAATATCCCACCTATGACAAGGAGCTTTATGCCTTGGTGGAGAGTGTGAAAAAGTGGAAACACTACCTGATCGACAAGGAGACCATCATCCATACAGATCATCAACCCTTGTAGTACCTTTAGTCACAAACCAAGTTGCAACAAACACGTCATTTCAAGTGGATGGGCTTTCTTCAACAATTTAATTTGGTAATAAAGTATAAGAAGGGCACTAGCAATAAAGTGGTCGATATGTTATCTCGCCCTCCTATTTCTGCTTCTTTTATTTTGCATAATGCTTCGTTTTCTTTTGAAATTTATGCTGAACAATATGCTAACGGTGATGACATTAAGGAGGTTTAAGAAAAACTAACCCATGGTTCACAGGTGGACAACTATCACTTGCAGGGGAAATTGTTGTATCACCTTGGTAAGTTGTGTATTCCCACAGAAGAAAGAGTCCATGTAATTCGAGAGGCCCACACCTCTCTTGTGTTTGGACATTTTGGTGTCGAAAATACTTTATGTAATGTACAAAGATTTTGTTTTTGGCCTCATATGAAAAACATTGTGACTCGCTATGTAAAGGGTTGTGTGATGTGTTCTGTTTCAAAGCCCTCTAATAGAAAACTTGGGCTCTACACACCACTCCCTTTTCCGAGTTGTCCATGGGAAAGTGTGTGAATGGACTTTGTAGGAGGTTTGCCTTTGTATAGGAAGAGTCACAACTATTTATATGTCATTGTTGATCGTTTCAACAAAATGTGTATTCTTATGCCTTGTAAAAAGAAGATTACTATAGAGCAGATTGCTTCTCTTTTCTTTCGGTATGTTTGGGTCCACTTTAGATTACCAACACCAATTGTGTTGGATCGAGACTCTTGCTTCCTTAGGGAGTTTTGGACCAGCTTGTGGAGGATGATGGACACCAAACTAAAAATAAGCACGGCATTTCACCTGCAGACTGATGGACAGACAAATGTGGTTAACCGTACCGTGGTACACTTACTATGAGGCTATTGTGGGAAACATCCTAAGTTATGGGATGAACATCTCCCCTATATACAACATTACTACAATCGAGCGATGCATTCATTGACGTAGTGTTCACCATTCAAGACTTGTTTTGGTTACCTGCCAAAAGACCCTTTTGATATGGTCTTTGGAAGGGAGGATGGCTCGAGTGGACATAATGATAAGGACAAAGCTCAGCAGTTCATTCAGTTAATCCAATTGATTCACCAAGCAGTGCAAGAGCAGTTGGAAAAATGTCAAGCCCATTATAAGGCTCGACATGATGAACACTGAGTCGATCATGAATTCCAAGTGGGCAACAAGGTGTGGTTCAACATCAACAAAGATAGGAGGAAGGGAGAAGGAAAGAAGTTGCAGCCAATCTGGTATGGACCATTCACCATATTGGAGAATATTGGGAACAACGCCTTTCGTCTTGACTTGCCGGTATATATGTAGATATACTCAGTAGTGAATGTGGAGAACCTAAAGCTATATGAACCTCCTTTGATCATGGACACTGATGAGGTGGGCACAGTTCCTACCATCGATGATTTTGCACCAGAATATCTTGATTAGTTGCCCGAAGACATCATCCTCGATAGAATAACTAGGACTTCATGGCGAGGAGATGCAGAGTACCTTCGAGTTGGTTTCAAGGGAATGCATCCCAGCAAGACCAGATGGCTGGAGAAAGAGAAAGTGAGGGAACAATTCCATCACTTGCCAATTGACTAATGAAAAGCTTTTGGCAGTCCAAAAGCTCCTCAATGGGGAGGATTGATCCAGGTGGATCTTCAGATACAATGGCATGGAAAAACTCAAAGTCAGCAGAATGAAGTCAACTCAGGACCAAAGCGGAATCTCGTCTTCCTGATTCCAACAGTGCAAACAGTACTTCAATCCGAGTCCTGATGATGAAGTTATCGCACAAAGAAGGATTCTCGATCCTTAAGAAAATGAGGATTTTCCTTTGAAAATGGGTCTTAAGCCTTTAAGGCCAAATTGCAATCGGAGGTTGCATAAAGGCAGACTTAAGCGAGGAGTAGTGGAACCCCCGATCGCTGATCTCTGATCAGATTGGATAAGTGGATAAGAGGCAATCACAATCAGAGGTCTTACATATGTATATTGGCGATGGCAGGTTGCGATGATCAATTAATCGGATCGGCAGAACCACTATCGGACACCCAGGGTGATATATGTGTGGGATGCCAATGTGATCGGTCGATGCCAATATCGGAAATTGGCTATCGATAGTCGGTTATTCCCGATAACCAGGATAAGGACACCCCGATATGCTTATTTGCGACCTCAGCACGGACCCAATATGGAAAATAACCCCGATTTTATGTGTTTTGAAGTCCAGGTATATGGTTTTTGGGTGGATTTCAGTGATTTTCGGGATTTTGAAGTTTTATCATTTCAAACGATAGAAGGCCATTTAGAGAAGTAGTTGCACCTGTCGATCATTCCACACTACAAACCTCCATAGTTAACCAAGCAAGCCCCGATTTAAATGGGATCCTGACCAAGAATCCAATATAAAAGAGGATCGTTGGAAAAAGCAAGGGGAGACAAATTTTGGTGGCAGCACACTATTTTGCAAGAGGCCGAGAGCACATATTTATCTGTTTTGGAGAGTTTACATACTCCAGCCCCTTTTATTCCTACAGGAGGCTTTGGTGTTGCATACCTCTCCATCTCAGGCATCCATTTAACACGCCATCTTGTAGATTGGAGGTATAAGCCTCTTATGGACAGTTTGATGAATGTAATTTTGTTCTTTCATGCCATTTAATAAGAAAGGCCTCCCCATTATTGAGCTGGGCCTAGAGACGTAGTCTGAATTGGACGAACTCCATTATCAAGCCTTGGTGTCCTCTTTTGTGCCTTTTATGTGTTTACTTCTTCTTTTCTTATGTGCACCTTTTTGTGTTAAGCTGCAATTTTACATGTAATTCTTTTCTATACATCTATAATCGAAAACATCCTCAATCAAGGTCACTTGTATTTATAGGCTTCCAAGGGTAACCAATTTACCATTAGGTTCGACCTTTTCTAATGTGCATGTGTGGGCTTTTCTTCATAAGTACACTTTCTCTTGTCCAAATTTGATTATCTTTATGTCAATTTTAGTATGGCTCTCGAAAAGAAGAATTCAATGCAATCATCATCTCCATCATATGATTTTTCCAAAGTGGAATTTGGCTCTAGTTTCCAATTTAAACAACCTGAGAATCCCTCCAAACCCATGTTGCTCACTAGGGGCAACACTGAGCCAGCTACATTAAAAAATTTAGAATCCCCAAGACTATATGATGGTTTAAATTTTCCTTTTATTAGTTTCCATGTTGGTTTCTTAGCATTCAATTTATAGTGGTAATAGCAAGCTAAATGCCTTAAGCAAAACATTTTGTAATTTTGATATCCTTACACTTTGTCAATTTTAAATGTTGAAACAACTTCAGTTTTTCTGTTAATCGACGTCTCTACTGACAAACCAAAGCAAGTAGTAATATTGTTTTCTTATAAATATTAGGAAATGAAAAATATTTGATTAAAAAGAATGAAAGAAAAAAGGTTCTATTGAACAAAGAATTAATGTTTGTTGCAATACATTTTTTGCAAATTGGTATAAGAGGGATGTTTAAATTATTATGTCATCAACATGTAATTTATAGTAACATTTACAAACATTTCAATACCAATAAATTATTTCAACATCCACTTTAAGTTATTATATAAAGAAAAAAGTAACTAAAAACTAAATCAATTTATTTATTTATTATGTTAATAGATTATTTTTGCATCAAAATTAATTCTAAAAGTATTTAACATTATTGGAAGGATAATTAATTTAAGAAAATATTTTAATGAGTCTTTCTTAAACCAAGTTATCCTTAAAAATGAATAACAATGTAAAGTAAAATAAATGTTGAGATACATACCTACTATAGCCAGTTCTATATTTGAATCTATGAAACATAAGTAGTTAGCGGTTATGCCAACACCTACAAAAACATACTAAATTATTATTATTGTCATTATTATTATTGGAAAAAATATTATATATCGGGGATAATGAATATATATGTGTTTGTATCTCTACAACCATACTTTGATAAATTTATCATAATCTTACCTATACAATAAAACTTCTCACACCACCTTGAATTTTCAGCCTATACATTCATCAAGCTCATCATGGACAATGATTTAGGAATCCTTATAATCACCTCTCAAAACATTAATTTCTGCATCCATTACAGAAAAGAGTTTATAGTCTCAACTTCCTCCACATCAATGAAAACATAAAGGCCTATTGTACCATCTAGCAGTGACATATCCTTTTTAGAAGGAGAATAGTTTTTATTCAATTTGTGAATGATATCATTAAACGACACCCACTCAAAATAAATAAAAGAATGCTTGATGTCTCTAAGGATGGGTTTAGGTTTAACATTACCCACCAAATCCTTTTGGGTAACATAATCTATCACAAGTTTAGAAACACCCAAGACTTGCATTTTTTTACTTCATTTTCTATTTTCATTTCAAAAGAAAGTCAAACTCAATAATCTAATATTTGTTATTTGAAACTCTCCCTAGAACAAATTTGATAAACATATAGTAAGTGTGATTTAATAATAGGATGATTCTACCTCATACAAATTATTATTACTAACATAGAAACATCTTAACTCTGGACATACCAAGCACCAAGAGGGATCAAATTTCTTTTCACTTTAAAAGAAGTTTTCACCTCAAGATATTTGACCCCTCTCGACACTTGGTAGATCCAAATTTAAGATCGACCTAGGACGGTTTAATTATTAATAATTTATCATTATAATTATTAATTTAATTAAATTTATATTTTTAATTCCATTTGATTTGATGTAATCAAAAGGTTTGAATTAATAATTATAATTAGTAATTTCATTTATTTTTTTAATTATAGTTTACATTTATTTGTATTCTTATCTAATTTGACCTAGTCAAAATGTTTACATAACATAGCATCACATAAAATAAAATAACCTTACAACATCTCTCAGTGGAATTATTATTATTATTATTATTACGAGCCTAGATCCATCTTAACCCCAGATCTATCAAACACCAAAAGGGAGAACTTATCTTGAGGTGCAAACTTTTTCTTAAGTGTAAAACTTGAGGAAAGGCTGAAGAGACTTGATCCCTCTCAGCACTTATAGATCCAAGTTTAGCATAGCTCTATAATGGTTATATAATACTATATAATATCTATATTTATATCTATGTTTCACTTTCTTATTCCCTCTCTCTATCTCACCCCCAAAACATCCACTCTCTCTCCATATCTATCTATATATCTCTCCCTTGCTCTCTCACCATCTCTTCCTTGTCACTCCTTATCTCTCTCGACCTTTCTCCCTCTATGTCTTTCTTCTTCCCTCCCCCTCTTTCCCCTTCCAACTCCATCTCTCTCCTTCTCTCTCTTGAGTCCTCTCTCTCTTCATTCCTCTGTCTCCCTTCCCTTTGTTTATACCGCCATCATCACTTTCTCTCTTGCCTCTAACTCTGTCACTATCTCCCTTTCTCTCTCCTTCTCTCTCTTCCCCTTCTCCCCCTATATCTCTTCCTCTCTCCTCTCTCTCCCATTCTCTCTCTCCCCCCCCCCATCACTCTCTCTCACACCACCCTCCAGCTTTGTCACTAGGCCCCACTTCCACCCCCACCCCACTATCTCTTAAATTTGGACCATTTTATTGTGTTTAATAAACTATCTAAATTAAAAATCCTTAATTTGTTGTAAAATTTTGAACTTATATCTTGGATTAATACTTTTATATATAAAGTTCACATGTTTATGTATAAAAGTGTTCACACTTTTATTTTATTAAAACTTTGATTTAATTTATATGAGAATATTTATAGTAGACACGAGGAGAGAGGGTTTAGATATATCTAAAAATTAATTAGAATCCTTTTCATTTTATATTCGATTAAAAAAATGTAATGAAATTAAATAAAAATAAAATATTTTATAAAATATTATGATTGTGAAATAAGTTATGGTTTTTGGGCATGTGGTAGGAGAGAGGGTTTAGATATATCTCAAAATTAATTAGAATCTTTTTCATTTTAGATTCAATTAAAAAAATTCATGAAATTAAATTAAAACAAAATATTTTATAAAATATCCTGATTGTGAAATAAGTTATGGTTTTTGAGCATGTTGTATTGATGAGCGAGGGTATTTTACCTTGGTATTCTAACAAGGCCTATTTACAAGTTAATAATATCCATGGTAAATTGGGGCTAACTATCCATGGTTAAAAATATTTTCATATTGTTATAGAATATTTTTATTGTGAAGTAAGTTATGATTTTTGGGTATAAAATATCGATAAGTCTTGGTATTGGCTCATGGCATTGTAACAAATCATATTCACAAGTTCATAATATAAATGGAAAATTGGGGGTGAATATCCATGGTTAAGAATCTTGTCATATTGTTATATGATATTTTGATTCTCAAATAAGCTATGTTTTTTGAAAATGTGGTATTGATAAGACATGGTGTTCGCCCATGGTATTTTAAGAAAGTCAATTTACAAGTTAATAATATCCATGGTAAAGTGGGGGTGAATATCCATGATTGAGAATATTTTCATATTGTAATAAAATATTTTGATTGTGAAATAAGTTATATTTTTTGGGTATGTGTTATTGATAAGCCATTTTACTAGCCCAAGGTATTATAAAAAATCCCATTTACAAGTTAACAATATCTATAGTAAAGTGGGGGTGAATATTCATGGTTAAGATTTTTTCATACTGTTATAAACTAACAATTGCACCAAATGTTGCAAAGGAACATCGTAAGGAAATAACATATGGAGAAAGAGCATAAATCAAGAGAGATGTGTTATGTTATAATTTCAGTGAGAGAAATAACATGGTGTAAAAAGTAAAGTGAACTCCCCTTTCGTTATCCTATTGATTTGTGTTGCAATATGAAAATTGAGGGAATTCTTAGTAGTTTGAACATTGTACTTGCAACATCAGTTTTGTTTTATTCCCTTTTTCTAGAAAACATTAATATTTTAGAAATTATGATCATTTAGAATATTAATTATGGAAGCAAGAAGGGGTTGCGGATCACATAATAAAAAAATTTATGCACATATTTCCCACTAAAATATTGGAAAATGACTCTGAATGGGCAAAGCTCAAGGCCCAGACACAACCCACTGCTTATACCCAACCATAATATCCTTTTATGCTATCTATTTTTTTGATTTTTTACCCTAATACAAAGTTATTTCTGTAAAATTATCGGTGATACTTACAATATAGTCTCGAATCAATAGTCATCCCTGAATCATCTTTCATGTCAGTTGTTTGTATCACTATGCCCAAGTCTGTTTTTTTAAAGTCCTTTTTCTTGGTAGTCTGGTGGGATGGTTGTAATGTTTTGCTGTCATTTTCTGTTGCAATAGAGCCCATGGAAATTATATCAACCAAAATGATTTTCTGTGACCTTAAATTCCTCCCCAATTTATTCTACAACAATTATACCCATGTTTACTTCAATTGCTTAATACCATTCGTCACTTTTGAAAATTGAATCTTTCTAGTTTATATATTCCTCAAATGATGTGAATTATCCTATCTAATTAAATTCTACAACAACTATATCTATGTTTATTTCAGTTGCTTAATACCATTCCTCACTTTTGAAAATTGAATCTTTCTAGTTTATATCTTCCTCAAATGATGTGAATTAGCCTATTTGATTAAATTCTAAACAACTATATCTATGTTCTTTTCAATTTTTTAATCCCATTCCTCACTTTTGAAAACTGAATCTATTTTATTTATATCTTCCTCAAATGATGTGAATTAGCATATTTGATTATCTCTTACATATCAAATAGGAAGATCTATGCACAAATTTTACATCCATCTTGATTTAAATTTCTTTTTGTCTCCAATTGTCACATGATAATAAACTCTTTTTGTTAATTTGTATGTTTTTTGGAAAGTTTCCAGAATTTTTTGGCATACAGCTCCATGTTTCATGTTATGTTGTTGTGTGTGGAGCATGATTGTTCAGAGATCTTTGTTTCAGCTGGATGTATACCCCATGAAGTTTTGTACACCCTTCCACGTGGGGGGGTGCGGGGGGGACTTGTCCCCCCCGCGGGGGTCAAAATAAATGTAAAATTGCCTTGTAAAAGTATATTAATTTCTAGTCAATCTGGGCCGTTCATTAGGCGGATGATCTGACAGTAGAACTTATGTTTAGTTTAGGGTTATTTGCCCTAGAAGGCAACCCCTCTCTTTGTATGAGGGCATTGTATTTGAGGCTGTGTGATAGATGTGTATTCTGTGAGCGAGAAATAGAGAGGTGAGACTCTGAGAGAAAACAGAGGATATTACAGTGGATTTGCTGTAGGTTTTGTCTCTTCATTTTGCTGGATAATAGAAAGGAAGAACTGGCTGTTCGGGGTGGACGTAGCCCAAACTAGGTGAACCACGTATATCTATGTCTCTCTTGTTTTGTGTGTTTTCTGTGTTTATATTTCTGCAATATTTTATGTGTTCCATTGCTCTGTAATATATAATTTTCTAATAACTGGTATCAGAGCCATGCCCCGAAGTTAGCCAAGTGGATGAATTCTCAGAATGTCGAACGAAGGTGGTGGGCCCCGGTAATATCACGATGGGATCCATGGATGAGCTCAGTTAGACAGGCGGTGTGCTCCGGATTCTTCATGGACATGTCCTGGTCCCAACACGATGAAGACGAGTTGACCTGAGAATAGCAAGCTCTCGAGGCAGGTGGTGCTTCCATGTAAGGCGTGTGCTTCCAACACATTGGAGCGGAGAATCCTGGTTGGTAGAGAGTGGATGGATGGATAATCGTTTCAGGGGAGGCTCAATGGTCCTTTGTTCGAGGGGAGGATTGTTGGGTATACGACCAAAGTCCCACATTGACTAGAAGTGGGGAGGATGGAGAGTTGAAGCTGGAAAAGATACACACTAGCTAGAATCCTGCAGATATGCTAACAAAAGTTGTAACCAGGGAGAAACTGAGAACATGCTCAGTTTCAATTGGTCTTCAAGGATGACGATGAAGATGAGAAACAGCTAGGTCCAAAGAGGAGTCATTGTCTAGCAAATGAAGCAGCGGTTGAGTTGCTACAATCATTCTCTAAGTGGGAGATTGTTGTGTGTGGAGCATGATTGTTCAGAGGTCTTTGTTTCAGCCAGATGTATACCCCATGAAGTTTTGTACACCCCTCCACGCGAGGGGGTACGGGGGGGACTTGTTCCCCCCGCGGGGTTCCAGGGGCGCCCATCCCCCCGGTTTGGGGGTCCGGGGGCCAGCGGTCCCCTGGCGGGGGCTCGGGGGCAGTGCCCCCAAAGCCAAAAATAAATGTAAAATTGCCTTGTAAAAGTATAGTAATTTCTAGTCAATCTGGGCCGTTCATTAGGCGGATGATCTGACGGTAGAACTTATGTTTAGTTTAGGGTTTTTTGCCCTAGAAGGCAACCCCTCTCTTTGTATGAGGGCATTGTATTTGAGGCTGTGTGATAGATGTGTATTCTGTGAGCGAGAAACAGAGAGGTGAGACTGTGAGAGAAAACAGAGGATATTACAGCGGATTTGTTGTAGGTTGTGTATCTTCATTTTGCTGGATAATAAAAAGGAAGGACTGGCTGTTCGGGGTGGACGTAGCCCAAACTGGGTGAACCACGTATATCTGTGTCTCTCTTGTTTTGTGCGTTTTCTGTGTTTATATTTCTGCAATATTTTATGTGTTCCATTGCTCCGTAATATATAATTTTCTAACATGATGCTCACACAATATATCTATATATTACTGGCACACAAGGCTTTTGGTTTCCATTCATTGTCAACATGATCACACCGTGCAGTTGATTTTTTATATTTGGCTTTTGGTTTCCATCCATTGTCAACATGATCACATTGTATAATTGATTTTTTATTTCTAATGCTCTGAGATAGTTTTTGCATCTTCTCAACCACTTCCATGCATTTTCCACATTTATTTTCATAAGGGGGCATGGTCTTCCTTTCTTATGTTTCTAACCTTCAAGCAAACCTTATAAACCAACTTTATTCTTTCTACTACCAATTCCAGAAATTGCTAATAGACCTTGTCTTGACTTTTTGAGTTTCGGTCCTTGTGCACTTGCACTTCTCATCACATTTTTTTGGAAAAATATTTTTAATTCAGAGGTATATGCCTTTACCCTAGTATATTTTTCTATAAGAGGAAACCTTTCCTCTGAAACATGTATTATCTTATTGACACAATTATACATCCTTTATCTCCTAAATACTCATTGCTTTAGCGCTGTGTTAGTTTTGAAAGGATCCTCAACAATTTCATCATTGTTGTTTTCATTTTTTACTACCTCCCTAGAACTATAGACTCTCCTTGACCTATTTAGAAATACACCATTTGAAGATATGTTTCTTATAGCCCATGCCCGAGTTTTCTGTAGAGGAGGAAATTAATAAACACCCCCAAAATAATTGTCTTGACTTGTTACTCCCTCCACTTTATCATCATGATTTCCATCTATTACTCCCTGAATATTTTTTTTCTGCTTCAATGCCAAACATGATATCAAAATAGAATAATAATTATGACCTATAGGGGAGATATAACAAACATCATGACACACCCTGCAATATTTGAACTCAAATCTCCATCCTACTATAAGGAGATGCAGTTTCTCTTTTACGTAAGTTTGTTTCTTTACAATATTGTCAAAATTAAGATTATATTTGAGGGTTGCTCAATTAAAATATTTAACATCAAAGGTTTCTCCTTTACAGGAGGCTCCCGTGATTCAGCTGATATGCATCCTAACTTGTTTAGCTATACAAGTTTTCCATTAATGCCTAAATAAAATGACATGTCACTAGATATTCCTTTCCTCATTAAAGAGGTCATTGCATCCTCTAATCCAGTGCCTAGATCCTTTAATAATAACCCATCAAATTCACAATATTCTTGGTATTTCCAGTGTGCCTCCTTTGTTCGAGGCTCAGACAAAATTTTCTCAGTACAATCTGCTTCATTGGCTAGAACAAGAGGTACATGTGCTTGTTCTTTTCTGGCTCTTTGAATCCTATTTTATTATTTTCTGTGCTACTTGGGGTTCAATACGATCATCATCATCTAGAATACGACTATCCTGAAGTGGCCATAAATTTCCTTTATTATAAGGATATTTGATTCTAAATCCACTTGCAAGATAGGAAACAACACCTACACTAAACTCTACAATAGACTTTAGATGCCTACAAAGAAATTCCCTCCACTAAACAATGAAATAGACTTCATATATCTACAAAGAACTTCCCAAGGGAAACACAACCACCAGGGGTTTTAGGTCAATCGATTTCTCTCAATATTTTCAAGCACTATTAAATTTTTCCAAAACCCAGAAGCTTGAGAAGGTGGTTGAAAAATAATCCCAACTATTTCATTAAATGAATTTGATCGTCATTTCTATAGTAGAAAATAAAACACATAGAAGATGTTTGAAATAGTTCCATCTATTTCATTAACTGAATTTTATCGTTTCATTTATGGAGTATAAAAATAATCCAGCACTTAATGAACACTAAAGTAAATAATTTTTTACTAGCTTACTATTTTTCATATCCGCAAGAAATTAGTGACAAAGGATCAACATTAGTAAATTAAAAATGTTGAAAATTCTATTTGGTATGGTCAATAAATGAAAAATTAAATGTTCAACAAGCTTTTGTATTGCAAGCAATCAACATTCAAGCCACACAACTATATATTAAAAAAATTATTAAGCTACCATAAGGTGACAACAAAGTCACATATCTTCAATTCACCACAATTGATTAGAAGAAGCTTTGAAGTCTTCAAGTCCCTAGAAAAAATAAACAAAGTAGATAGCTACATTCAGCGTCGATTTCCATAAAAAATCTATAAGTCTCCTTGTATCTTATCTTCGATAAATAGACAAAGAAATAACATAAAAAAATATATCAATTGCACAACGGGCATGGACAAAATGCTCCTTGTATGTTATCTTCGATAAATAGACGAAGAAAACACCTAACAAAAAAAATCAAGGGCACACATGGCATGCATAATACGCATCATTCAAAAACAATAGAGAATGCGTAGTAATTTGCAAGGTAAGTTCCTCAAACAGAACACCAAAGGACACCACTCACAAATAGATCACAGATCAATACAATAGTATTGTTGACGTGGTTAAAACCCTCAAAGAGGAAATAGTCTACGGCCTGAGCCAATGCGACCACTTCAGGCAATTTATTAATAAAAGAATGAAAATTTACATAAGCTTCTCTCATGAACGGTTTCCCTACAAATGACCCTCCATTCTCTTTAAATAGAGATCATGGACCAATCAGGTGTTAAACCACAGATCAAGTGTCGATAATACCAAGGAGAGGATGAACCGTCGGATATCGTGACCGTCAAATTGTAAGTTACAAAAGTACATAGTAAAGAAACACACTTTACCTAACTCTACACTAGACCAAGTTATACTTAACTACTTCCTATGTGTAGGAATATCCTAACATCCCCCCTTAAGAACAACTTGGGATATGATTGAAGGATGTACAAATATGACACAATAGGAGAAGGAAGGAGGCATTAGAGCCTATCCCCCCTTACTGACAACTTCCTGAGGTCCAACCATAAATCAAAGTTTAGTAAACTTCACCTCTGTGAGAACCTTTGTAAAGATGTCTGCAAATTGATCATCTGATGAACAATATTGCACTTGAAGAACATGGTCATGAATGAGCTTTCTGATGAAGTGCATGTGCAGTTCAATGTGTTTGCTCCGCTAATGTTGGACTAGATGTTTGAATAGTTGAATGGCACTTTTATTATCACACCAAAGTGTAGTCGGATGTTGCTGTTGAAATCCAAACTCTGACAGGATCTGACGAAGTCACAAGGCTTCCTTACTAGCTTCTATAGAACCACAATACTCTGCCTCTGCTGAAGAAAGAGAAATGGAACTTTGTTTCTTGCAAACCCATGTAATAGGTCTTGAACCAAGAGTGAACACATAAACTGCAGTAGACTTCTGATCATCCGGGTCACCAACCCAATCAAAATCAGTGAAACCAACAAATAGAGGAGATGCTTCTGCACTATAATGAATCTCAAATGGAACTGTACCTCGAACATAATGAAGTATTCTTTTAGCTGCTTTCCAATTACTTTCATGTGGGCTTTGCATAAATCATGCAATAAGGCCAACAACAAAGGAAAGGTCGGGATGAGTATGGGTCAAATAAAAAAAATTTCCTACAAGTTGACGATATAAGGTAGCATCAACTTCAGGGGAAGTACAAGTGACTGAAAGTTTATTTCTAGACTGAAGGTGAGAAGGGGCTGGCTTACAGTCTTCCATGTGAAAATGGTGTTGAATATCACATGCATACTTGGAATAGGAAAGGGAAATACCTTGCTTGGATTGCAAGACTTGAAGACCAAGAAAATAATGCAAGTGTCATAAGTTTGTCATTTCAAACTCCTTTTAAGGCTGAAATTCACATGGTCTATAAGGTTGGGATCACTACCAGTAAGGATAATATCATCAACATAATGAACAAGAATGATAAGGGACTTGCCCACTTTCTTGGTGTAGAAAGTATTATCATAATGATATCTAGAAAATCCAGTATCTAAAAGAAAGCTATCCATTTTGGCATACCAAGCTCCAGGGGCTTGCTTGATACCATAAAGGGATTTCGTAAGCCAACATACAAGGCTGGAGTCTATTTGTATAAAGCCAATAGGTTGTTCCATGTAGATTTCTTCATGCAAGTCCCCATGCAAGAAGGTAGATTTAACATCCATCTGATGGAATTCCCATTTGAAAGAGGCAGCAAGGGAAAGAACAAGGCAGATAGAGTTCATTTTGGCAATAGGGGAGAAGGTTTCAGTATAGCCAATGCCTTCAACTTGTGAAGAACCCTTAGCAACAAGACGAGGTTTATGTTTATCAATTTTTCCATCTGGTCCATACTTGGTTCTATAAACACATTTGCATCTAACAAGTTTTCATCCCTTTGGAAGTAGAACAAGATCCCATGTATCATTTGCCAATAATGAACGATATTGTTCATTCATAGCTGCATCCCAATATGGATGGCCTGAAGCTTCTGTAATGGTGTCAGGATCATAATTAGCTAAATCTTGAGCTAGTAAAGAAGATGCTCTATCGAACTGAGAATGTGTATGTCGCTGATCTGTAGGATCACCGACAAGAGCACCTGCTGCATCCCGAGTAACACGGACCCATTTTGAAAGCTGAGAAGCTGAAGGAGGATCCTGAGAAGGTGGGGGAGGATTGCCATCCTCGCTGTCATCATCTGAAGAAGAAATATTTTCAGAAGTAGAAGGGATAAAGAGAGGTGGCACATCCACCGAACTAGGCTCGTAGGCCGATATATTTTCATCTAACTTTACATCTCTTCTAATGATAACATTTTTGGACCTAAGTGGAATAAGTATCTATCCTTTGAAATCTTCAAAATATCCAACAAAAATACATTTTTCACTCTTAGGTTCTAAATATTTATGTTTCTCATCTGGAATGTGGGCCCATTCTTCACTTCCAAAAACACGAAAGTGACTTACATCTAGTTTAATTGAGCTCCATGCTTCTTCTGGAGTGATATTCTTTAAAACCTTAGTAGGAGTGTGATTTATTATGTACTTTGCATAGTTAATTACTTCTGCCCAAAAATAAGACTAATTCCTTTAGATTGAAGCATACAATTAGCCGTTTCCTTAAGGTGCGAATCTTCCTTTTAGCTATACCATTTTGTTATGTAGTATATGGAAGAGTATGTCTAATTTGATTTCCATTCTCTGTGCAAAAGTTGATGAATTTGTTGTTAACATATTCTCCGCCATTATCAGATCTTAGCTTAAGAATTTGACATCCAGATTGTTTTTCGACAAAGGCCTTAAAGGCCAAGAACATGTTAAATACTTCACTCTTGAGTTTCAAGAAGTATACCCAAGTGCGTCTGGAGAAATCGCCAATCAAAGTTAAGAAATACTTGTAGCCAGAGAATGAAACAACTAGAAGTGGATCACATAAATCACTATGCACAATATTTAAAGGGGCTGAGGCGTGCCAAGAGGCAAATTTTTCAAAATTATCCTGATGATGTTTTCTGTGTACACATACAGAACAAACACCATCTCTACAAGATACCATTGGAAGACCTGTCACCATATTTTATTTACATAGATTCTGAAGAGAGTGATAGTTTAAGTGACCAAATCGCTCATGCCAAAGTTTGCTCACATCATCATTATGAGCAACAAATACTAAGAGAAGACTCGATGACCCAAAGTTGTTAAACTTACGCAACCTTGTAGAGTCATCAGCAATGCCAGTAGCTAAAATTTGTCTAGGATATCTTAGGTCCATAATTACAACATCATGAGGTGAAAATTCAACGATTTTACCTTCACCTGAATGAGTTATCTGATATACAGATAAAAGATTGCAGGATAAGGTTGAAACACATAATACATCATTGAACTGACCATTGTCTATATGAACTGTTCCAGTCCCTACAACACTAAGAGATCTATCATCACCAACATATATATTTTTGGTGTTACAATCATTTAAAGAAGAAAACATGGCTTTGTTTTTGGCCATGTGGTAAGAAGCTCCAGAATCAATGAGCCACTCATGAGAATGAGAAGAATAAGATACATTTAGTGCATATCCAGACCAAGATGCTTAACAACAACATGTAGAAAGTGTTATTCCTGAAGATGAAGTTCAAGTTGTTGAGTGCTCCAAATGGATGTTATGCTTCTTCATTGCTGCTTCCAAGGCTTCCATCTTCTTAAAGAATTTGGATTCTAAGTGGCCATCTCGATTATAAAAGTGGCAATGTCTATCAGTCTTCTTCCCTTTGTTTTTATTTGCCTTATCATTTTGTTGAAATGATTTTTCATTTTGAGACTGAAATGGCTTAGGACACTTATTTGCTTTAGGACCATTCTTTTTAGGATATGGTTTCTTAGGATTCTTTGAATTTGGTTGCTGCTCGGTGGCTAAGGCTTTCTTTGAAGAGTTTCCAAGATTAAGAAGACCAAGATGTAAGATTTTTTCTTGTTCTCTTATTAAAGAATCAGAAAAGGCATCAAAGGAAGGGGATTTATAGTATTGTCCTTGAGAAATGAAGGCTTCTCTTGTAGAATGGAAGGTGGAAACAATCACAGAGTAGGCTGGTCCCAACTTAGTAAAAATGGAATAGATAAGGTTACCATATTATTTCTTAACCTTAACACCTTCTAAGAGAAGTCTAAGGGTATTAAACTTGGACAAAAAATCTTCAATGGAAGAAAAATTATTGGGGTCCAATGTAAGCAACTCATTTTCGAGTTGATGTGCTCTAAGTTCATTTTTAATTCCAAAAACTTTAGTGATCTATTTCATTGCTTCATTAGGAGTATCAAGTTTTGCGATATGGAATCTAAGGTCTGGAGAAATAGACATCCCTATCAATCCACGTGCTTTATCTTGCCTATTTTCCCATTTCGCTAACTTATCTTCATCTTTCGGTTTGGTTTCTTGGCCTGAGGCTATTCTGTAAAGACCTCTACTTCTAAGTAAATCCACAATGTAGGACCACCATTCGAAGTAGTTGGTGCTGTCAATAATAACTTGGCATGGAATTTCCATTTTGATAGAAACTAAAGCTGTATCTGTTGAAATTAAGTCTTCCAATGGAAAGATCTCAAAAAATTAGGCTGATTAAAAAAGAACGGCTCTGAAAACGGCTTCCGAATGAAGAAGTTATGTCTTTTTGAAGAAAAGTTGTTGAAGATGCCAACAAAGTGCAGGAATGTGCAGAAATGAATGATAATGTTATATTTAAAAAAAAAATGCCCCCTTTCCAAACTTAATCTAATTAGCTCAACAAAAATAAAGACTTGAACTCAAGACCTCTATTCTCATAAAGTAGCTTTGGACCAAGTGAGCTATATTAAAAGGTTAGTAATTTTCGAAAAAGAGGAAGGGTTTTTTTTTTTTTTAGTCACTGAAGCTTTGGGGTGCATGCTTACTTGAGAAAGCTCTTTTTTCTCTACAAAACAAAAAACATGAAACCCAACACGGACATACAAAAAAAACAAACCTTACAGCTTGAAGTTACCTTTAGCCAGAAACTAAATATTTTCCTCAATGTTTCTGATTTTCCGAGATGACACTGAGGTGCGGTGGAAAAGGGCATACGCATGAGAAAAATCCTTCCTTTCAGTTTCTGATTTGCCCAGATCGCATAGAGTCGTGGCGCAATGAGCATACGCAGAAATGAAAGGTATAGATCCAGTAAAGAAAAAAACAAAGAGCTAATAAACTGAAATAAACAGAGAGAAAATAACTAAAAACTGCAAATAAAAACTGTATACCTCCAGATCTTAAAAGTGACGTAGCTAGGCCTATTGAAAACATTTTCACATCAAATGAAAGGGATTCCTCACTAGAACAGATTCTCCTAACACAATAGATTAGTCCTCTCGGCCCGAAAGTAGTCAGTAACAATAGATCTAGGAAACGACAACTAAATGCAGTTCTACCGGCTACAGATTTGGATCACCAATGGATGCGGCCCTCAAATAGCTCTGATGCCATGCAGGAATTTGCAGGGTAAGTTCCTGAGACAAAAAACCAAAGGACATATCATAGATCAATACACCAGTATTGTTGATGTGGTTAAAACCCTCAAAGAGGGAAACAGTCCACGACCTGAGCCAACGCGGCCACTTCAGGCAATTTATTAATAAAATAATGAAAATTTACATAAGCTTCTCTCATGAACGGTTTCCCTACAAATGACCCTCAATGCTCTTTAAATAGAGATCATGGACCAATCAGGTGTTAAGCCATGGATCAAGTGTCGGTAATACCGAGGAGATACTGAACCATCGGATCACTACATATCATGACCGTTGGATTTTAGGTTACAAAAGTAATAGTAAATAAACAAACTTTACCTAACTCTACACTAGACCAAGTTATACTTAACTATTTCCTATGTGTCGGAATATCCTAACAAAATGTAAGAGTAACATAAGGAACTTGTACCTATCTAGAACCCAAATATCATGAAGGTATTTAACACCCTCAAAAAGCTACAACATCAAACATTTAACTTCGCTATAGCTGAAAGACTTTTTCATGGTTTCCATTAGTGCTTTTAGATATGCTCCATGTATTCCATCACCATAAAAATGTTGTCCAAGTTTCTTCCTTCCACTACTTCCTTTACATCAACAACCAATGAGTGATGGAATGATAGAAAGACATTTATCTCCCTTAGATGAGTCATTTGAAATGCATCTCTCTCTTTTTCGATTTCTACCTTTTTCAGAGTGACTATCTCCCTAGTTTTCTTATTCTCCGATCTGTAGACAACTCCATATGTGCCCGCATCTATCTTGGTAGCCCTCTCAAATTCATCAACAGTTTTACAACCTCGTATCATATCAATCATTCGTTGTGGGAGTGGACACTCAAGTTAAATTGAGGTCTTGGGCTCATCATGAAACTTCGATTTAGGCGGTTGTCCAATATTATCATCTTCGCTATTATTTCCATCATCCGGTTCCATAAGCTCTCATTGATTCAATTCCAATTCATATTGTTCATCTCTTCTTACATCATCCTTCCCCAAGAGACCACCAATACCTTAACCTGCATCATCCTTGAAACATTTTGATTTTCCGCTTACACCCTTTGATATCTTTCCCACGTATTCTCCTAGTTCAAGAGAAATACTCTAACCACTGCCATGATTAATGTCACTGCACTCTGAAGAGTACCTCCCGTACTCACTATCCATATTGGCTGAGTGTCTCTCCCATTTCTTTGTGCCCTCATTCTCAGACCTTGCATCTCTGGGATAGTTATATTCATCTGCCTAGCGAGAAGCTAAAATGTAGTAAAATGTAGCAAGGTTGTACAGGCTCTTCCTCATCTTAAAGCTTCAAAATTTCAGGCAGATGTCCAATTTCCCTCTCATCCTTTGATCACATAGATTGAAGTTCTTCTGTTGGAAAAATATCCTCTTCTTTGCCATGACTTCCATTGCCCTTAGAGTGAGGAGTTGGGAGTTTCACCAAGAGTGGAGAAACAGAATCTTCACACCCTTGATGTGTGAGGAAAGGGGTAGGTCCTTTTGATCCAGACCCATGTGAGTTCCTATGTTCAGATTCGCTTGGAGAAATTTGGTTAAAGAAAATGGATTTTCTATAAAACAAGGATTTTGGTTTCCATTTATTGTCAACATGATCACATTATGTTGTTGATTTTTCTTTTCTAGGGCTCTGAGACAATTTGTGCATATTATCAGCCACTTCCATGAATTTTCAACATTTCTTTTCATAGTGGGGCATTGTCTTTCTTTCTTACGTTTCTAACCTTCAAGAAAATCTTATAGAACAACTTTATTATTTCTACTACTAATTGCATAAACTATTAATAGACATCGTCTTGTCTTTTTGAGTTTCGGTCTTTGTGCGCTTAGACTTCTCATCATATTTTTCTGGAAAAACCTCGTTGATTAAAAGGTATATTCATTTACCCAAGTATATTTTTTTGTAAGAGGAAATGTTTGCTCTGAAACATGTATCCTCTTATTGACACAATTATGCATCTTCTATCTCCTAAATACCTGTTGCTTTAGTCTTATGTCAGTTTTGAAAACATGCTCATCAATTTCATTATTGTTGTTTTCATGTTTTACTACTTCCCTAGAACTATAGACTCTCCTTGACCTCTTTTGACATACAGAATTTGAAGACATGTTTCTTACAGCCCATGCCCGAGTTTTCTGCAGAGGAGGAAATGAAGAAACACCTCCAAAAGAATTTTCTTAACTTGTTATCCCCTCCACATTATCATCATGATTTCCATCTATTACTCCTTGAATGTTTTGTTGCTGCTTCGATGCCAAACATGCTTTTAAAAGAGAATAATAATTTTGACTTGTAGGGGAGATATAACGAACACCATGACATCCCCTACAAGATTTGAACTCAAATATTTGAGATGCACTTTCGCTCTTATGCAAGGTTGTTTCTTTACATTCTTGTCCAAATTAAGATAATAGTTAAGGGTTTCTCGAGGAAAATATTCAACATCAAAGGTTTCTACTTTTGTAGAAGACTCCCATGATTCATCTTATATGCACCCTAACATGTTCACCTGTACAGGTTTTCCATGAATTCCTAAATAAAGCGACATGTCACTAGATATTTCTTTCCTCATTGAAGATGTCATTGTATCCTCCAATCCACTACTAGATCCTCCAATAATATCCCATCAAATTCACAATCTTCTTGGTCTTTCCAGTCTGCCTCCTTGGTTGGAGACTCGGACATAATTTGCTCAATACAATCTGCTTCATTGGCTAGAACAAGGGGTACCTATTCTTGTTCTTTTTTTTGGCTCTTTGAATTCCATTAATTTTTTTATTGTGTTAACTAGGGTTCAATATCATCATCATCATCATCTAGAATACGACTATCCCGAAGTGGCCATAGATTTCCTTTCTTATAAGGAGATTTTCTTCTAAATCCACCAACAAGATATGAAAAAAGACTCCACTAAAATTTGAAATAAACTTCAGATGTCTATAAAGAACTTCCCTCCACTAAACTATGCAATAGACTTCAGTTGTCTGCAAATAAATTCCCAAAGTAAACCCAGCCACCAAGGCTTTTATGTTAATCAATTTCTCTCAATATTTCCAAACATTATTAAATTTTTTCAAAACCTAGAAGATTTTGAAGGTGGTTGTAAAATAATCCCAACTATTTCATTAAATGAATTTGATCATCATTTCTGGAGTAGAAAAGAAAACCCATATAAGATGTTGGAAATAATTCCATCTATTTCATTGAATGAATTTGATCGTGTCATTTATGTAGTACAAAAATAATCTGGAGAAGGAGCATCATCATATCGCTTTCCTTTCTCAAGGGATTTAGATTTATAGTCCCTTTTCAAATGCCCTTGCTTTCCACATTTCCAACACATCTTTATATGTTTTCCTAGATATTTAGAAGTCCCTCTAGATTTATATCTCCCACTCAAGGACTTATTTTTGTTTCTAGTGTGGGATCGTCCTCATATAGACAAGGCATCACCATTCTGGCCCTCCATATTTTCCTATTTCATCTACTCTGACAGTAAGGATGAGACTATTTCACCAAACTGCAAGGAAGTAGCATTGTTACCTATTGCAACAACCAGACGATCCCACGAATTTGGTAGAGAAAACAACAAAATGATGCACTTATCTTCATCTAAAAATTTAATATCAACAAATAATAACTATATTGCCACAATATTAAATGCATTCAGATTCTCTTTCACCGAGTCTCCATCTTTCATCTTGAGTTTATAGAGCTTCTTTCGTAGGAAAGTTTATTAACCAGAGACTTAGATTGGTACAATGTCCCTAAATTGTCCCACAAAGCCTTCGTCGAAGCTTCCCCTGATACATTAAGCAATACTTAATCTGAGACACACAATCGTATTGTGCTCTTTGCCTTCCAATCCAACTTTTCCCAGTTTTCAACTAACATTTATTTTGGTTTAGTACACAGATCGACTGTGATCCACTAATCATTATCTACCAGCAGATCCTCCATCTTGAGTTTCCACAAATCAAAACTTTCACCATTAAATTTCTTGATCTTTATCTTTCCACTGCTTGTTATCTTCTTTAACCACAAGAATCGATCACACGAATCTCTCACTGAACAGGGTCTACCACAGGCCTGAGCACGAAACCCCTCAACGGAAAGGGCATCCCCTTGGAGCCAAAACAACTCGCATATGAAATGTAGGCTTTAACATTGTACATAAATTACCTGCATGAAAATTATAAAAATAAAAAATAAATAGTGGAAAGAGCATAAAACATGAAATAGGTGTACACAAAGATTTTCCCCTAGATCACAAATCTGAGACTACGAGATTGATTTTCATTATGTTCCTTTCAATGTTAAAATACATATATATACATGTCAAAGAATTTGTAAACCCCAATCCATTAACCTTGAATTACAACATAACCATAGTTCCCTTGGCCAAATCTACAAAATACCATGGATAGAAAAGCAACATGCCCAAAACCATGTGAGAAATCTGTGCAAAAAACATAGATAGGTCAACCCACCTAATATAGTGTCTAAAAAAAATTTCCCATGGCGCTTCCCCATGCAAGGGGGCTATGGCCCCCTCACATCGGGGGGCAACCACCACCCTTGTGACCCCCTGGCAGTGCCCGATGAAACATGCAACATACAGACATGGCTACTACCCCACCGTGCATGGGGTAGTCATGGAAAGAATATAGCACAACCCAACAGAGACACCATCAATACTTTGACCTCCATCATGCTCATAACTTTTTTATTTTCCTCTTGCACCCTCTGATCTCTCTCCCATGTATTCTCTTGGTTCAGGAGAAATACTTTGACCATTTCCATTCTTAATGTCATTGAAAAATGAAGCGTACCTCCCCTCCTCATTGTCCATGCTGGTTGAACGTCTCTTCCATTTATTTCTACTCTCATTCTCAGGCCTTGCTTCTCTAGGAGAGTTATATTCATCTACTCATCGAGAAGCTAAAATGTAGTGAGGTTGCAAAGGCTCTTTGTCATCTGTAAGATTTGAACTATGAGGAAGTTGTCCAGGTGCCCTCTCATCCTATGACGACATAGATTGAAGTTCTTATATTGGAAAAATACGCTCTTCTTTAACATCACTTCCATTGCCTCCAAAGTGAGGAGCTCAGAGTTCGACCAAGAATGGAGAAACATGACCTTCACATCCTTGATGTCTGAAGGAAGGGGTCGGTCATTTCGATCCAGACTCGTGTGAGTTTGTTCCTATAGAGTTGCTTGGAGAAATCTGGTTAAAGACACTAGATTTTCCATGCACCAAGGATTTTGGTTTCCATCTATTGTCAGGATGATCACATTGTGCAATTGATTTTTTATTTTTGGTCCTTGTGTACTTTCACTTCTCATCACATTTTTCTGGCAAAATCTCTCCGATTCAAAGGTATATTCCTTTATCCTAGTATATTTTTCTGTAAGAGGAAACATTTCCTCTTAAACATGTATCCTCTTATTGACACAATTATGCATTTGTTGTCTCCTAAATATTTGTTGCTTTAGTCCTATGTTAGTTTTGAAAGCATCGTCAACAATTTCATTATTGTTGTTTTCATTTTTTACTACTTCCTTAGAACTATAGACCCTCCTTGACCTCTTTGGACATACAAAATTTGAAAACATGTTTCTTGGAGCCTATGCCCAAGTTTTTTGTAGAGGAGGAAATGAAGAAACACCATCAGAATAATTTTCTTGACTTGTTATCACCTACACATTATTGCCATGATTTCCATATATTACGCCCTAAATTTCTTTTCGTGCTTCAATGACAAACATGCTTATAAAAGAGAATAATAATTCTGACCTGTAGGGGAGATATAATGAACAACACGACACCCCCTACAAGATTTGAACTCAAATCTCCATCGTACATTAAGGAGATGCATTTTTTCTTTTATGAAAATTTGTTTCTTTATAGCCTTATCCAAATTAAGATTATAGTTAAGGGCTGCTCGAGGAAAATATTCAACATCAAAGGTTTCTCATTTTGCACGAGACTCCAATGATTCATCTCATATGCACCCTAACCTATTCAGTTGTACAAGTTTTCCATGAATGCGTAAATAAAGTGACATGTCAGTAGATATTTATTTCCTCATTGAAGAGGTCATTGCATCCTCCAATCCAATTGCTAGATCCTTCAATAATACCCCATCAAATTCACAATCTTCTTGGTCTTGCTAGTTTTCCTACTTGGTTGGAGACTAGGACGTCATTTTCTCAATGCAATGTGCTTCATTGGCTAGAACAAGGGGTACCTATGCTTGTTCTTTTACTGGATCATTGAATGTAATTGCTATCATTTTCTTTGTGTTAACTAGGGTTTAATATCATCATCATCATCTAGAATACGATTATCCCAAAGTTTCCGTAATTTTCCTTTCTTATATAGAGCTTTTGCTCTAAATTCCACCAACAAGATAGGAGAAAAGACCTCCACTAAACTCTGCAATAGACTTGAGATGTCTACAAATAACTTCCCTCCACTGAACTATGAAATTATTTTCATTATTACCAGCCTATATCCATCTTAACCCAGGATCCATCAAGTGTCGAGAGGGATCAAATATCTCGAGGTGAAAACCTTTTTTATTGTAAAACTTGAGGAAAGGTTTGCACCTCGAGATATTTGATCCCTCTCATCACTTGATAGATCCGAGTTTAAGATGGATCTAGGATGGTTATATAATACTATATAATATCTATATTTATATCTATGTGTCTCTTTCTTGTTCCCTCTCTCTCTTTGTATCTATATATCTCCCTCTCCCTTACTCTCTCTCCCTCCCTTTCTCCCTCTGTGTCTTTCTTCTTCCCTCCCCCTCTCTCCCCTTCAGCCTCCATATCTCTCTCATTCCCTCTCTTGATTCCTCTCCCTCTTCCTTCCTATGTCTCCCTTTCTCTCCCCCTTCCCTCTATATATCCCCCATCACCCGCTTTATCTCTTCCCTCCAAGTTTGTCACTTTCTCTCTCTCTCTCCTCTCCCTCCCTCTCTATCTTCCCATTCTCCCCCTATCTCTTAAATTTGGTCCATTGTATTTTGTTTATACCTCAATTGGTTGTAAAATATCAAACTTATATCTTGGATTAATACTTTTATATATAAATTTCACATATTTATATATAAAAGTATTCACATTTTTTATTTTATTAAAAAGTTGATTTAATTTATATGAGAATATTTTTAGTAGTCATGACTATAAAGGGTTTAGATATATCTCAAAAGTAATTAGAACCTTTTTTGTTTTAAATTCAATTAAAAAAATGTCATAAATTTAAATTAAAATAAAATATTTTATAGAATATTGTGATTGGGAAATAAGTTATCGTTTTTAGGCATGTGGTATTGATAAGCCAGGGTATGTGTTAGTGTAACAAGGCCTATCTACAAGTTAATAATATCCATGATAAAGTGGGGGAAAATATCCATGGTTAAAAATCTTGTCATATTGTTATAAAATATTTTGATTGGGAAATAAGCTATGATTTCTCGGTATAAGGTATTGATAAGCCATGGTATTGGCCCATGGCATTGTAACAAAGCATATTCACAAGTTCTTAATATAAATGGAAAAGTGTGGGTGAATATCCATTGTTAAGAATCGGGTCATATTGTTATATGATATTTTGATTGTAAAATAAGTTATGTTTTTTGGGAATGTGATATTGATAAGTCATGCTGTTGGCTCATGGTATTGTAAAAAAATATATTTACAAGTTAATAATATCCATGGTAAAGTGGGGCTGAATATCCATGATTGAGAATCTTGTCATATTGTTATTAAATATTTTTATTGTGAAGTAAGTTATATTTTTTGGGTTTGTGGTATTGATAAGCCATGGTATTGGCCCATGGCATTGTAACAAATATCATTCACAAGTTAAGGTGAATATCCATGGTGAAGATTCTTATCACAATGTTATAAAATATTTTCATTGTGAAATAAGTTATGGTTTTTGAGAATCTCGTATTGATAAACCATGATATTAGCCCATGGTATTGTAACAAAAATTATTCAAAAGTTAATAGCATAATCAAAATATTAAAAATTGAATTTTGTTATTTTTATTACCTTAACATTTTATTAATTTTTAATTGTCTATAGATAGATAGATAGATAGATAGATTTAATTTAATTTTATAACAACTTTCAATTATGTAGATAAGTGCATCTGTTTTGGAATAGAAGAATTTTAATTTAGTTATCATAATTATTAGATACATGGTAGAGACTTAAACTCCATAAAATATTCTTAGTAGTAGTCATAAATAGAAGGTTGAGATTTATATGGCAAGTCGTTATGTTTTTTCTTCCATTTTAATTGAGTTTATTAATTAAAAAAATTCATATGAACATGTGTAATATGAATAAGATTTATGGTTGTTTGGACATGTGGTATTAGTAATCTGGGGTCCATGGTTACGCTAACAAAACCTATTTACATGTTAAGAATTTCAAGGGCAAAGATGGGGTAAATTTTCATCGTTAAAAATAGTGTTACAAGTTTCTTTTAAATTTATATATGTTTAACTCATATATTATTTCTTTAAATTTATATATAGGTAGATCTCACATAAACATGTGTAAACGGAAATATAAATGTAAAAGAAAATGTAAACTTAAACATTTAACATGTAATGTTTAACATTTAAACCCTATTTAGAAATCAATCTAATTGTTATTATGTATAAATAGAATATAAATTTAAAATATAAGGAGGTTTATGAACACTCAAAAAATAGGTATTGTAAATAATTAAAAATATAAATAAACTAGAGATATGGTAAATAAATAAAACCTCTTTCTATACTTACTCCAAAGGTATGGTAAATAAATAAAAATATAAATAAACTAGAGGTATGGTAAATAAATAAAACCTTTTTTTATATTTACACCATAAACCTCTTTATATATAAGGAGACTAAAAACATAGGTTTTATTTAGGTGAAGCCTATGGGCCAAATACCACATTTATAAAAGAGGTATAGTAAATTAATAAAAATATAAATAAATGAGGTATGATAAATAATTAAATAAAAAAATTATATTTACTCCAAATTCACTTTATATTTATGAATACTCAAAAAAGAGGTTTTATTTAGGTGAAGCCTATGTGCCAAATGCCATGGGTCAAATTATTATTAACACCATGAAAAAAACATTATTAATCCTAATATTAATATTAATAAAACTAAAGATGCCACATGGTATTGACCCATGGTATTCACGTGGAATGTAGCCTATTTAAAGGGGGTAATTAAACCAACATAGATCCATCTTTACTCTCGATCTACTAATAGTCAAGAGGGATCAAATATCTTTATATGCCAACTAGCATAGAGATCCCTCTCGGGGCTTGGTAGATCCAGAGTAAAGATGGATCTATGATGTTAATAAATACTAATATTAACTTCATAATTTAATTAATTTTTGTGATTTTTTTATTGTTCACGATATGAAATATATAATGAAGCATGTGTTTTGATGGTTTTGCATGTTCACCAAGTATATAATTTATATAGGTGTACTAGCTGAATTGAAATGTAAAAGGGGCATAATTAACTTTGAGATATATTTAAGCCATTTATCATCCACCTATTATTTCTTGATAATTAAATTAAAATTCAAAAAGCCTTATTTCAAAATAGACACAGGTATCAATATAAAAAGTACACAAACTATAAATGCCTTTTGAGGGGTTATTGTTATGAGCTTATTCGGTCAAATATGATATACGGTACCAAGAGCAAATATTTTAATAATATTATACTTACCTAAAATAAATAGTTGGTAAAAGTTGATAGACATCATTCATGTGAAGCATCAAAACACTTACTTTATAATACATCTCACATCACCAAAATTAAAAAAAGTCATAAAAATTAACTAAATTTTAACTTTATTTTAAATTATTACTATTATTTATTAAAAAATTTAATATATAAATTAAATAAATATACATTTAATGTGTCAAAATTCTTAATAATGGAGATTCATCCCACTTACTATGGAGATATTTTCTTACAATTCTATAGGTCAATAACATGACTTATCAACACTATATGTCCAAGAAACCATAACTCATTACATTTCATATGATATTTTTCTTCAATTAATACATTTAGTCAAAAGGAAAAAAAAAAAACATAATTATTTTTAAATATATATAACTTTTGAATTGACATTATCAAAAATATTTTACAATAGTTAAATCTCTACCATCTATTAAATAATTATTCATAAATAAATTAAAATTTTGAAAATTATAATGTAAACTAATTAATTTGTATAAATTTAATGTTACTCATTTTTTTTTTAAAACAATAAAATTAAATAATTTTTTAATTATTTTTACTAAATCTTTTTTTCAAGTTTTTAAGATTTTTTTTACATGAGAAAAAGTCGAGAATCCTATTGTGAAAATTAACCATATCTCATGGAATATCCAGAGTAGCATGGCACAATTTAAATGACCATCGATCAATGTTTACTCCCTACATTCCAACTCGCACCGACCTAGATTGATTATAGCTTCCAATATACATAGCGAGAATTTGGAGGCTATAATCAGCATTATTATCTTGTCTGCCATCACGAGTTTCTCTCGACACCTATATTGGCCATCCTACAAGGGCAGTGACATCTGTATTGACTATTCTACAAGGGCAGTGAATATTCATAAAGGTTTCCCCCGAAATCGCTCGAAAACCGCTTGGGTGAAGTGGCAGTGGGAGGTGATCAACGATAAACTAGGGAATATCTAATGGGTCTCTAGCGGCTGAGTTATCTGTGAATTATGGCGATTTTGGCAGCCTAGGGTTTTATTTCTGTGGTTTTTGTTTTGTTTTGTTTGCCTTGTCGTTCAGAAAAAAGGTCACTTGGTATAGATTTCCGTCCACAATGCAGAATGGAATTCAGAACGGCGATGGATCGGCTTCGACCTCGAGATCGGTTACCAGCACTGTCGATGGGTCGCACAATTTCATGATAGAAGGTTATTCACTGGTTAAGTGCATGGGCGTTGGCAGCGGCATTTCTAGCCAGACTTTCTTTGCGGGAGGTTATCAGTGGGCCATTTATTTCTACCCAGACGGCGCAAGTAGCCATGATAAATCGCGTTATGTTTCGGTTTTCATAGCGCTGGCCAGCAAGGGCACTGACATTCGTGCTACCCACGTATTGACGTTGGTGGATCAAAGCGGGAGGGCAAGGACAAGAGCCTCTACAGCCATGCGTGCCTGGGGCGGGAGAGAGGCCCTCACATTTTTGACGTTCAAGGAAGCATGTGGGGCTACAAACGGTTCATCGAACGGGCTGCACTTGAAAAATATAATTACCTCAAGGATGATTGTGTGATATTACATTGCACAGTAGGTGTTGTGGTCTATGCCAACGAATATGTTGGGTTGCACTCGGTTGTTGTTCCCGAATCAGAGTTAGGTTTAAATTTTGGTGAACTTTGTTGGGGATTTTTCTGTCAAAATCCCAAAAACAAACAAAATCACAGAACACAGAGACAATGCTCTATTTTAAACACAGGATCTTAGCACAGGGAAGCTTTAAAAAAAAATTATTTGCAGCAGACAGATAGAGTTTTCACACACACAAATTTTTTTTCCATTCATCAATAAAATAAGTGTTGTTACAGACTTCTTCCTCTCTCAGAGGGATTTACAAAACACTGCTTCAGATGCAGTTCGAAGAACAAAACATTCAAATTGTTACAGAACAACCAGAAACATTTTGCACTGTTGTGCATTCCTTTTTCTTTGTTATACTACGCTGCTGCGTATTACATACATACACTTGCTGTTGCACTTCTATTTTTCTTCGCACTGCTGTGCATTCTCTAATTCAATTACATTGGCGCTGCTGCGTTTCCCCTATTCACACTATTAAAAAAAAACATTACAAATATATATATATATGATTACAAAAGAAACTTACTTCACATTTTCACTTACCATGCTGCAGTAAAAGAAATAATGGAAATTAAAGGCTTTTACCGACTATTACTTGAGCCCATACTCCCGCTGAAATAAAATTAAAACTTCACCAAAACTTACCAACCACAGTAAATTGCATTTACTGTTTTACTGACATTTACTGGAGGTCAGTAAAAACTTTTACTTCACGTAAAATTTCATTTAATGCTGGCCTATACTTCACCCATTGACTTTAATTAGATCGCATCGCAGAATTCCATTTGGTCGGAACACAAAATTGGGGCACACACATATGATGCGATCTGCGATATGCGATCGATCGCATCGCACCATCGCAATCACCAGAAAATACAAGTTGTAACCAAAGACAATGAGGCTGAGGATGCGATTTGCGATCTGCGATCTCATCGCATTGCAAAGGTAAGAAAATAGTTTATTGCAGTTGAAATTATATTTCAACACTCCCCTTTAATTTCAACTGCTGGGTTATCAATCATACCCAGACGCTTCCTTAAAGATTCAAATTTCTTCTGATCCAATGGCTTTGTCAAGATGTCTGCGACCTGTTCTTGAGTGCTGCAATGTTGTAAACTGATTTCTCCATTGTTCACTAATTCCCTGATGTAGTGAAACCTTGTATCAATGTGTTTCATTCTCTTATGAAACACTGAATTCTTTGACAATGCAATAGCTGAGCTATTGTCACAAAAAATCACTGTCGCTTTTGCCTGCTCTTGGCCTAAGCTCCTCAACATTCTTCTCATCCAAACTCCTTGACATGCTGTTGTTGTAGCTGTCAAGTACTCTGCTTCTGCTGTAGACAACGCCACGATTGGCTGTTTCTTGGAAGCCCATGAAATGGCTCCTAAACCCATGTGAAAGACATAACCGGAAGTGTTTTTCCGATCATCCACACTTCCAGCCCAATCGCTATCGGTGTAGCCAACCAAATCTGAATTTTCTGAAAAAGTATACAAAATGCCAAATCTTTTTGTACCTTTGACATACCTCAGAATTCTTTTTGCTGCCTGCCAATGTGCCTCTTTTGGCCTCTCCATGAATCTGGAAATCAAACTAACAGCATGCATTATATCCGGCCTAGTTGCAGTTAAATACATAAGGCTGCCAACTATGCTCTTGTACAAACTAGGATCAAAATCCTTGCTGTTGTCCTCTTTGCTGAGTTTTAATCCCATTACCGTGGGAGTGATTGCTGCCTTGCACTCTTGCATATTAAATCTTCTCAACACATCATTTACATATCTTGCTTGAGAGATAAAAATCCCATTTTCATTTTGATCTACTTCTATTCCTAAGAAGTATCTCAGCAAACCCATGTCAGTCATCTCAAATTCCTCTTTCATGACTGATTTGAAGTTCTCAATGAGGTAGTTATCATTACCTGTAAAAATAACATCATCAACATACAAGACAATAATTAAAATCTTGCCATGCTTTTCTTTGATGTAGACTGTGGGTTCTCCCTCACATTTGTCAAATTCATTTTCCAGTAGATAGGAATCTATCCTACTGTACCATGCTCTTGGCGCTTGCTTCAGCCCATAAAGAGCTTTCTTCAATCTGCACACTTTGTGCTCTTGGCCTTTCTTTTCATAGCCTGGAGGTTGTTCAATGTAAACCTCCTCCTTTAAAACTCCATTTAGGAATGCCGACTTCACATCCATTTGGTAAACTTTCCATTTGTTTTGTGCTGCTATGGACAACACTGCTCTCACGGTTTCCATTCTTGCAACCGGTGCGAAAGTCTCCTCATAATCTCTCCCATACTGCTGCTTGTAGCCTTTGACAACCAGCCTTGCTTTATGCCTTTCAATCTTGCCTTCAGCATTGCTCTTGGTCTTGTAGACCCATTTCACACCAATGACTTCTTTGCCTTTTGGTAGCTCAACCAAATCCCATGTTTTGTTTCTCTCTATGGCATTGATCTCCTCATCCATAGCTTCTATCCATTTCCTATCTTTAATTGCATCCTCGAAATGAATAGGATCATCAACATGACAATACAAGGCAAATAAGGAATTCATTCCTTCATCATAAATATCACTTAGATTTCTAAACTTCTTACCTCGTTCACTTGGTGTGCAAGCGCTTGAAGATGCACTTTAGTTTCCTCCTTGTGGTGTGCTTGGAGAAGCACTCTCATTTCTCCTCAAGGGTGTTCCTTGCTGTCCTTGTGTTGGCGCTGCTGTTTGGGGATGTATTTCAGCCAACTCTTCATCATCTTCATCATGAGACAAACAGTTTTTAACATTCACTGTTTTCTCTATGCTTCCATCCCAAGCTTCCTCTTCAATAAACTGAACATCTCTGCTCACAAAGAATTTCTTGGTGGATGGGATATACAGCCTGTAAGCCTTGGATTCCTCACTGTATCCAATGAAGATGCATTTCTCCCCTTTGCTGTCCAACTTCCTCCTTAGCTGATGTGGAATGTGTGCATAGGCCACACATCCAAAAATTTTCATGTGGGTGACTCCGTGATTTCTCCCACTTCATGCTTCTTCTGGCACTTCGTTCATTACAGCTTTTGTAGGACACCTATTCAAGATATATATAGCAAAGTTTACGGCTTCAGCCCAATAATCATTTGGCAAATGCTTTGCCTTCAACATGCTCCTTGCCATATCCATAATGGTTCTGTTCTTCCTTTCAGCAACTCCATTTTGTTGTGGGGTGTACCTTGCTGTGAATTGCTTGTGAATTCCATTTTCTCTTCAAAAACATAAAAATTCTTTGGAGATATACTCACCTCCTCTGTCTGTTCTCAAGACTTTAATGCGCAGCCCACTTTGATTTTCCACAAGTGCTTTGAAATTTCGGAATTTTTCAAACACTTCCGATTTTTTCTTCAAGAAATAAACCCAAGTTTTTCTTGTAAAATCATCAATGAATGTTAGAAAATATTGGCTGCCTGCTAAAGATGAATTTTGCATTGGTCCACATAAATCTGAGTGGACAATTTCTAAGGGTGCTTTTGCCCTTATGCTTTTCTCGCTTGGAAAACTTTCTCTGTGTTGTTTTCCCAATATGCAGCCTTCACAAAGGCTGTCCGGTTTCTCTATCAATGGTAGTCCTCTTACCATTCCTTTTCTGCTCAACAAGTTAAGACCTCCAAAGTTGAGATGTCCAAATCTCAAGTGCCACAACCAATTTTCATCATTTGGCACACTTTGGAGAGCCTCTTGGGTAACTGCTGCCATTGCATCTTTGTTTTTCAAATCTGCCCTTATTCTGAGAGGGAACATCCTGTTCCTTGTCATCTTTACTTCAGCAATGCATCTTTTGCTGGGTGCTATATCCATGATGGTGCATACATCATTTTTAAAGAAAACATTGTACCCCTTATGGACAAACTGTCCAACACTCAAGAGGTTACATCTCATTCCAGGGACATAGTAGACATCTGCTATGGTTTTCCTTTCTCCTTGCTTTGTAAATATTTTTACCTCCCCTTTTCCCATAACAGAGACTTTGCTATCAGTTCTTAGTGTGACTTCTGATTTCACATTTTTATCTAAGGCAGAAAAGAAGGCTATGTTTCCTGTCATATGGTTGCTGCAACCTGAGTCTAAAAACCATATGTCTTCACTATTTGTTTCAGCCATGTTACATGCTAACAACACATTATTTTGGCTGATGTTTTCTCTAGTAACATTTGCATTTTGTCTATTGTTCATATCATGTTGTTTCTTTCTACAATCACTTGCATAATGTCCATACTTTTTGCAATAATAGCATTGAACATTAGATTTATCATACCTTTATCCTTGAGCATGATACTGTTCTCTTTGTTGGCTGCTGCCTTGACCTTGGTTCTGATTTGGATTGCTGCCTCTTCCTTGTGCATTTGATGGGTTGTTCCTTCCACCTCTGTTCTGGCTTCTGCCTCTTCCTCTTCAGTTTCCTCTTCCTTGACCTCTTCCTCTTCCAAAGGACATCTGGGTCTTGAAGGCTTGCTCAAGAGATGAGTTTTCATTCCTACTCAACCTCTGCTCATGTGTTATTAGTGATGCATGTAGCTCATCAACTGAATAGTTTGAGAGATCCTTTGTCTCTTCAATGGTGGTGACTATGGCATCAAACTTTGAGGGTAATGGTGAGCTCTAGTATTGTAGCAATAATGCTACAACTCCTGGGGCTTCCTGTCTCTTAATTTTATCAACCCGGTAGTTCGTACAAACTTGGAAGCGACGGTGCTGTATGCACAAGTACTAGCCCTTGTCGCAGCTGTCACTTGGTCAGCTGGAACAAGTCCGCTAGGGCTTAAGCCAACTTCTATAGGCTCACAGAAGAAGCTTTATCAATGATGGACGAAAGTTAACTTCAAAGAAAGGCTACTCTACTTAACAAACTGAATCAAAAGCAACTTAAAGCATGTAAATCTATGAAACCCTAATTTAACTAGTCTATCCTCTATAATGCAAAGAATGTGGGTGCAACTCTTATGAATGCTGTCATTGCCTCTAACAAGTATGAATGCATGGGTCTAAGCTACTGGCATCATGAGAAATGTGTTTTTGTGTTTTTCCTTTAAGTGTGTGGAATGATTGTGACCTTGGCCTAACTAGGGTTTGATTGTGCAGGTGGGATGGAGATGGAAGGAAAGTGTGGGACAGGTTGGGGAGGCTTGGAGAGGTTCCTAAGGATCCTCAGCAACCATCCACAGAGGTCCCTCACGTTCAGAAGCTCGGCAATGAAGTGAATGGCCTCCTACAGGAAGGCTGCTGGGAATTCTACAGGATACTCTGTTTTCTACAGGATGGCTATGCACGTCTACAGGATGGTTGGTCATGGAGATTTTAGGAGTGGATGGAGTGTTGGAGTGGTGTGGGAGGCTAAGGGAGATGGAGATGGACCTAATGATGTCTTAGGAAATGGCAAGTCAAATGAAGGAAGGGTGCATGCAATGGGTTGATGTTTTGGAAGGGTGAAATGAACGAGAGTGAAGGAAATGGAGCGGTACGTGGAATGAGAGAGTTGGAGGGCAAGTGAGTGAGGTAGAGGATGAATAGAACTTGCAGGTGGATGGAGAAAACGACGAAGGAAGTGGCTTGAGAAAGAGCAGCATAAATGAAACAAATGACCTGTGCATCAAAACAAGAGATTCATTAACCTATTATGCCATGAAACCTACAAATCCGAAATGGAAAACAAGAAATGAAACTAATGCGTGAGAGTGCAGTATGGATCAATGTCGAGAATATATGAATGGATTTTCAATAAAAACGTTCATGTGGCAACTTGCGTGGAGATGAAACGACTGCTGTTCTTTTTGGTGGCTGATCATGGTCTACACCCCAATCCCAACGGTGAGATGGCAGTGAGCCTTTTGCAACCTGTTTTTGATGGAGCTCCAAGAGATTTATTCTACCAACCTATCAAACTCGAATACTGAAAGCAAAGCATCATACCAGTCCTATCTATGCTAATGAAAACAACTAAACCAACAAGCTGGAAATCCGAATTGCATAGGAAACTAAACAAACTCAAGTGCTGGAACTAATGGTAAATGCATTACAACACGGAGGAGGACTATGGCTCTCATGTTGGGCCCTCACCTGAGAGCTATAGCTCCTTGAGAAAACTCAGAACTAACTCAAAAGTGGCCTTCTTTATTCATAATCTGATAACATGCCAAATTGGCTTACAAAAGAGAACGAAACTTGAGCTGTGCTCCAAAATTACAATAGTAATACGAGAGTTTCAACAACCTAACCAAGGCTAAGGCTTCTATACTTATACAAAACGATGCTCCAACAGATATCCATGATTCTAGGAGCTCGGCTGTTCAATCTATATTTTAACTGCTGATCATGTAGGATGGTCATAAACGCTGTTTCCTGTAGAGCAGTTTTGAACTGCTGTTCCTGTAGAACAGCTGGCCGTGTATTAAGCTCGGAGGGAGGCTGAAGTGGGCTCGGAGTTCTTGGTGAGGATCACGAGGAATGTCCCCCAAAACCGTGGACAACCTCTCCTTATGTCAGCAATGCCAACTCGTTGTCTCCTTGCCACCTTTTCGTTGTCTTTTGCTCCCTTTTAATGCCAAAACCTGGAATCACAATGCATTAGCTACGTGGATAAAGTGCCTATCCTTTCTCCTACAAACAACATGAATAAACTAAGAAGTGTATGCATAAACAATAAAAATGAATGGTTTGAGCAAGCAAAATAGGCCAAAAATGAGCCCAAATTGTACCAAAATTGGGGCTCATCATCACCCCCCAGCTGAACCATTTGCTCATCCTTGAGCAACCTTGCCCCTGCTCCTTGTCCTTGGCCGAGGACTCGGGACCGGAACAGGCTGTTTCTTTTCTACTTTTGATGGTCCTGCCTTTTCTGCCCCTGATGGTGATGAGGGTGATGCTTCCTTCCCTTTTTCTATTTCCTTGAGTCGGGCTTCAGAAGGCGACTGGCCTATCTTTCGTGTTCAGGAAGTTATTTTTGGGCTCCCTTTTTCGGGGGTAGCTGATTGTTTAGAGGGGGTTCTTGCAATGGGTGAAGTAGGTACATCCCCTGAAGTGGTATGGCCACTGGGTGAAGGCTGTGGCTTGCTTGGGGACATCCTCTTGCTTCTCGTGGCTTCAGGTGGCAGAGGGGTCTCCCTCTCCCTTTTCTCTTTCGGTTTTGGAGGAGTGCTGAGGACAGCCAGTGCCGCTGCTGCCTCCTTATCGAGGATGTCAGCCTTCTCTTTCTTGTGTTTTGCTTTCTCGGAGCTCCTTGTAGAGGGCCCCTCCTTTTTAAATTTCAGGCTTCCTGTGGAAGACCCTGCTTTGCCCGCTTTCGGGCCTCTTGTAGAAGATTCCTTCTTTGTCTTCGGGCTCTCTAGAGGAGGCTGTTTTTCAATGACCTTCGGGCCTCTTGTAGGAACCCCTCTTTCCAGCCTAGTGATTCTTGTAGGAGCCCCTGTCTCTGTCTTCGGGCTTCCTGTAGAAGCCTGTGGTTGTACTGTCGGGCTTCCTGTAGAAGCCTTTATCTCCATCTTTGGGCCTCCTGTAGAAGCCTGTTTCCCAGCAATTTTCGGGCTTCCTGTAGAAGCCTTGATCGTTGCTCTTGGGCTTCCTGTAGAAGCCTGCTCCTTACTAATCTTCGGGCTTCCTGTAGAAACCTTTGCCTTTGTTTTCGGGTTTCCTGTAGAAGCCTGAGTTTGCGTTTTTGGGCTTCCTGTAGAAGCCTGTGATTGCGTTCCTGCAGATGCAATTCTCACCACCTTCTCTTGCCTTGTTGCGTGGCTTTTGCGTTTGGCTTTGACTGCAGAAGCTGACGAGGTGCTTGGGCTGGCAGGGGCCACCTCAGCTTTGACTGCCCTGCTCTTCAACCTCTGTTCTCTTGCTGATAGGATGAGGGTGTCCTCTTTGACTTTGTCATCTTCTCCCTCCTCCTTCTTCTTTCGTTCCTTTTTCTGTGCTGGAGCCGGAACTTTTTGGCTTTTTCCTTTCTTACTCCCGGCTGCCGGCTCGTCTTCTTCTCCGTTAGAGGATTCCACTTCTTCAAGCAACATTTTTATGTTCCCCGTTCTTGATAAGTTCCTAAATGATTCCCAAGCGAGGGGAACTTTATATGAGCGGAGAGCATCCTCCACGAGGAGCTTGACTAGCCCATGGTGGGCTATCTGGTCCGGAATTCCGTCCTTGAGCTTGGTGGAACACTCCATTAAGGATTGTAGTAGAAAGTAAGGAATGCTCAACCTCTGTGCTGCAGGGAGGTCAATCTGGTGTCTTAGTTCGTTAAGCAGCCTGAAGTGATACGCATATACAATGCTATATCGGCCCTCACAGGTGATATATTTCATAATTTGTAGACTGACTTCGTTCCATGGCGGCAACAGGCTTGCCCTTTTGACTCCATTTTTGTCTTCGGTGAATGACTCTTCCGGTGGGAAGAACTCCTTCTTTGCTTGCTGGCTCTGCTTCCGCTCTTCTTTGTCCCACGGCAGACCCATGGGCAACTCTGTAATCCGACTGATATGCTCGGGGGTGAGTTTGAGGCTGAGACCTCTTAAGGTTACCGTGGCCAACGTCTGTGATTTAGGCTACAGAGCCTGCAAAAATTCCTCGGCTACTTCCTCATCGTAGCCCTGTAGTTTATCACAGAAAGGCATCCATTGTGCTCTAGTGAAGAGCTCAACCACTGCCGGGTTTCTCCTTAATGCATTTGAATTAGTGGGCTCTCGCCTGATAAACCCGCCAGGCATGATGAACACAGTGTTTGTACCAGAGGTGGTGGATACACAGGAAATTCGGTCTTAAAGACAGAACATGCAATGAATTTTCAGACCACAGTGTGATTATACAGCTATCCTGTAGGAGCGATAGTATAGGCACGGCAAACCACAATTTTTTTATGACCACACTGTGACTAATTGCCTTGCCACCTTTTTAAAAAACCAATTGCGGAAGGAGTTGCAGGGTTACCTCTTTTCTGCCACCTTTTTTTACGTGAAGACTTCACCTACCTGTAGAGCCGCGTGCCTGTAGAAACTGCTTCCTGTAGGAGGGCGTTCCTGTAGAAACTGTTCCTGTAGGAGCAGTGTGCAGGCTTCGGGAAGAGCTTTTAGCTGGCTGGCGGTCGAGAGGTGCTTTACTAGCGTTCAGGTAGCCGAGAGCTCGGCGTGTCAACATGCAGAGGTAAGCAGAGGATCTACTCGAGTTTTGAAGTGAGGTTGATGGAGATACACGCTTAATCGAGCCGATTAGATTTTGAATCGGCGCAGCTCGTGGCGCGGGGGTGAGCTGTCCCCGCCGGACCGTTGGGTGACGTCACCCCTCATCCGCCTGCACATTCGTTTGTTGTCGCATTCATTCCCACAGATCTGCCGCCGCCCTTTTCGGTTAAACTTCACTTCTCGGTTGACGGGACTGATCTTCACGTGCTTGCTGCGTGTGTCTCTCGTCGTGGCTGCCACCTCGTCCTCTGACTATCCCTTTACTAACCGACGTGGCCCATCACTGGCCTTTAGGCCGCTCAACCATTCACCTTTATGCCATGCAAAACAAATCGAAGTAATAATCACGCAGTTTGATGGAGAGAAGGATTAGAACACTTACCTGCGCGCGGCTGCACATGATTTCCAGATTTTTTTAGCGATGGATCCACCTGCCGCATGTGGCTGCACATTCCTGTAAGCTCGTGGTTACAGGATGCTGGCGATGGAGTGGATGGATCTGCGTTCATGCGCCCGTGTTTGATCTCAGATGGCGGTGCTGTGAACGGTCTTCACTTGAGCAGGTCGAACTATTACAGGATCCCCGCGAGGGGTCTTGTCACCGTTCTTTCTTCTCGGGTGTATGCTGCATGCTGGTGGTTCTGGCTTCTCGATCATGATCCCAGCGCTTCTGATGTATCAACATGGATGTGGTATGGTTCTCGGTGCTTAGTTTCTCTTTGACAGGTGCTTTCTCACGAGAACTGATTACTTTGGTGTGCTGCTGCAGGGATCTGGGTTGCATGGCGACGAGGGTGGTGGAGGACGATAATGGCAATGTTCAGGGGTTCCATCATTGACATGCATGCATTCAATCCACTCCTCAGTCGCTAGATCTTCATTTGAAACACATTTCGGCCATCGTAACCTTCTACAGGAAGTTTCCTGTAGAACACAGAGCTTCCTGTAGAAATTTGGCACTTTCCTGTAGAAGATCCACGTCTTCCTGTAGGAAGACTGTCTGTTCCTGTAGAAAAACTGTATCCTCCTGTAGAAGATCCAAAGCATGATAATAACTGCACATACCTTAAAAACATTGCTGTTCTTGGAGGAGGTGCTGATGACATCCTTTGCTAGCATGATGAAGGCCCCTGGCTTGGAGTGGAGAGGCTTCTTCTCCTCCATAGAACATCTGCATGCAAACCTTTTTATTGTGCTGATTGTTTTTTTTTTTTTTCTTTTTTCTTTTTTTTTTTTTTTTTTTAGAAAGACAATAGGAGCGCCTCGATGAGGTTTTCACCCCCACTGCCTGCCTTGGGTGCCTCAGAGAGGTTTTCACCCAAGGATCTTTATTTTCCTCTTTTTTCTTGAAAGACAATAGGAGCGCCTCAATGAGGTTTTCACCCCTACTGCCTGCCTTGGGCGCCTCAGAGAGGTTTTCACCCAAGGATCTTTTTTTTTTCCTTTTTTTTTTTTTTGTGTTTTAGATCCTTCAAGGTATGCCCAAAGTGGATGCAGAACCCTTCTCTATGACCAAAACAGATTTCTCCATAGTGCTGATAAACTCTTGTCTTGAGAGAGGTCTTCTATAGATCTTCAATCGGTGCCCATTTACAAGCATGGGAATGGATTCCTCATCAATGGTTCGAATGAGGACAGATCCATTGTCATGGCACTGTTCCACCACATATGGTCCTAGCCATCTGGTTCTCAACTTCCCCTTGAAATCTTTGAATCTGGAATCATACAACAAAGCCCAATCTCCCGGCTGAAATTGCTTGTCATGGAGATGTTGGTCATGCCACACCTTTCTCTGAAGTTGAACCACCTCTGAGTGAAGGAGGGCCTGCATGCGGTGTTCATCCAGTCCATTCAGCTGCAATAGCCTTTCTTGCTGTGCATGGCTGAGATCTAGGTCCAGCTGAGCTGCCAACCTCAAAGTGTTATACTCAAATTCAATGGACAACAAAGCTTTCTTCCCATAGACCAGCTCATAAGGTGTGAAACCGGTGGTGGTCTTCCAAGTGGTGTTGTAAGCCCATGTGGCTTCAACTAGGCGATCTGCCCAGTCTTTTCTGCTGCTGTCTACCACTTTGGTTAAGATCCCTTCTAGAGCTCTATTGGTGACTTCCACCTGCCCATTGGCTTGAGGATGATAAGGGGTGGAAGTCCTATGCTTGATCTTGTGATGAGCCAATAGATCTTCAACCAAGTTAGAGGTGAACTGGCTCCCTTGATCGGTCACCAGCTCTCTTGGGTAGCCAAACTTGTAGAAGATGTTCTCTCTTAAGAACTCAACCACCTTTTCTTCAGTTGCTGCTTTGATTGATTTAGTCTCTGCCCACTTTGTCAAGTAGTCAGTACACACTATGATGTAGGATCTTTGCCTCGAAGAGGGATTGATTGGGCCCACAAAGTCCATGCCCCACTTCTCAAATGGCTCGAGAGTCACTTGAGGTTGGAGAGGCATCTCATCCCTTTGGGTCGGTTTCCCCATTCTTTGGCATTGGTCACACTGGCTAACATATCTTCTGACATCTTGATGAAGTGTGGGCCAATAGTAGCCTGCCTGCAGGATCTTGAAGGCAGTTCTCTTTGCCGCAAAATGTCCTCCACAAGGCCCATCATGACAGGTGAGGAGAATGTCAAAGACTTCCTCCTCCCTTGCACAACGCCTTAAGATCTGATCGGGGCCAAGCTTGAACAGGTTGCCCCCAATCCATGTAAATGAGGCACTCTTTCTGATGATTTTGCTCTTCTCTTTTGAAGAGAGGTGCGGAGGAAACTGAGCTGAAACGAGGTAGTTTGCTATGTCAGCAAACCATGGAGAGAGTACTGAGATAGCAAACAGATGCTCATCAGGCATCTGGTCATCCACCGTCCCATCTTCATCTGCAGACAAATCCAATCTAGACAAGAAGTCAGCAACAACATTTTCTTTTCCTGGTTTATCAACAATGGTTAGATCAAACTGCTGCAATAAAAGTAACCATCTAATAATACGAGCATTCACATCTGGTTTATTCATCAAGTATCTAATTGCAGCATGGTCAGTATGTACAAAAGTCTGGTAACCAGTAATGTAATGTCGGAACTTGTTCAGTGCATGAACCACAGCTAAGAATTCCTTCTCGGTTACAGTGTAATTCAGCTCTGCTTTGGACAAGTTTTTGCTAACGAAGTAAATGGCATATGGAAGTTTTTGCTCAACTTGTCCTAAGGCTGCACCTATGGCTTTGTTCGAGGCATCAGTGTGGATGTGGAAAGGTAGGGCCCAGTTTGGACCTCTTAGGATTGGAGCTGACACTAACTTGTCTTTTAATTCATTCAAACTCTTCTGACAATCGTCAGTCCAATTAAACTCCACATCTTTTGCCAACAAACCAAACAACGGTGAGGCTAACTTGCTGAAGTCTTTAATGAACTTCCGGTAGTATCCTGCTAATCCCAAGAAACTCCGGACATCCCTTACTTTTTGAGGAGGTGGAACCCTCTTGATGAAAGCAATTTTGTTAGGATCCACCTGCAATCCTTGAGAAGAAATGGTATGGCCTAGCACTGTCCCTTCAGTCATTAGGAATTCACATTTCTCAGGGGTAAGGGACAAGTTCATCTCGATGCACTTGGTTAGGACCTTTCCCAAGTTGGACAATGCTTCCTGGAAGTTGGCCCCATAAGGGGTAAAGTCATCCATGTAGATTTCCACTGCATCATGGACCAACTCCGAGAAGATGCTCAAGACAGCTCTCTGAAAAGTAGCAGGAGCATTGCATAGCCCAAAGGGAAGGACTCGGTAGGCAAAGGTACCCCAAGGACAAGTGAAGGTGGTCTTATCTTGGTCTTCCGGGCTGATTTGGATTTGATTGTACCCGCTGAACCCATCCAGGAAAGAGAAGAACTTCTTTCCTGCCAGTCCATCCAACACTTGATCTATGAAGGGTAGAGGGAAATGGTCCTTCTTGGTAGCTTTGTTCAGCTCTTGGTAATCTACACAGATCCTCCACTTCCCATTTTTCTTGGGAACCAACACCAGAGGGGACACCCATTCACTATCTGAGATGGGGTAAATGAATCCGGCGTCCAACAGTTTTTGCAATTCTTCCTTGACAATGTCCTTAAGGGCTGGATTCATTCTCCTCTGGGGTTGCCTAACTGGTTTACAATCCTCTTTGATGTATATATGATGGGTACAGACCGAGGGGTGGACTCCTTTCATCTCCTTATAGCTCCAAGCAAAAGCATCTAAGTGGCTGGCCAATAGGCTACACAACTCCTTCTCTTGGGAAGGAGACAGAGAGGAGCTGATCTTTAACGCTCTCTTAGGGCCGAACTCCACACTTTTGACTCTGGGAGTTACAGGGCTGGTTGTACAAAGGTCCACTAAGGGGCTAGCTTGGGCATCCTCCACCAACTTCTCTAAAGATAGTGCACTGGAAGGTGGATTCTGGATCAGGGTCTCAATTAAATCATCCTCGGTAGGAGAATTTCTTCTAGCGGTATCTAGGGTGCACAGAGGTGCAGAGTACACCTCGTCTTCCTCTCCGTCCTCCAACCAGAGTGGTAAATCATGCTCTAAAGAAGGTTGGGCAGGAGGGTATAGGACTAGCTGCTTGGAAATGGGACCATTTTTGATGGTCATGTTCCCTGCCCGACAACTTATGTAAGCATCTGCAGTAGCTAACCAAGGCCTCCCCAAGATGAGAGGATATCCAGTAAGCTTGGCCTTTGGTTGTAGGACCAAGAAATCTACAGGGTATTCCCAAGAATCAATTGAGACCAAGACATCCTCCACAATCCCTTCGGGAGTCACGGTGGAGCGATCTGCTAACTACAGTACTGTCGAAGTCTTTCTCAAGGAACCCTGAAGATTGAGTTTAAGCATGGTATCCCTGGTCATCACATTAATGGTTGCCCCCAGATCAATCAAGGTGTGGGGGATAATGGTGCCATTGATGTGTACATCGACTACAGGACTTCCAGGATCTAGGTATTTTGGGCAGACGACTTGTCCTAGCATAAGGTCAGATAGTTGTCCTATGACATTGATAGTTGAGGCATCTTTCTTCCGTCTGCCTGGGTGTTTGAAACACTTCTCCTTAATCAGCTTGTTATATATTGGCACATCCTTGATGGCTTGGAGAAGTGGGATTTTAACACACAACTGTTTGAGCTCACCCAAAAGCTCATCTTCTTCTGGGTTCGGTTGTGTGGTGGCGGTTAATCTCTCAGGAAAGGGTGGAGTAGGCTTTGGTTCACTCTCCTAATGGTTTTCCTCATCCTCTGGGGGAGGAGGTTGGCGATCTGGAAGAATCTTTCCAGATCTAAGATTGATTTCCTGGATCTCCACAGCATAGGTAGGGCACGAGGTCTCCCCAGTATATACCTGCTGAGCCTGTCTATTGTTGGGGTTCGGGTTCGGTTGAGCAGGCATCTGAGGTTGCCTTGGAGGAGCAGGAGGTAAAGGCTGAGGTTGAACTGGTGGTGGAGGCAAAATGGCGGGAGGAGTGTTGTATTGGGGCCTCCACCCCGACTGAGGAGCACTCCATTGAGGTTGCGACTGGGTATGTGAGTGATATGGATGAGAAGTAGGTTGAGTAGGGTACTGAGGTGGATAAGACCATGGAGGAGGCATTGACCAGGAAGGATGAGCAGGGGGACCCCAGGAAGGCATGGGAGTCAAGTGGTTGGGGTTGTAATAAGCTTGAGATGCCCCTTGCATCCCCTGCTGATAAGGTCTAGATCCTTGAGGCCTCCTTTGGTTGATGAAGTAGAGAGGTTCAGTGGGGGCTTCAGTTCCCTGGTACATGGCTTTAAACCCAGGCAAGGTCGGACACTGATTTGTTGGGTGGTCCTCCTCACAAACGAAACACACTTCAACCGAATGCAATGGACATTCGTTCTTAGGGTGTCTTCTGGTGCACCTAGGGCAGAAGACAGCCAAGGCTCTCTCAGCTTCCTCTTTTTTTTGCTGGATCCTGAATGTGTCCAGCTGCATGGCAATGGTATGTCTCACCTCACTCTTAAGATCTTCTAATTGGTTTGTAAGCTCATGTTTGGAGAAAGGGACACCGGTGGAGAGGAGGTTTCCTCTACCTCGTTTTCTAGCTGCCCTGGAATGATTTCGAAACACAGTTTTGATGTCCTCATAAGGCAGTTGGTAAATGTCCCCCCCAGCTAACATGTGAAGGGTGTCTAGGAGATCTTCAGGGACTCCTCGGAGTAGAACCAACTTGAGGGATTCAGGGTCAAGTGTGCATCTGGCCCGTTTATAGCTAAGTTGGAACCTCTCCTCATAGTCCTCTAAAGACTCATCATTCCCCATGGTCATTCGAAAGATTTCTCCCTTGGTTTCCTTGGACCTACAATAATCCCTATACTTGGTATTGAAGGCTTGCTGCATCTGAGCCCAAGTGGTGATGCTATTCCCAGGTAATCCCATGAACCAACGTAGTGCTGCATCCTTGAGAGTGGAAGGGAAAAGCTTCAACTTTTGCTCATCCTCAGTATAGTCATAGGTTCGACAAAGGACAGCAAACTCAAACAAGAAGGTATCTGGATCCTCAGTGGTCAGTCCATGGAAGTGAGGCAAGGCAGAGGGGCTAATGTTTTTCATTTTCATATCCCCATTGGTTTCTCGGATGTGGAAAGCTCCTTCTATTCTCTCATCTTCTCTCCCATTATCAGCCATGGCTTCAGATGGAGTGGTTTCTAACTCTTCTTCATCTATAGGGTCTTGGTATATCTTGGGATGTTCACCTATAGGTTCCTCTGGGTCACTGTCACCAAAGAAGAGAGAAGGGTGACTTAGTGATGTGGTGGGGGTGTTTGGTAGGAATTTTCCTGATCTATCTCGGTTCCTACGAGGCATGAAAGGGAAAGGACTCTTCTCTGTTTTTAGTGCTTTTGCTTTTTTTCTTGTACCTGCAAAACTGAAACAAAGTGATCTACAACTAACTAGATTGCTCAAATGAAATTTGCGGAATTGGAAATATTAATCTAGGAAAGCAGGAAATATTAATCTAGGAAAGCAGGAAATACTAATCTAGGAAAGTAGGAAATATTAATCTTGCGGAATTGGAAATATTAATCTAGGAAAGCAGGAAATATTAATCTAGGAAAGCAGGAAATACTAATCTAGGAAAGCAGGAAATATTAATCTAGGAAAGCAGGAAATACTATGCTACTTTTGCAGAATGGAAATGAAGCAAACTACTTAGCAGAAGGTAAGAGTAGGAAAGTAGAGGAAAAGCAACAGGTGCTAATACTCTGACGCTTCCCCGGCAACGGCGCCAAAAAGATGGTGAGCTCCAGTATTGTAGCAATAATGCTACAACTCCTGGGGCTTCCTGTCTCTTAATTTTATCAACCCGGTAGTTCGTACAAACTTGGAAGCGACGGTGCTGTATGCACAAGTACTAGCCCTTGTCGCAGCTGTCACTTGGTCAGCTCGCACAAGTCCTCTAGGGCTTAAGCCAACTTCTATAGGCTCACAGAAGAAGCTTTATCAATGATGGACGAAAGTTAACTTCAAAGAAAGGCTACTCTACTTAACAAACTGAATCAAAAGCAACTTAAAGCATGTAAATCTATGAAACCCTAATTTAACTAGTTTATCCTCTATAATGCAAAGAATGTGGGTGCAACTCTTATGAATGCTGTCATTGCCACTAACAAGTATGAATGCATGGGTCTAAGCTACTGGCATCATGAGAAATGTGTTTTTGTGTTTTTCCTTTAAGTGTGTGGAATGATTGTGACCTTGGCCAAACTAGGGTTTGATTGTGCAGGTGGGATGGAGATGGAAGGAAAGTGTGGGACAGCTTGGGGAGGCTTGGAGAGGTTCCTAAGGATCCTCAGCACCCATCCACAGAGGTCCCTCACGTTCAGAAGCTCGGCAACGAGGTGAATGGCCTCCTACAGGAAGGCTGCTGGGAATTCTACAGGATACTCTGTTTTCTACAGGATGGCTGTGCACGTCTACAGGATGGTTGGTCATGGAGATTTTAGGAGTGGATGGAGTGTTGGAGTGGTGTGGGAGGCTAAGGGAGATGGAGATGGACCTAATGATGTCTTAGGAAATGGAAAGTCAGACGAAGGAAGGGTGCATGCAATGGGTTGATGTTTTGGAAGGGTGAAATGAACGAGAGTGAAGGAAATGGAGTGGTACGTCGAATGAGAGAGTTGGAGGGCAAGTGAGTGAGGTAGAGGATGAATAGAACTTGCAGGTGGATGGAGAAAACGATGAAGGAAGTGGCTTGAGAAAGAGCAGCGTAAATGAAACAAATGACCTGTGCATCAAAACAAGAGATTCATTAACCTATTATGCCATGAAACCTACAAATCCGAAATGGAAAACAAGAAATGAAACTAATGCGTGAGAGTGCAGTATGGATCAATGTCGAGAATATATGAATGGATTTTCAATAAAAACGTTCATGTGGCAACTTGCGTGGAGATGAAACGACTGCTGTTCTTTTTGGTGGCTGATCATGGTCTACACCCCAATCCCAACGGTGAGATGGCAGTGAGCCTTTTGCAACTTGTTTTTGATGGAGCTCCAAGAGATTTATTCTACCAACCTATCAAACTCGAATACTGAAAGCAAAGCATCATACCAGTCCTATCTATGCTAATGAAAACAACTAAACCAACAAGCTGGAAATCCGAATTGCATAGGAAACTAAACAAACTCAAGTGCTGGAACTAATGGTAAATGCATTACAACACGGAGGAGGACTATGGCTCTCAGGTTGGGCCCTCACCTGAGAGCTATAGCTCCTTGAGAAAACTCAGAACTAACTCAAAAGTGGCCTTCTTTATTCATAATCTGATAACATGCCAAATTGGCTTACAAAAGAGAACGAAACTTGAGCTGTGCTCCAAAATTACAATAGTAATACGAGAGTTTCAACAACCTAACCAAGGCTAAGGCTTCTATACTTATACAAAACGATGCTCCAACAGATATCCATGATTCTAGGAGCTCGGCTGTTCAATCTATAGTTTAACTGCTGATCCTGTAGGATGGTCATAAATACTGTTTCCTGTAGAGCAGTTTTGAACTGTTGTTCCTGTAGAACAGCTGGCCATGTATTAAGCTCGGAGGGAGGCTGAAGTGGGTTCGGAGTTCTTGGTGAGGATCACGAGGAATGTCCCCCAAAACCGTGGACAACCTCTCCTTATGTCAGCAATGCCAACTCGTTGTCTCCTTGCCACCTTTTCGTTGTCTTTTGCTCCCTTTTAATGCCAAAACCTGGAATCACAATGCATTAGCTACGTGGATAAAGTGCCTATCCTTTCTCCTACAAACAACATGAATAAACTAAGAAGTGTATGCATAAACAATAAAAATGAATGGTTTGAGCAAGCAAAATAGGCCAAAAATGAGCCCAAATTGTACCAAAATTGGGGCTCATTAGGTAAGACCCTCAATATTTTCTCCACAATCCTTCTATCTTCAATGGTTTCTCCATGAGTTCTCATTTGTGTGATTACACCAATCACATGAGTGAAGAATGAGTCAATGTTATCTGACTCCTTCATGCACAGATTCTCAAAATCCTTCCTCAGCAATTGTAGTTTTGTTGTCTTCACTCTCTCCATGCCTTGATAGGCTGTCTTGAGGGTTTGCCATGCTTCATTTGCTGTCTTAGCTGCTGGTAACCTTGGAAACACACTCTGATCTACTGCTAGATACAACAACATACGGGCTTTTGAATCCTTCTTCCTATTGCTCTTCAGCAGATCTCTCTCTGCTGGAGTTAATCTATTAAACTCAGTTTCATCTGCTGGTTGTTCAAAACCTTCCTCAACTATTTCCCATAAGTCTTGGGAGGCAAACAGGGCTATCATAGTTATTGACCAGTAGTCATAGTTCTTCCCATTAAACTGTGGGAGCTGGGTGTTAAACATACCCATACCAGTGCTTGTGCTGGCCATTCCTTGCATTCTGATCTATGCCTCTAAATCCTTGACTGTATGTTTTAAAACAACTGACTGCTTCTTCAGCAACACATAAAAAAAACTTTTTGGAATACCTGAATCCTTTGCCTGAGACTTTACTTTGCTGGAGAAGTTGCTGCAATAAGAATCCTTCCTTCAGCTTCTTTGAACTCTTCAAAGAGCCTAAGCCTGCTCTGATACCAGTGTTGGGGATTTTTCTGTCAAAATCCCAAAAACAAAATCACAGAACACAGAGACAATGCTCTGTTTCAAACACACGATCTTAGCACAGGAAGCTTTAAAAAAAAATTATTTGCAGCAGACAGATAGAGTTTTCACACACACAAATTTTTTTTGCATTCATCAATAAAATAAGTGTTGTTACAGACTTCTTCCTCTCTCAGAGGGATTTACAAAAGACTGCTTCAGATGCAGTTCCAAGAACAAAACATTCAAATTGTTACAGAACAACCAGAAACATTTTTAGCACTGCTGTGCATTCCTTTTTCTTTGTTATACTACGCTGCTGCGTATTACATACATACACTTGCTGCTGCACTTCTATTTTTCTTCGCACTGCTGTGCATTCTCTAATTCAATTACATTGGCGCTGCTGCGTTTCCCCTATTCACACTATTAAAAAAAAACATTACAAATATATATATATGACTACAAAAGAAACTTACTTCACATTTTCACTTACCATGCTGCAGTAAAAGAAATAATGGAAATTAAATGCTTTTACCGACTATTACTTGAGCCCATACTCCCCTTGAAATAAAATTAAAACTTCACCAAAACTTACCAACCACAGTAAATTGCATTTACTGTGGCGGTCAGTAAAAACTTTTACTTCACGTAAAATTTCATTTAATGCTGGCCTATACTTCACCCATTGCCTTTAATTAGATCGCATCGCAGAATTCCATTTGGTCAGAACACAAAATTGGGGCACACATATGATGCGATCTGCGATATGCGATCGCATCGCACTATCGCAATTGTAACCAAAGACAATGACGCTGAGGATGCGATTTGCGATCTGCCATCTCATCGCATCGCAAAGGTAAGAAAATAGTTTATTGCAGTTGAAATTATATTTCAACAAACTTTTAGAAAATCAAGAAGCCTCGGATGTAACTTTTGATGTGTCTGGGGAGAAGTTTCGTGCTCATAAACTTGTTTAAGCTGCACGATCCCCAGTATTCATATCAATTTTTTTTGCTTCCTCGCAGAAGAATAATGAAGTTATTATTAGGGAGATTGAGCCTAGAGTGTTCAAGGCTATGCTGCATTATATTTATACAGAAACCCTTCTTGATGAAGAGCCATCCCCAGCCGATTCATCTTCTTCTTCTTCAACAACTGGGACATTGACAGAGCGGTTGCTTGCCGTAGCAGATGCGTATGGTTTGCGGCGATTGAGGCTGCTTTGTGAATCAAAATTATGCAGAAGCATATCTGTAAATACAGTTGCCTGCACTCTTGCTCCGCCTGAGAGTTGCCATGCTACTGGCTTGAAAGCTGCATGTCTCAAATTTGCCAGACAAAATCTTCGAGTGGTTATGCGTTCAAAGGGTTTTGAGTGTTTGCAACAGAAATACCCTTTACTTATGTCAGAACTTCTAAAGGCAGTTGTTGGGTTTGAGGATGATTGCAGCAACTGAGAAAATCGCAGGAGTCTCTGCGATCAACCTTCCGATGTTACTGATATTAATGGCTGGGATCAGCCTTCCGATGGTACTGATATAAATAGCAGGAGATTAAGACCAAGAAATAGCATTCAGAGTTTGGACTTGTCTGGGGGGTGTCATTATGAAAGTAACGACGCTGTTGAACATTAACTGAGGCTGACTATGACTGTGTGTGGGGGGATGCGGAGAAGAGCAATGGCAAGAAAGTTGAACTTCAGTCTAGAGGATTTATGATGCACATTTTTAAGATAGACCTTGTATATGATTTTTTAAATAATGATGTCTACACTATTGGCATTAATAATCCTAGCAGGGGAAATATGCATTCGGCAGGTACAACCTATTATTGCTCTTTGGTCAGGATTATATCAGGTTCATGGTTGCTATAGGATTATCAGCCTCTCGGTTCTTCCGTCATAACATAAACTTATTATACTAATTAGTTTTCTCCTATTTCAGATGGGGAAAGCATAAACTATTTGACTTTTTCTAATTTATTTGTTTGCTCATGCCATTTTTGGTTTTGCTGGTCTCTCATGAGGTAGAAATATAGGTTGTTTTAGTAACTGATTATTAATTATCTTTTTTGAAATAAAATTATTAGTGTATCCGTTTAATTGGAGATGGCCAAAAGTCACATATAAACTAAAAGATTCAAAGTTTAAAAAACTCTTAGTGAAAGAAGTTAACAAACTTACACAATATAATTAAAATACTTTAATATTATAATTAACTAAAAATTATAGTGGTAGTGATTAAAATAAATTTATTATTTACACAATTAATTTTATTGGGGATTCTTAAAACCTTACTTATAATTATAATTATCCATACTCCACGCCTGAGGCATTCTATTATGGATGACTTATACGTGTATAAAAATTAATAATTAAATAATATAAATTCATCTCGACTCCAAAATTATCAAGCACCAAAAAAATCTATATTAGTAATAAATTTGTTGATGAGATGTTGACAAGAAAATTTGAAAGTACACTTTCTCTTTTGTTTTCTTGTGTCCTTAGCTATATCTTGTGTAGTTGTGTTAATTCGTGTAGTGAAATATATATATGGTGGATTATTATTATACATGCATGACTCTAAAATCCAAAGTTCTAGATAAAAATAGTGTAGGTAATGCAGACAAGATCATATCTTCAGGAAGTGGAATGATGGAATACTTGAATTTTTGAATTTTTTTATTTAGTAAAACCAACACTAAATAAATCACCTTATCCCATAAAGTGTAGTGAATTCTCTATGGCTGAAAACAGTTGAACATTAGATATGTTGTATCAAATATCAAATTTTGTAAATGTTGTCAATCTCCAACAATATAATTAAAATTAGCTTTTTGAAAAGATTCAGGATATCTACTTTTATCTTATCTAGTACCTCATAAGCTGGAGGTGCAACTTTATTCATGCTTGCTAGTTATAAATAGATAGAAATGATAAATATCTATTAATATGTCCCAAATTGTATACTGAGAAATATCCAGAACAAATTATAGATTTGGTTCAAGCATACCTGGTTTGGGTGTAAAAGGTAGACCATAACCTCTAGCTTCATATTCTCTAGTTACAGTAGTAGTTCTTTTTCTAGCAAAGAGTAGTTTCACTTCATAAATATCTAATCATGACAAACATATCCTTTGTTTTTATTGCTAATGGAAAACCTGTGAGCAATTTAGGAAACCGACGTTTCCTTTTCTCATGCTCACATGATAGGGATTCATCAACCTTTGGTATTGCTAGTGGTTTTGTATTTCAATATATATATGGAATTTTTTCATTTTCTTTTATTTGTGAGTTTGTTGAGGAGCCAATCGAGTTCATAGTAAGAAATATCAGTTTATGTAGCTCAATATTTATATATGTTATATGGTAATATGAAGGGACATGACCTATCTATCTATTGAGCCAAAATTTAACTATATGAAATACAAATTGTTATTTTTTAATTCTAATTTTATTTGATATAATTTGACCAAATCAACATAATATCATATTAAATTACATTACATATTTTTTTCACCATTGCTTCTATATTGAATTGTAGAGAGCTTCTTAGTTCAAAAACCTATCAAAAGCACTAGCCTTCCCATTTAACTTGTCCATCCCAAAAGTTGTAATGAAATATAAGAACAAGTGTTAAGGTTTATTGTAATTGGTTTCCTTCTACTTATTTAATTTGGCAAAAAGAATTTAGTAGGAATGTATGTTTTGTATAGCCAATTATAAAATCACTGTGTCTTTTTTGGGTTAAATTGTACAAGATAGTGGGAAGAAAAATTAAAATAAAACACACAATAATTGTTACCTCATAGTTTAATTGGTTTTCTACCATCAATATAATTTTTCTTAAAAAAATTGTTAGAATATTTGTTTTACAAAGCTGCTTATAAAAATGTTGTTTATAAAAATGATATAATCTTTTAATGTGATAATTACTTTCTAATAATTTCTTAATCATTTTTCTGTTATCACATGTATCATTAAAAAAATTATACACAAGAAAATCTTAATACTAATGCAATAATGATAGTACGATAAAGCTATATGCAAGCACAAAAAGACAAACTTTTCACTTGAGAAACAACAATCTTCTCTTACAAGAAATTCTTCAATTCAAAAAAAACATTTTATTTTTCTATCAAACTAACCACAAAATTCAAATAACTCAAACCTTGTCAAATGAGCCAATTTTCGGTCTTCCTGTTGCTGCTCAAAATTTCATTCAACCTTGGTGAAAAAGGACGAAATTCGACCTCAAGCTGCCCATTAAATTTGGTTAACCTTCCTAAAAGTTTGGTCAACTACACAAAACTTTCCATAAAAAATTTAGTCAAACAATTTGTTATTTTAGCTTTTGTTACGACAAACGGGACGGTTGCCACCGTTCCGGTGAAAAACGTATAAGAAACGAGAACAGACTGAAACGCCGTTTTCCAAGATCTGTCTTTTACAGGTCGTATTTCGGTCTTTTCCAGGTCGTCTGAGCCGTGTATTTTCATTTTTTATTGTATGTTTCAGGCATGTAATATGCTAAGTATATGGAAAGTTGATCATTTGTGTACTATTGTTTTTTTTTTAGGATATTTGTTTTCTTTTAACATATATATGGTTAAAATTTATAGTTTAAACACCATTCTATATATGGTTCAAGAAATTCACATTCAATTGCAAATTCTATTTGTTGTATTGTTTTTAGTTAATTTTATATATATATATAAATATTTAGATTTTTTCTACATAAACAATAATTAGCCTAAAATGCATAAGAATTTATACACTTAATTGACTAAGAAGCATAAGAATGTATATATTTAATAGTCAATTTACTAAGCATCAGTTTCGTATTCAAATTATTTAATTTTTTAATAAAATTTGGGCTGTAAATTTAATTAAAACTATATTGAAAATTGCAACTAAATCTGCATTTCTCATTTTTATTTTCATTTTCTCTCTGCTAATTTCTTGAGTTGGAAACCTCCAAACTTTGTTCCTCTTGTAAGGTTGTCGTTTCTAGTTTGTCACAGATTGTAGCCATACACATGAGGTCAATGCTAATCCAAAGTTGGATAAACTTGTATGCCATAGAAAAATTTTGTCCTAAGAAAACTCTTTCATAGATTCCTTCGCATCTATGAACAAAATATTTGATTCTTCTTGTGATGATTGGAGTTGGTCTCCAAGTGACCAAGTCGAATGCAAATTTATAGCAAAATAGGGTGCCCCATGTGGTTTGTATTTATCGATGGGACAACATGATATTTTGGAGCTCACTTAATCATTTGGGAGGAAAATTAAATTAAGAAAAAAAACTTCTTCCTTTAATTTCTTTTGAGGGCTAATTTAAATTGCAAAAAATACTCATATTTTAATCTTGTTTTCTTCACATGAGCAGTTTTGTTGAACAAAATATCCTTCCTAAGAAAAGGTTGAATGAGCTTGCTACTTTAAGTTTGGATAACCTGCCTAAAATTTTTGTCAACTATGCAAAACTTTCCAGAAAAAATTTAGTCAAACAATTTGTTATTGTAGCCATACACGTTAGGTCAATGCTAATCAAAAGTTGGATAAACTTGTATTCCATAGAAAAAAAAATTCCTCAGAACAGTAGACGCATTTCATAGATTCCTTCGCATCTATGAACAAAATATTTGATTCTTCTTGTGATGACTGGAGTTGGTCCAAGTGACAAGGTGATATTTTGGAGCTCACTTAAGCATTATGGAGGAAAATTAAATTAAAAAAATAAACTTCTTCCTTTAGTTTTTTTCAAGGCCAATCTAAATTGCTAAAACTACAGATATTTCAAAAATCAATGCTTCATCTTAGCTAGGAAGGTATTAATCTTGATTTCTTCACATGTGAAATTTTGTTGAACAAAATCTCCTTCCTAAGAAAAGGTTGAATGAGCTTGCTACGTTAATGTATCCATCCACTTGATATTGTCATATAGAATCATGTGGAAAGCATATTGCATCAACATCAAGATCTAGACACCCCCATAGCCAAATACCTTCTGGCCTTCTAGGGTGAATAAGAATAGTCCTTGCTCACCAGCTCAACAAGTCGTGACTTGGGGCAAGGTTAATTCCTTTGACTAGAAATGGTGAAGCCCTAGGCCAATTACTATCCTTTCATGCGAATTGAATGGAAATACACTTTCCCAATGCTAAAGGATCTCACTCTACCAACTAGCCAAGTACCTCTTGGCAATATGGTTAGAATATTCTAACTCTCGGCCTTGATGCTCTCTAGGCGATTCTCCCTAGCCACATTACATGGCCCCTAGACAATACTATTAAAATGTCAATATTCTGACCTAGGGAGAATCTCTTCCCCTTGATGCTACAATTTCAACATTCCCTTTAACTGAGGGAAGCATTCTCAACTACTCTAAGCTTGTTCTTGAAGTATACAAACTTCATCGTGTGATAGAGGCTTGATTTTGAGAATGTCAACATCCTTCTCATTCATACAAATGCAATGGAGCCGCACTACTCCTTTATATACCATGTCTATAAAATAGCGGTACTTGATCTCAATGTCTTGTGACTTTTCATCATGGTAGTCTTGTGCATGTGATCAAACAATACCATGAGCAGATTTTGAAGACGAACTACTTCACAACTCACCAAGCTAGCTGCAATATACTTAGCTTTTATAGTGTTGAGTGTGATAGATGTCTATTTCCTACTTATCCATAATATCAGACCATAACCAAAAATTGAAGCATCATTTAGATGTGTTATTCGTGTCTCGTGCACTCTCTTGAACTTGATCCTTGGAGAATCCTCTTTTCACAAACTTTGCTTATTTTTCCTTATGATTCTATATGATATTAATGCCTTGGCATCCTTAATGATGTACCTACACACCTCATTAGGAGGTCATGGAAGATATTATTATGACCAAGTAAAAGATAAAAGGACAAGATTCTGATCAAAAGAGCTATAATAATAATCATGGAAAAAATATATAAAGTACTTGCCTTTTGAGGATTGTAGGGAATTGTCAACTCCCTCTTGATCGTTTCCCTCTTGATCCTTTCCTTCTGGCAGATATGAGGATTATTTCTTCCTTCTATGGCTTTGAAACTCCTCCTAGTCATGGAAACTTAACGCCTTTTATAGACAAAAAACCCATTCTTCATGAAATCAATATTAAGATTTTTTTTCATTCAAACTATAGTTAGGGAATTGACTCTTCCATAGTCCAATCTAATTTTTCCTTCTATGGAAATCAAATCACTACTCTTTAACCTTGTTTATATTGACTTATGGTTGCTCTTTAAAAATATTATATTTGATAACATCTTGATTTTCTAAGGAGAATCTAATATTCTCATCCGATAATTAATTTCTAACAATTTCTTAATCAAGTTTCTTATATCACATATAATATTAAGAAATTATAAATAGAAAGTCTCAATAGTAATGCAATATTGATTATAACATAAAGATACAATCAAGCACAATAAGGAGATAAAAAAACTACCTGGTAAACCCAACTTTGAGAGAAAAAAAACAATCTTTTATTTGGAGAAATTCTTCAATTCAACAAAAGGTACAATTTGATTTTAAGTCAAACTTACCACACAAATCTAAGAAGTCCTCATCAAATATATCAATTTTAGGCCTTCTTCATTGTACTCATCATTTCAGTCAACCTTGGTCAATATAGCTGAAATTTGACCTCTTGCAACTAACCAATAAGTTTGTTCAACCTACCCAAAATTTTGGTCAGCTACCTAGAACTTGCAAAGAAAAATTTCAGTCAAACAATATGTCGTTGTTTCCATACATGTGAGGTCAATGTTGGTAAAAATATGGATAAACTTGGTTTCCATAGATAAAATTGTCCCTTATCAATCTCATCCTCTTTCCTAGACTCCTTCACATGTGTGAATAAAATATTACATGCTCCTTTTCATGATTTGATTCAGTCTCCAAGTGATGAGGTCGAATGCTAATTTATAATGTATTAGGGTGCCCCAAGTGGTGCATTTTTATGGTTGGACTGACCCGATCATTTCGATCTGAAATGAATATTTTGGAGGAAAATTAAATTCATAATTTAAATGTTAGAATTCTTCCTTTTAATTTATTTTAAGGGTTCACCTAAGTAGCTAGGAATATCGACTGTAGCTACCCTATAAATCAACAAAAATCATGTCTAAGACATGAATATTTTGGGTTCAACTATAAAGGAGGAAAATAAGTTTTTTTTTAAATCAAATTTAAATTTTTTTAAGGCATACAACTTTATTAGAATTAATTTGAATTAGGAATAGGTTAATTATTTGAGGCTTTGAAGCAACTAATAAGAATGGCATGTAGTAACAGTAAAAGTCCTTTGTCTTAGGATGAGTAGATAGGTGGTTATCCTTGTAAATCATTGTAAATATGGTATTGAGTTGTGGTTATAAATATCCATAGATAATATGATTATTTAATGGATGAAACAAATGTGCATGAGTATATATGTGGTTTGTATTCTAAATATCGTAAAGAGTTGCGTTATAAAGCTCCATAGGAAGTTTGTTTTGGTTCCGAATGATCTTTCTGGTTATAGGTCACATTGAACATCAAGGATGATGTTCCCCTAAGGGGTACAATTCTGTAACAACCCCGGGTTAAATTTTCATGTAATAAGGTTAATAAAGGAAAACTAAGACCAAGGTCATGGGACACATATTCCAAGTTGAATGTTGGGATAAACATCCTAGTGGGTGTCACTTTTAGTTATTATGGCTAAAGAAATTGGCAAAGGGTTTCGAAATGTAAAGTGGAAATTATTTACATTTATTTATGAAAATAAAGGAAAATAGGAGAAAACGGAGATGAAGGGTAACATATTTGCATGAGAGGGAAATTGAAGGGAAAATAGAGGAAATTGAAGGAACTAGAGGCCTCAACAATAAAAAGGCTTCTGAGGATCAGTTCATAGTATTTATGAGTTTAGATTTGGGAATTCGTTTGAGAGAGGAGAAGAGAAACAAGATGAGCAAGGAAGCAAAGGAAGCAAAGGAAGGAGAAGAAAGAAAAAGAAATCGTACAAAAGAAAGGATCAAGCAAGGAATAGTTGGATAAAGTGGCTATAGTGGGATTAATTGTAGGTATAAAGTTGCATGTATGATTTCCTTGCTGGTTTTGGCATGCATGGTACATGCATGTGTGTATTAGGTTATCTTGCTATCATTAGCATGGGTTTTGTCTAGTTTGACAGTGGTTTAATCCTTGCCTTGCCATTTCCGGATATCCATGGTGTGATGGGATTCATTCTCGGTTGAGCTTTAGATTGTTGGAAGGTTTTGGATCTGGGTGATGTGTACTTAGGAAAATCCCAAGGGTTGTGGGTGGAGATGGGCTTGTCTGGGAATCCCTCAATAGTTGGGTAGAGACAGGAAAATTCCTCAAGGGATGGTGAAGGAATTTTAATGCATCTAATATTGGTTTGGTTTCGTGATCTCAGGACCAGTTTAAGTGATATCATGGTAGCGTGAGGCTGGAGGTGGTTTAACCTATATATTCCCTTCGTTGTTTATGTCTTGGTTTATACCATGAGGTCCAACATTCATGCTTGGAATCTGGAATAGGGTTGATTGGCTGAAAGAAATGTTTAGTTCAGCTCAATCTATGGTCAAGTGGTTCATGGAAGTCCCTGGCTTGGATATCTTTTGAATATGTTAATAAGAGTTATTTCCTCTTGCATTTAATGAGTAGATTTACTTGTTAATATGTTTCTTTAATAGTTGTTCTATCATTCTTATTAATCTAGTTATATGCAAGTTATAAGCATGGTTTTATAACAGATTCTAGTCACAGATCTCATCATTTTTTATTGGTAAATTAATGGTTATTGAATGCATGACCTAATAGATGTTATGGAATCTACTTTGAGAGGGAATTAGAGCTTCTTGATTATTCTCATATAAGTATCAGAGCCCTATGTTCAGATATGTAATAGTGAACTATATATTTCATGTTCCAAATATGTTCTACGAAATGAATGTCATGGTTAGGCTTGGTTAGGTCAAGTTTGTGGCTCAAATTTGTATATCCATATTTTTCTTGATGCATTTTATTATTTTGGAAAGTCTCATTAAGTTCTCGGTAGTGGTATGGAGAGAAGGTCTTAAAAGGTGCTACTGATTCTGACGTTGCAGAATCATAACTGAGAAATTGGGATTGCAGTCACTACCTTGCAAGGTTATGAACTAGACTAAAGGCCTACACTCTCATGGATAAAGTGTTATTCCTATGGCTGGGAGTCTTATTCAGTGAAAAACAAATCTGACTCAGGGTTTGGGCACCTGGAGTGGTGGTTTACCTCTTGGAGGTCCTGTAGCTCCTGTGGAAGGTTAGTAAGGTTTCGTTTTGTAAACCCATTTCTTTAAGGTGAACTAGGAGGTTGGGTCATGTCATAGTAGCCCTCAACTCATGTTTACCCTAACAGGCTGGTGAAATTGGGTAGATATCGGAGGGGTGGTTACACATAGACTCATCTGCAAGGTCATGCAATGACATGGATGGCTTTACATCTACATCAATAATATCATCTCTTGTTTTAGGGTTGCCAGGGATGGGAAAGTACCTTACCTTTCCAAAGGAAACATCTTCACCAAATGTCACATCTTAACTAAACTCAATGTTCTTCATGGGCATGACTATGTTTATGTAATGGGAGCTCTTGCCTCTTCAGTCTTTCATGTGATGTGTTTCCCTCATGAAGGAAAAGTCATAACCATTGACCAACTTTCATTTGTTGGTCCTAATTTCACTCCTAAGTAATGATCATCCCTAAATGGACCTTATATTGAAGTGGTATCTACCATGCCACAGATCAATTATGTGGCAACCTATCCCATTCACATACCTACTAATGAATATTAGCCTTTCACTATTTCCTTAACTTGTTTTGACCTAGATCTAGTAGGTGATATGGTGAATCGTTTACTCAGGGCATTAGAGCCGGATATTTCCATTAGATCCCTTAATAAATATCCCTTCTAGAGTGTTGTTCTCTCATATGATGAGAACCTCTTGGAAGACATGGCCCTCAACAAGTCATGATCAAGGTTCTCGGAGCATATTTTGTTGTCTTGTGTCAATCTCCTTGAAAAATGAATTAAGGTGTCGGAGTAGAGTTCTCTTTCTTGTGTCAATCCCGTTAAAAAATGAAACAATGTAAAGAGTAAAGTTTTTTTTTTTCAAAGTCGTTAAAAAATGAAACTAGGTCTAGAGAAAAGTTCATTTTCGTGTGTCAAGCTCGTTGAAAAAATGAGACAATGTGTCATGAGAATAGTTATTTTCCTTTGTCAATCCTTGTTAAAAAATGAAACAAATCCCCTTCCAATTTGATTCTTTGATTAGATCTCGTAAATCCCCAGTTGAGTCTTTGAATTAATCTCATTAATGAACCTTCATTACGTCCACCTGTTAGTAATAAATAGTCTACTTAGATGAATGAAATGAAGCTTGGGGGGCATGTACCTCGAATTGAGTCACAATGTAGAGAGCATGAAAACTTATTTCAAGAATAGTTTTCCTCTATTCCAAGCTTTTGTAAAAACAAAACCACTCTCAAGCATAGTTTTTCTCATGTTCCAACCTTGTGAAAAGATGAAAGCATCTTCACTTATTCTCATGCATAGTTTCCAATGTTTCAGGCTTGTGTAAAAATAAAACCATCCTCATCCTATCTATCGTGATTACCATTTTTTATCATCCTATCTTTTCAAGATGAGCCTTGGTTTTTTGATTCCATCGTTACCATCTACTTGGCTAATCATATGCTTTCACTTGGTTGTTTTACCCATTCCTGAGGAACTGCTACAATGAGTGGTTTGATAAGCCAGTCTCTTGACCTTTACATGTTTTGAGCAATTCCATCATGACTAGAACCAATTTTTATCCCTTCATTCCACTCCTTCCTCCAGGAGAAGTCTTCATTAAGCTCTTTTTAGACCCTCAAAATATGAAAATATTGTCGAGCACTTGTCTTTTCGAACTCATTAAAGTAAATTAAAAGGTATCTACTGAGTATAAGTTTAACTCTTTTCCAAACTGAGATATATTAACAACGAAAAAGGAATACCTTAGTCGAGCATGGCTAAGAGGTTCTCCTGAGTATGATGTTCTACCTTCTCAAACTCAAGAGACTATCTACGAAAATGAACCTTCAAAGTCTTTTTTTCTCCTCATTTTCGAACTGTCTAAACATGAAATATATGTCGAGTTATACCTTTGTTGGACTCGTTAAAACATCAAACATCCATGGACTTGTCATTTATCATAGGACCAAAGAACTCGTTCTTTGGGTTTGTTAAATATTCTTAGAGCGATTCACTGGAAGGATGAACTTATAGATCAAGCATATGTTATCATCCTCAATCTTGTTATAAAATAAAGAGGTACTCACTAGTATGGTTGGGAAATATGGGAAAATAGGGTACTTCATTTTTTAATGGAAATGAGTCACTCCTGAACACAACACTCCTCCACCTCATCTCCATGGCTATTAGGTTGGGAAATACTCTTTTATTTTTATTTAACATGTCGTTTGAAAGCCTCCACTTTTTCTTTTAGCTCAATGCTATCAAATCCATTCAGTGGCACCGCTATGTTCAAGAGAATATGTTCAATCAATATCTTCCACAACACTATTAAGAGTTCATTCCATGTCTACCTTGCCTGTTCTAGTTCTGTATCAACAACATTCTGATTATTCTATCTCAAATCATGATACATGTTTCATGTTGTTCATGGGGGATACATCAAGGCCCTCTTGTGACAGGCCATTTCCTGTCGACATCTGCTCCTTATCCAGGATGTTTCCTAAGAAACACTCCTTCGTACTTTGGTGTTTTCATATATCAATGGCAAGTTTACTCACTCTCGGTGAAAGGTTTACATCATCGACCTTCGACTGAAATATTTTCTGTGGTGTTTGACATCAACTATTTATTCACACCATATGGATTTTACTAGAGTAGCTTGATAGCCATTAACATCATCGATGGTTTCTCTCACACCTTTTAACATATTAGATGATTAGCAGATAATCAAACAGTGTTTACCATGTTCGACTTCATTTCATTGATTCAAATGGTTAGACTCGTACATTGGTTGGTCGTGTGAACGAGATAAAAGACCTCAAATCTAGTTTCATCCATATGGGTTGTGGTTTTAGGAGTAATACAATATCACAATGTATGATGGCTATGATTATACAAACAATCATCTAGTCATGGGTCTACCATTTGTCTTATGTGGACGTGTCTTTCGATCATTCTCTAATGTTATCTTATGTGTTGAGTATGGGTATGACTCCCTCAACAAAGATGGCATGATGTAAATGTATTGTAACAAATGATGATCTCGTCAGTTGTTCTTGATCTCGACTTGTTACAAGGTCAGGCACTTCGGTCATCAACTATCATTTCTGACTTTTTGCTTTATGTGGCAGTCTGTTATAGGCCATTTTGTCACATCTAGTCAATAGACCTTCAACCATGATCATTTGCATCCTTTGAACACTTTTTCATCCTCCCTACAAAAATCCCTAAGCATGACTCTTTCTAAACCTGAGTTTCTACTTGAAGGCACCTTGTTTGAGTCATTTTAAGGACCAACGTACCCTGGCCCCTTACTATCCAGGGTTGACTATGAGGTTTCCCTACTCGGCACCTACATTGATCACCAAGAAGTTGCTCAATGTTGGAGGTGCATTGATTCTATAAATTTATGAAAACAAAAGGAATCTTGAAGCTTCCTCTTCCAGCAGCTTCAAGGATTTGTTGTAACTATTTATCTCAGATAAAAGCCTTGAATCCTACCCTATCCTACCTTATATTTTTCATCCCTTATCCCTTGATATCAACCTCCCATCAAGAGTGGATCTCAAGCCTAGATTCGTAAACGGATAATAATTCATGAACTACCTCTCCTTCCTATATATTCACCTCATTCTATAAGCACCTGGTTGGTTATTATTGGCTTTTGGAGAGTGATTCTAACCTTACTCTCTTGATGTGAGAGATATCTTTCAAAAAATTAGGATGAGTAGAGGTGCAATTTGTGACAAGGAAAGGACAATTCAATGTGGAGGAGCTCCTATACAATATCAACACCTATTTTTTCTTGTAACTCACACCATTTTTATTAATGCAAAGAGTTCTTATTTTTCCTATATATGATGTTATGCTTTCATATATTTCAATACCATTTTGATCTATTGAATAAACAGATTAGATGGTGTTGCATATATCTCGTAGATTGTTAGCTTATGTTATCTGCATATGCAGGTTCTAATTATAGAGGTTGGAGTTAGGATTGGAGAATACAATCAAAGGAAGGAGTGAAGCATATGACAGGTTCAACACAGGCTTCATCCTGTTATCTATTTACTTTAAGGAAAACATTATTATCCTTGTCTTTCTTTTGTTCTAGGTCAGTCCACCAGGCCTAGGGAAGATACTTCTATCCACATTTGTAGATTCCACATAATAGGCAAACTTGTACCCTTGGAGGTCGACTTGGTCAAGCAAGGAAATTCTATTTTTCTCCATTTTTTTGATGATAAAATTCAAACTGAAGTTGCACATTTTCAACATGAAAAATAAGTAGTTAAAACCAATGAAGAATACCCTATCCTTGTAGATTGAAAGGAAGGTGTTGCAAAAGAAGACGAGCTAGAAAATCATAAGGATGAACCATGTCAAACACCATCAATGTTAAAATTTGTACAAAAATATCATATAGAAGACCAAATGATTGGATATGTGGATGGAAGAATAAAAACTTGAAGAAACATGACAAACACACCAAAAAGGAATGACATTTCCTTATTATCCGCAATAAAACCAGAGAATTTCACTCAAGCAAGGATCTTCACTCGATAAAGGCAATGGGAAAAGATATGAACCCAATTGAAAAGAAGATAATGGGAGATAGTACGTCATCCAAAGAATAAAAATGCTATACGAACCGAGTGGGTATATAAGAAAAAATGAATGAAGGCGAACAAATCATCAGGAAGAAGGCAAGATTGGTGTGCAACATATACACTCAAATCGAAGGAAGTGACTTTGAAGAGACTTTTCCTCCTATTTCTAGAATACAGGTTATATGGATGTTTTTAGCATTTTCTTGTTCAAAATCCTTCAAAGTCTATGAAATGAACGTGAATGAAATGGACAAAAGATCTAAGAGAAGAATTAGACATGGAACAACAAAAAGGGTTTGAATTGTCTGAAAATAAAAACTTTGTATACAAATTAAAGAAGACCTTGTATGAATTAAAGCATGCTCAAAGAGCTTGGTATGCTAGACTTGATCACTATCTTTAACAAGGATTCAAAAAAGGAGTTGTAGGGAGTAACCTTTACATGCATATTGAAAAATATAATCTACTAATCACATTAGTATTAATGGATGCTCTAATTTTAGGGAGTAATAATGATGAAATGAGTCAAAAAAATTCCCAATATATGTCAAAACATTTTGAAAATTTGTCTATTATTGTAGAGTTGTCTTACTTTCTTGGACATAAAGTAATTCAAATTGAAGAAGGAATGTCCATATCACAAGTATAATATCTCAAGGATATTCTTAGGTGATTTGGGATGCAATAATGTGCTATTGTGAGCACATCTATGAGTATAGGCTACAATTTAAGCAAAGATAATGAATCTCCTATGGTGGATGTAACTCTTTACACATCAATGATTGGAGGTCCCTTATATTTCATAGCTACGCGACCAGATAACATGTAAGAAGTAGGAATGGTGGAAATATTCCATTTAACCGTCAAGGAATCTCACATGCTAGTTATAGAAATAATATTTGGATACCTAAAAGGCACTTTTGATTTTAGATTATGGTACCCTAAGATCACAAACTTTACCTTGGAAGCATATATTGATGCATATTGGGAAGGAAGCATTGATGACAGAAAGAGTATGCATGGGAATGCATTCTTCTTAGGAGACGATCTTGTATCTTAGCTTAACAAGAAATACTCATCTATATATCTCTCCACAGTCAAGTACAAGTATATAGTAACAACAAATTATTGTACACAAACCCTATGGATAGAGTAAGCCTTGAAGGATGTCAATATAGAAACACATTAGCCCATTACGCTCTGTTGTGACAATACTAGTGCCATTAGTCTCTTAAAAATTTCAGACATGCATTCAAAGATAAAACATATTCCAGCCTAATATCACTTTCATCAAGAACAAGTTGCAGATTAGAACATAAAAAGGGAGCGTGTCAACTAAGGGACAAATTGCAGATTTCTTCACAAAATCCTTACCTACAAAATAATTTGAATATCTTCCTCAAAATATGTGGGCCATCTATATTACATCCCATTAGAGCACTAGTTTGCTATTGATGTCAAAGTGAGAGAATATGATGGGGGGGAACATCATGATAGGAGGAGCAACATGATAACAAGGGGAGAAACATATGAGGAGATTGTTACCAAGAATAACAAAGGGGGATATTGTTGGAATAATTTGTTTTTATTAATGTCAAAGGATGACTTGATGAATATAAGAATTCCATAGATTCAAGGAGCACATTAATACATTTCCAATGAGCTATATCATTCCTCCTCTCTTCTCTCGAATGACAAGATATGAAATTTTTAGGTGAAGAAATCAATTTTTGTCCCCCTCTTCATGTTATCCTACCTTGAGATAAAGTAGAGCCCCTAATATAGACATGACAACTCAATGAGATCTCAACTAGTATAAATAAGTCACCATTCCTCTTCATTTCCTCGTCCAACTTGGCCAAGGAAGACAATATCAAGGAGATCAGGCTAGATGTAGAGAGATAAGGGTCATATCTCAATGAACCAAGAAGAAAATTCAGGGAATTTGTTTAGGTTGTTATCTCCATTTTTTGGATCAAGGTTTATTGACACATATTACAGTCTTATTTGAGTTTAAAAACTAAAACACTATAGAGCACAAAATTTATTCTTCTCGTAGAGAAATATCGACCTTCATTATAGTAGACCCCAACCTACACTGGAATAGAACTCAGCCTATACTAGTAGACCTGAATCACCTACAATTATCAGACTCCTACAAACTTCATCCCCTTGCAAATATCAAACTCATACAATCAATGGATTATGGCTCTGAGTATGCACCCTCAAATTATCACTCAGTTGTAGCAGAATTAAACTCAAAATGTGGCTTCCTTGTAGTATTTTGGATCTATTTTTTTAATATCCTTTTGAGAGTAGAATTATACCAATTTATGAGCACATTTTTTTATCAATCTCTATGGCTAATTTGGTGCAAACTTTAGATTATTTTGACCAAAAACTTGGAATAATTTTATATCAAAATTTAAAATTTCTTTGGGGCCTCTCTCTTGTAAACAAACTTGATATTCCTTGAGAAACTTTTTTAAGAATCTTGTAGGAGTATCTTTAGAGAAATTTGTGAAGATTTTTATTGAATCATATTTGAAGACTTTGTTGAAGAAACCTTTGTATGCCTTCTTGAAGTAGACTTTAACCCTTCTCGGAGCAAGGGAATTTGGTAGACCTATTCTGAAGTGTATTTGAAACTTATTTTGGAGACATCTTATAGAAGTTAACTTTGAAGTCTATTTCGAAAGCTTGGAGCCTAGAAGGATTAGAGTGCTCATTTTTTACCAAGTTGGTTCTTGGATTTGTTCAAGGTGGGAGCCTTAAAGGCATTACAGATTTTGTTGTTCAAGTTGAAGCTTATGATTTGTTTTATAGGATTAGAGTCCTCAATACCTTCATCAGTAATTTTCTTTTCTATTTCTTATGTTCTAGTATAACTTGTGATACAAATATTAACTAGCATAATATCACAATTAAAAGACATATTGATTCAACCCCCCTCTTAGTATTTCTAACACTTGGGTTAGACATGACACTTCGACCACTTTCATTTCATTCCACATATTCTTCATATTAACATAAACATTCATGGTATTTTCTAATGGTAAGAGGTCATTATGAGAACATATATATATATATATATATATATATATATATATATATATATGATAGATATATATATATATATATATATATATATATATATATATATATATATATATATATATATATATATATATATATATATATATATATATATATATATATATATATACATTGCTTATTGCCTAAGTCATATTTCATTAAGTCCTGCAGTATACCTTTGGATTTGGTATATAAATGTTTATGTTATGCTAGGGGGGGCTTCCCGTGGTACCATTGTGTATTTACTAAGGGGTGGTTCTAGATGTATTACCGTTGATGTGACAAAGATCACCTAGCATGGAATCTTTAAGGTATCCCATTCCCTATCACACAGAAGAAGAATGTGGAAGATGAAGATTATTTTGATAAGTTAGATACTAGAAATATGACAATTGGTAGTTAGGGTAACTACCCTCCTCACCCTCATCACCCTCCTCCACCACCTCCATCGTTTGCACACTCAGTTCTTATGAGCGACACTCTACAAATCTAAGAAAAAATTGAAATACCAAGGCCTCTCCTCTACCCCAGAAAACTACTAATGATATTTTCCATAAAAAAGGAGGAGGTTCCTATGAATACTACACCAAATGCTACAAAAAATTGCAAATTTTTATGTTCGAGGTAATAATTAGGATTGTAGTCATTCCTCTGATTTTTTTTCATTTTTTCATTTCTTTGATTTCTCTATGTGCTTGGAGTTCTCATGGAACACGGGATTCTCTGTTAGATGGATCCCACTCTTATTGTCATAGTATATCAATGTAGTGTCTAGGGCATGCTCAAATAAATCTCCAAAGAGATTCCTCAACCAAACTACTTTGTAGCTAGCCATGCTAGCAAAAATGTTTTCTGACTCTGTAGTACTCAGTGCTACAGACTTCTGCTTCCTGCTCATCTAAAATATCATGGAAGATCCAAGGCTAAAACAACATCCAGACATACTCTTCCTATAGAAGACATTTCCTACCCAGTTAACATCGGTGTATCCATGAAGTCAAACATTTTCGGTAGAATATCTCAGACCAAGTGTGACCGTCCCATGAAAATATCTCAAAATGTGTTTGACAACGATCCAATGTGTAGGAGAGGCATGATTATGAATTAAAATAACATATTCATTGTGTAGCATATCTCTGGATGGGTGTTCTCTAAGAACATAGAGCACTAATCAATTATCTATACTTGAATGGATTTTCAAAATTGGTTCCTACAACCTCCACATAATTTCTTAAACTTTTTTCCCATCAGTGTGCATAGGGACTTGCATTTCATCATTCCAAATTTCTCTAACAACTTCACAGCATATATTCATTTTAAGAGGTAAAGCTCATCGGTCCTTTGCCACATGTCAATGCCTAGAAGGTAGTGCATGAGTATGAGGTCCTTCATCTCAAATTTAGAGGCTATCACGATGTTACACTTGATCATTAGGGTCTCACTGCCTGTCAAGAACATATTGTCAACATATAAAACCAAATTCAACAAGATACCTTGGACTACCTTGAAGTAGAGGTTGGGATCGACATTGCTTCTTGTGAAGCCCATCTTCACCAAATAATTGTCAATGTGGGTGCACCATGCTCTGGGGGATTGCTTCAAATCATACAATGTCTTCTTCAACTTGCAAACATGTTCCTTTGGATCCTCTACGCAAAATCCTCATGGTTGCTCAATGAACACTTATTATTGAAACATGCCATAAAGGAATGTTGTCTTCAAATCCATCTAATGATGGGTCCATCCGTGACTTGTGGCAAGGGAAACTATTGAACGAATGGTTGTATATCAAGCCATAGGCGCAAATATATCATCATAATATTATCCCCCTTTCTAGGAGAATCCTTGGTCCATGAACCTTTCTTTATATTTCTCAATTCTACCATGAACTCTGTGTTTGTTGTTGAATAACCACTTTGAATTCAAAATGGATTTCCCCTTTGGTCTCATACAACATACCATACGTCATTCTTCATAATTGATTCATATTATTTGGCCATATAATACTTCCAAACTTCTTCTTTCACAACTTCTTCAAAGGTGGGAGGTTCGGCATAAATCATAGTGCTCATGGTGGCAACATATCCCTTGTATGTGCATGGCTCCTTACTTTCTCTAAATTCTCTTCGAATGTGAACACACCTCTCATCATCTTGTAATGAGTCACAAATCCAAAGTGGCCTCTTCTTGGTGGGAGGATCACACAGAGGAGGATCTAAGGAATCTATGGGTTCCGTGGGATCATCAACAATATTTGTTTTAGATAACAGCATCGAAGGACTGTCTAAAATATCCATATTGTCATTATTCTCAGGAGGAGAAGGTAGAGGAAGGTCACTTACTTTTCCAAGGGAAACATCTTCATCGAATGTAACATCCCTTCTCATTTCAACATTACTTTGACCAAGAATATAATTTCTAAATGCTTTAGAATTTTCATAATATCGAACAAATGTACATTTTCTTCCCATGGCCTCCAACTTGTTTCTTTTGTGCTTCGTCACATGAAAGTATATAGTGAAACCAAAGTTACAAAGATGACCAAAATCGGGCTTGACACATGTGAATACTGATTCAAGTGTCTTGTTGTCTAATGATTGATGAGGCACCATGTTTATACAACAACACTCATTGATTCTCCCCAAAGGAGCTTTGGAAACTTTTGATTATGGAGCATGGCATATGCAGCTTCTATAATGGACCTATTATTTCTTTCAACCACTCCATTTTTTTTGGGAGTATAGGGAACAATTGTGTTTTTATTTACCTTCCTTCTTCCAAAAGTCAATGATCTCCTTAGATGTGTACTTTCCACCATTGTCTGACATGAATATTTTTATTTTCTTCCATTTTTTATTTTCAATCAAAGATTTGAACTCCTTGAATATTTCAAAGGCTTCATCCTTGTGCTTTAAATAATATATCCCCGTCTTTCTTGAGAAGTCATCAGTGAAGGTGATGTAGTAGAGGTGGCACCCAATAGAATTCACAAACACTGGACCACATATGTTAAAATTAATGATATGGAGAATGTAATTTGTATTTTTCTCGCTAGAGGGTAATGGTCCCCTTGTCTTCTCTCCAATAGCACAACCTAGACATACTCCATCATGTTGATCTTGATCCTTGGGAATCCCTGAGACTAATTTCTCCAATTCTAAAAGAGAATAATAATGTATATGGTGAAATATTTGGTGCCATAGCTCACTTAGATTAATATTATCATGGACAAATTATAGAATAGGTCTTCTAGTAACCCTGTATACACCTTCATATCTTGATCCTAATGTGAATGAATCTCTCATAGGTTATACAACAAGAAAAGTAAGAAACTTTTCCTTGATGAAGGACCCTCAACCCTTTGTCTTCCAAAGTAGATATTGATACCAAATTCTTCTTAAATCTTAGCACATACATCACATCATTGAGAAAAATAGATTCCTTAGAGTTTAAATGAAATTTGATAGACCCAAAGACTTTGATGGGCTCAGTGGAGTTATCTTCAAGAATAATTTTCAAATTTGACTCCCTCTATTCCAAATTAGAGAAAAGTTCCTTATACCCAGAGAAGTGATGAGTGGCACAACTTTCAACCAACCAACTATCCCACAAATCTGGAGATGAACTAGTAAGGGCACAAATTAGAATATATTCATATTGATTTGTAACATTACTTTCATACTTGGAGAATCTTGAATTCTTTTGGGATGATGATTCTCATCATGTAAACTAGGAGCATCTCGTCTTCTTCTTCCATATCTTGGATTGCCATCAATACCTTGGTCTTCTCTTCATCTTCGATCATCAAACATGTTGTTGTTGATTCTAGCATTATAGTGTGGAACATTGTTCTCCTCAGGGAAATCTCGAGAGTAATGACCTTTTTTGTGATAATTGTAGCATTCAATATGAGATGATGATCTATCTTTCCTTCTCCTTGCATCTCAAGGAGGAGGCTTTCTTGAATTTGATGGACCTCCTTTTCCTTTCTTCTTGTTTTCAATGATAAATGGAGCGAGATCTCCCTCTTCATGCTTTTGAATCCTTCCTCTTGATATCATCCTTCATTCTTCTTGAGTGATATTTCCAAGAATTTCATCAAATGATGGGAGGGTATTGTTTTTTCTTATAGTATTAATGAATGTTTCCAAAATAGGAAAGAGACCTCTTAGAGTCACAATCACCAATTCCCTATTTGCCACAAATTACCAAACTCTTTGCAATTGATCTCTAAGACGAGATATCCTCAAAATGTAGGATTTCACATAATCTCTAATCCAGGTGGATATTGGTGGCCACCCGCCTATTGCATTTGGACCCTCAACATTGTTCTTTCAATTTTTTTGAGTTTCCTTAATTGTAGCAAAATTTACTATTTTTGGAAGTTTATTGGGTCCTGAAATTTCGAATCCGTTTTGAGGCCCTAAACAACTTTTTCTTTGGCCAAATGCATCTAGGAATATCTATGGAAATTTCATTATAAACTCTATTCCTCGGGGAGATCTTTCCAACGAGGTATCATATGCATCAAACAGAGATAATATGACCAAGTTACGACCGCAGGAAGTTGGTTGCTCAACTAACCCCAACGGGATCCATAAGCTCTTGGTGTTACATCTCCTCCGGTTAGGGTTTTGGTTGTTTAGGGTTTTTTTCTTATTTTTAATAGTAAAAAGGCCCTTGATCCTCATTGTAACTAATTTCGGAGGCATGTAGCCACCACATCTCTTCTCAGAGATAAGCTACCATCACTTGAGCTAGTCTTATTTCCATTCTGTTTGTAAGCATATTTTAGTATTTAATATTAATGAAATGAAGTGTTATTTCTGTTGCATCTCTATATTTATGGTTATATCTATAATTTTTTGTGTTCCTATTTAAATACAGATCAGTGGTATCAGAGGGGTCTGATCTTTCTCTGTTTTTCTTTGCATGTCCCCAACGAGGTCGAGATATAAGGAGTTAGGGCTCGATCTGGTTGAACCTTTGCAAGATCAACCTCGCAAACCCCGATAGCCACCTATGGGGGAAGAAAATAAAGACAAGGGAGAGGGATATAATATTAAAATATTTCTCTAGGAGGCCCTCGAGAAACAAAGGAATGCGATGATGGATAAATTTTCCTAGATCCTTCAACCGTTGCCCACTAGGGGGGAATCCAGATCTAGCAACCACTACGGAGTATCCACACCTTTTAAGGTACAAGTAGAGTTTGACATTCCCATATTTGAGAGCCAAATAGATGCAGACACCATAGATGAATGGTTAAATCTTCTAGAAGGATATTTTTCTGTTCATGATTTTTCTAGTCGGGAAAAGATTACTTTTTCTCTTATCAATGTCGCACCCCACATCAAGGATTGGTGGGAAACCTACAGTGAGAAAAAGGATGAAAGTACGACATTATTTTCAGCTGATCCCATTCAGAATTCATTCTGGGATGCCATCGAGGAGTAGTACTACCCTGTCGGGAGCTATGAGTAAAAATACCTAAAGTCGACCACATTGTGTAAGGGAAGGGATGAATATGTGTCGGAGTTTACCAACGTTTTTCATACCCTTCACATAAAGTTGGGTTTCAAGGATTCTAAGAAACATTTAGTACTCAAGTATCATAGTTGCCTAGACAAATACATCTAGGATAAGATGGAGCTCCTAGACATATCCTCGCTCTACATGGTGTATCGACACGATCTGTGAATCTGAAGCAAGGGAAAAGGGCCCCAAAACCGCAAAAAAAAGTACAAATCCAAGGCAAGATGGCCCAGGACAACCCACCAAAGCCAAAAGAAAAGGAAAACACTTTAAAGAAGAAGAAAGACACGGGAAAGTGGAGTGATTTCCATAAGAGGTCCACTGACAACACAAGTGAGTGGCAGGCCTTGTAGTCAATCGTGGCCAAGCTGAAGGCTTCAAAATCAAATGCATGTTCTGACTCTAAGTCAGAACCTGACAAGAGAAGTGACAAAGGGAAGTAGATTATTGATGCAGAGCCCAACGCCACCGTTGCCACCACGAGGATGTAGAAGGAGGAACCCGAATATCCAAAGAAGGAGGAGCATCTCTTCCACTCCCTGATGTGGGTAAAGGGTTACCCGCTATAGTTCATTGTCGACATTGGGATCCAAAAGAACCTCATTGCAACATAGGTTATGAAGCGGTTGGGCTTATCAACCACAACACACACACAATTGTACACCATTGGGTGGCTTCACCAAGGACAGGATCTTCACGTGAGCCAAGAGTGCCACCTTCCATACAACATCAAGCCCTTCACGGATTAGGTATTATGTGATGTTTCTCCCCTTGATGTTTGTGATGAATTATTAGGCCCACCGTACTTGTGGAAGCAACATGTTGTGTATGAGCCATGGCCTCACACTATTATTTTTACCTTGGGAAATAAGTTGTACAGGATACCGGACGTAGCACCGCCTACTGTCATCTCTGTAGTTACTACAAAACAATTCTTTAAGTTCATTTCCAAAACCAGTAAATTTGTTTTCCTGATGATATGCCCTCGGGGAGAGAAGAAGACGGTGGCCATGATCTCCAGACAAGGCCCCTCCACATGACAACAACATATGGAAAAGGTCGTGGAGGAGAACGAGGACATCTTCACCTCCCCCGCAAGGGTGCCTCTTCACTGTCAGCTCAAGCACTTCGTCAATCTGACCCCAGGTGTGTCATTTCCCAATGGACCAATCTACCGATGATTTATTCTAGAGAACGATGAAATCAAGAGTCAAATTCATGAGCTACTGAAGAAAGGTCACATCTAGATGAGTTCATTACCTTGTGGGATCTTGATCTTGTTGGTACAAAAGAAGCATGGGACTTGGAGACTCTGTATTGACCATCAGGTGCTAAAAAGATCACTCTCTAGAACAGGTACCCGATCCCATGGATTGATGACCTTCTGAACAAACTCAAGGGGGGAAATATTTCAGCACGATCGACATGAAGTCCAGATATCACCAAGTACCAATCAAACCCTTCGACATGTGGAAGACTTCCTTCAAAGCCAAGAAGGGCCTTTTTGAATGGTTGGATATGACATTCAAGTTGACGAATGCTCCTACAACCTTCATGAGGGTAATGGATGACATCTTGCGAGCTTTCAGGAACTCATTTGTAGTGGTATACTTGGATGACATCTTCATCTTCAGCCAGAGTTGGGAAGAGCACCTCCACCACATCCGTCAGGCTCTCCAAACACTGCGGCAGCACAATCTGTGTTCCAATTTGGAGAAATGTACTTTTGGCATGACCTAGGTTCAGTATCGGGGACACATTATTGATGAACAGGGGGTGCATGTGGATCCATCCAAGATCCAATTAATTCCAAATTGGTTGGCCCCAACCAGTCTCACAGAGCACCACATCTTTCTTAGCCTTGCCAACTTCTACCACAGGTTAGTGTTGGGGTTCTCTCATATCACTTGTCTCTTGAGTCAAGTCACCAAGGGAGGAGCAAGAGAAAAATTCCTTTGGTATGAATTTGAACAGAAGGCATTCGTAGAGTTGAAACATCGCCTCTACTGTGCCCCAGTGCTCACATTACCAGAATTACAACAACCATTTGAGATCAAGATAGATTCCTCTGGATATGCTATTGGGGCAGTCCTTATGCAATAGGGGCATCCAGTGGCATATCACAGTGAGACACTTTCAGACAAAGTTTAGAAGTATCCCACTTATGACAAAGAGATGTATTCCATTGTGCAGGCCTATTAACAATGGAAGCATTACACTTTAGGGAAGGAAATGGTCATCCACATAGACCACCGACCCTTGCAGTTCATACAGACACAAGGGAAGTTGCAGAATTATCACCATCAGAAGTGATCCACATACCTGCAACAGTTCCATTTGAATATCAAATACAAGAAGGGCATCACCAATAATGTTGGAGACTGCCTCAGCCGACCACCGATCATGGCGTTAACCACCGTGCTCAACTCTTTTGGGCATGAGAATTTTGATTGGTCATTTCTCTACAAAAGCGACCCAGAATTCGGCCACACATACCATACGCTCTTGGAGGGTCAGCAAGTTCCAGATTTTCACCTCGAGGATGCTCTGTTATGCCACCTGGGACACCCTTGCGTTCCTTCAAGTGAGTGTTCCAAGATGTTCTGGGAAGCACACTACAGTCGGACTATTGGACATTTCAAGGCCAAGAAAATGGTGGTAGTACTACTGAAGTATTTTTATTGGCCGAATCTTCGATAGGATGTCAGGAAGTACATCAGATCATACACTGCCTATGCCATTGCCAAACCGACCATCAAGAACCAACACCTATATACTCTGTTGTCTACCCCTGGTCAACCTTGGGAATCCATCTCCATGGATTACATGTCGGGCTTTCCTTCGACTAAGCATGGAAACAATTGTGTCTTTGTTGTCATTGATAGATTCTCGAAGATGGCCATTATGGCGGTCTGTAAGAAGAATATCACAACAGAAGCTATTGCTAAGCTCTTCTTTGAATGAGTGTGGGCACACTTTGGGATCCCACGATCTGTCATCTTAGATCAGGACAACAGGTTCTTCAGTACATTTTTTTTTAGTCTCTAGTCAATGCTGGACACCAAGCTCAAGAAGTCCACAACTTTCCATCCCCAAACTGATTGTGAGACAGAGGTCATCAACAAGATGATCGTACACATTCTGTGCATGTACAACTCAAAGCATCCACACACATGGGATGAGAGTCAACTCTATGTCGAGCACAGTTATAACCGGACTCTCCACATCTCCACTAGCCACAACCCTTTTCAAGTGGTCTTGGGATTCCAGTCATTATGTCCCATTCATGTGGCCATACCATGTGCAACAACTCAGAATGTTTCGTCTCATGTCCAACCCAAAGCCAACAAAGAAAATAGCTTCATCAAACACATTCAACACATCCACCAACAGGTCCATGACATACTTGATACATCCAATGCTAAGTACAAGCAGCGGCATGTTCAACATTAGGTGCCACACAAGTTCCTGTTGGGCGACAAAGTTTGGCTACATTTGTAGAAGGAGTGCCTCGCTAGGCCCCACCACAAGATTCTCCCACTTCAATATGGGCCATACACCATCACCAAGGTTGTGGAAGATAATGCTTTTAAGCTCATAATTACCCCATTCCTTGGCCTGCACCTAGTGTTCAATGTGGATCACCTTCGGCCATACTTTCCACTATTACTAGACACATCTGAAATCCTAGAACAAATCACACCAATAGAGTTAAATCCAGACTGCATGGAACAAGCCACAATTGATCAGATCATGGAAACACAGATAAAAAACACTCGCCAGGAGAACATCCATATATATCGAGTTGTCAAAGCTGTCCATCTCCTGCACCAAAGGAAATGGCTCACCAGGGACCAAGTTCAGCAGAAGTTTCCTCATCTCATCAAGGAACTCAATGCAATGGAGACCATTGCTTCCTAAGGGGGAAGGATTGATCCAAGTGGATATTGATGGCCACTCACCTATTCCACTTGGACCCTCACCATTTTTCTTTCAATTTCCTTTAGTTTCCTTAATTCTAGCACAATTTACTACTTTTGGCAGTTTTTCAGGTCCTCAAATTCCAGATCCATTATGAGGCCCTAAACAACGTTTTTTTAGCCAAATGCATATATTGATTTCAAAGGAAATCACATCAGCAGTCATATTCCTTGGAGAGATCTTTCCAAAAACGTATCATATCCATCAAACGGAGCTAATATGACCAAGGTACGAACTCAGGAAGTTGGTTGCCCAATTGTCCACAAAGGGGCCCATAAACTCTTTGTGTCACATCTCCTCAGGATAGGGTTTTGGTTGTTTAGGGCTTTTTTCTTATTGTTTAATAATTAAAAGACCCTTCAGCCTCATTGTAACTAAGTTCATAGGCATGTAGCTGCCACATCTCTTCTCAGAGATAAGCTACCATCACCCGAGCTAGCCTTATTTCCATTTTGTTTGTAAGCATATTTTAGTATTTGATATTAATGAAATGAAGTGTTATTTATGTTGCATCTTGGTATTTATGGTTATATCTGTAATTTTCTGCGTCCTTGTTTAAATATGGATCATTCTCCTTTGTTTATCTTTGTGTCTTTGAGTTGGTCTTTCAAGGAGATGATTTCATTCAAATTGTTGACTTCATACATGCCAACTATCTTATCATACATCTCCTTAGACTTCCTGAAATTTCTAACATATGCAAGTAAATTATCTTGTAAACCATCGATTATAATTTGTTTTTATTTTAACTCACCTTCATTGTTCTTGTTCTTGATAACAATAGAAGCATTCTCTTCAGGCTCAGGCACTTTTCCTTAAATGTAATAAAAAACATCATTGTTGCTAGCTATCATTAGGGGAATTTTGAGGTCTAAAATGGGCCTCCTAAGAGAAATGTACAACCAAAATAAACATTAAAGAACCAATAGGATTCAGTATGATGATGTCAACCATGGGAGATGATTCACCATTTTTGGAGTAAAAAGGTAAAAATATTAAAAAATAATAAAAAAATAAAACTACTTTTTCAACTGCTATTTTTAAATTATCTCCCTAAGTTTTTACTCAAATTTCGAATGGGAGTACTTGTTGGATGAAAAATTCAATTCCTCATGCAAAGGTTACCCACAATACATACTTTTGATGCACCCCGCTACAGGAAAAATGAGAAATACATGAAAACGTGATTGCAATCATGTTTTTCATGTATTTCTCATTTTTCTTGTAGTAAGGTCCATTGAAAGTATGGGACATGGGTACTCATTGGATGAGGAATCAAATCTAGCATCTAGCGAATGTTTCTACTTGAAATTTGAGTAAACCCATAGGGAGATAAGTTGAAAATACGAGTTGAAAAAATATTTTTTTCTTTTTTCCCTCTAAAATTGATGATGTAATATAATCTTATTTTATTATTTCCATTATTATTTTATAACTTTCTTAGGAGGCCCATTTTATACCTCAAAACTCCCCTAATGGATATCCAACCTGACTTTCCATTCAACAATGTTAGATGAGTCACCCAACTTCTCATTTTCCTTGAAGAAGGAAGACATCTTGACCCAACTAGATTGAGTCCTTCAAATTTTCCAAAGATCATTGCTTAAATTCTTGTCTCCTTTTTGGGATTTCCTTCATCTTAGCTCTGATACCATGTTAAATTTTCAGATTGGTCTATGTTGTATCAATTACTTTAGCTCAATTCAACACTTCACAACAATCTTTTTGATAACAATGAATCTTTTCAGTCATGAACAATAATTGAAGATAGAACAATAAATGCAATGACAAAGGAGATAATCAACACATCAAAAAGATACACAAGGTTTGGTCAAAGACCAGGGAAAAACCCCACAAGGGGAAAACCCTTTGAAATTCTTCTTTGATTAGATTGTCATAAAATGTTTAGTAGACAATACAATGATCCATGTACATTATTCAATGAAATAACCCAATAAAATTGAGAAATATGTTTCCAACATCAATATATATCAGAGACAATTTTCCATGTGTGCGATCAACTGTAGTCAACTTTGGTCAATGGTCAAATTTTAGTCAAAATTTCTAGTTGTAGGGAGGAGGAGTTATGCTAGTGACTAAATGGTTCTAGTCGCTCGCTTGAGCCTACATGCCAGCAAATGTAATCAAATTTAACCTTTGACAAGCCAGAAACTATAACCCAAAACCCTAAGAACATATGCGTGCTTCAAACCCTATAATTTCGGACTTTTATGAACTTCTTTTGTTGACCCAACCTCAAACCTTTCTCAACCAATCAATGAAGAAGAAAATAATAATATGCTTGGTGATGTCCAAATGAGCTTGAGCTCACTTGTCTTTATAGGCTTCGAAGGGTCACCAATTTACCATTAGGGCCGAACTTTTCTAATGTGCATGTGTAGGCTTTTATTCATTAGTACACTTTCTCTTGTCCAAATTTGACTATCTTTAAGTAAATTTTAGTGTGGTTCTCAAAAAGATGAATTCAATGCAATCATCATCTCCATCATATGATTGTTCGAAAGTGGAATTTGGCCCTAGTTTCCAAGTTAAATAACCTGGGAATCCCTCCAGAACCATGTTGCTCACTAGGGGCAACACTGAGCCAGCTACATTAAAAAATTCAGAATCCCCATGACTATATGATGGTTTAAATTTACTCTTCCTTTTATTGGTTTCCATGTTGGTTTCTTAGCATTCAATTTATAGTGGTAATATCAAGCTAAAGGCTTTAAGCCAAACCTTTTGTAATTTTGATATCCTTACATTTTGTCAATTTTAAATGTTGAAACAACTTCAGTTTTTCTGTTAATCGACGTCTCTAGTGACAAACCAAAGCAAGTAATAATATTGTTTTCTTATAAATGTTAGGAAATGAGAAATATTTGATTACAAAGGATGAAAGAAAAAAGGTTCTATATTGAACAAATAATTAATGTTTGTTGCAATACTTTTTTCACAAATTGGTATAAGAGGGATGTATAAATTCTTTTGTCATCAATATGTAATTTATAGTAACATTTAGAAACATTTCAATACTAATAAATTATGTCAACATCCACTTTAAGTTATTATATAAAGAAAAAAGCAACTAAAAACTAAATCAATTTATTTATTTATTATGTTAATAGATTATTTTTGCATCAAAATTAATTCTAAAAGTATTTAACATTAGTGGAAGGATAACTAATTTAAGAAAATATTTTAATGTGTCTTTCTTAAACCAAGTTATCCTTAAAAAGGAATAACAATGCAAAGTAAATAAATGTTGAGATACATACCTACTATAGTCGGTTCTATATTTGAATGTATGAAACGTAAGTAGTTAGCGGCTACGCCAACACCTACAAAAACATACTAAATTATTGTTATTATCATTATTATTATTGGAAAAAATATTATATGTCGAGGATAATGAATATATACACATTTATCATTTTACCTATATAATCAAAATTCTCACAGCACCTTGAATTTTCAACCTATACATTCATCAAGCTCATCATGGACAATGATTTAGACATCCTTATAATCGTATGTACAAACATTAACTTCTGCATCCATTATAGAAAAGAGTTATAGTCTCTACTTCCTCCACATCAATGAACACATAAAGGCCTAGTGTACCATCTAGCAACGACATATCCCTTTTAGAAGGAGAATATTTTTTATTCAAATTGTGAATGATATCATTAAAGGACACCCACTCAAAAGAAATAAAAGAATGCTTGATCTCTCTAAGGATGCGTTCAGGTTTAGCAATACCCACCAAAGCCTTTTGGGTAACCTAATCTATGACAAGTTTAGAAACACCCAAGACTTGCATTTTTTTTACTTCTTTTTCTATTTTCATTTCAAAAAAAAAGTCAACCTCAATAATCTAAGATTTATTATATGAAACTCTCCCTAGAACAAATTTGATAAACATACAGTGAGTGTGATTTAATAGTAGGATGATTCTACCTCATACAAGTTATTATTACTAGCCTAGATACATCTTAACTCCGGACATACCAAGCACCAAGAGGATCAAATTTCTTTTCACTTTAAAAGAAGTTTGCACCTCGAGAGATTTAACCCCTATCGACACTTGGTAGATCTGGATTTAAGATGGATCTAGGATCATTTAATTATTAATAATTTATCATTATAATTGTTAATTTTATTAATTTAATTTAATTTATATTTTTAATTCCATTTAATTTGACCTAGTCAAAATGTCTACATAACATAGCACAACCTTACAACATCTCTCGATGGAATTATTATTATTATTACCATCCTAGATCCATCTTAACCCCAGATCTATCAAGCACCGAAAGGGAGAAAATATCTTGAGGTGAAAACCTTTTTTTTAAGTGTAAAACCTGAGTATATGTTTTCACCTCGAGAGATTTGATCCCTCTCAGTACTTGATAGATCCAAATTTAAGATAGCTCTAGAATGGTTATTGAATACTACATAATATCTATATTTATATCTATGTTTCAGTTTCTTATTTCCTCTTTCTATCTCACCCCCAAAACATACACTCTCTCTCCATATCTATCTATATATCTCTCCCTTGCTCTCTCTCCATCTCTTCCTTGTCACTCCCTCTCTCTCTCCACCTTCCTCCCTCTATGTATTTCTTCTTCCCTTCCCCTCTTTCCCCTTCCAACTCCATCTCTCTCTCCTTCTCTCTCTTCCTTCCTCTGTCTCCATTCCCTTTGTCTATACCCCCAGCATCTCTTTCTCTATTCCCCTAAACTCTGTCACTATCTCCCTCTCTCTCTCCTTTTCTCTCTCCCCTCCATGTTTGTGTCTCCCTATCTCTCTTCCCCTTATCCAACCCAAATCTCTTCCTCTCTCCTCTCTCTCCCATTCTCTCTCTCTTCCACTCCCCTCTCTCTCTCCCCCCATCACTCTCTCTCTCACCACCCTCCAGCTTTGTCAATAGGCCCCCCTCGTGCCCCCAACCCCCTATCTCTTAAGTTTGGTCCATTGTATTGTGTTTAAGAAACTATCTAAATTAAAAATCCTCAATTTGTTGTAAAATTTTAAACTTATATCTTGGATTAATACTTTTATATGTAAAGTTCACATCTTTATATATAAAATTATTCACATTTTTATCTTATTAAAACTTTGATTTAATTTATATGAGAAAATTTTTAGTAGTCACGAGGAGAAAGGGTTTAGATATATCTCAAAATTAATTACAATCCTTTTCATTTCAGATTCGATTAAAAAAATGTGATGAAATTAAATAAAAATAAAATATTATGATTATGAGTAAGTTATGGTTTTTGGGCATGTGGTAGGAGAGAGGGTTTAGATATATCCCAAACTTAATTAGAATCTTTTTCATTTTAGATTCGATTAAAAAAAATTCATGAAATTAAATTAAAACAAAATATTTTATAAAATATTTTGATTGTGAAATAAGTTATGGTTTTTGGGTATGTTGTATTGATAAACAAGGGTATTTTCCCTTGGCATCCTAATTTTGGCTGCGTGGGACCTAACCCAGGTTCAATGTTAGTTAGCCAAACAAATCCCTACACTGCTGGCCCTTTTGGCATCAGCCCGTGGAGCGTGGACCGAAGTCTCAACCGAAGTAGTATGTGGGGATGTTGGAACCAAGTTTCCGCACCCTGAGATGGTTGTGATGTCGATTTATTCCTTTTGTCCTTGCTTTCACATAGGTCGTTAAGTTCTAGGGCTATGTCTATCTATCCGTTTATTCCGCCTTTCAGTACCTCCGTGAAAGGGAACAATTGACCTTCGCGCAGCACTAACCTATGGTTAATGTACTTTCGCACTGCTAGGGCAGCGTATCGTGTAGATTACCAAACTAGCTTAAGTGACTTACTTATCTTATTAAACAATCACAGTTAGCACCATGTAAACAATTATCCTCACTTGCGTTAAATTAACCTACATAATTACATACATTCGCACATCACTTAAGCATTATAAATGAAATTCATACACAATATGACAAGATGCATTAACAGGAAACAAAGACACAGAATTTGTAGAATGCTTCTCTTTATTGTTACCTTCATATGATTATAGACTCTATCTACCCTGCTCACACAACTAAAGGGGTCCACGAACTTAGCTGCGGAATTCTACCCTAGGCCTTGTTGATGCCTCGAAAATCGCTGCATCAACATCGGGGAAAACCACCCGGTCTGGACCTTAAAGTAGCTCCTTTTCCATTTAACTAGGTCCAGTTACCTTTTTCTCTATCACTATTGGTTTATGATGTATCTTTAACTACCAATAGACAGGGATATCAGATCACTTCTTGCTGATCAGGCAAGAGAATGATCCTTAAGTTGATTTGGGTTCAGCCAAGCCATAACTAAAATTTTACCTCTTTGAGAAGAGGACTTAAAAGAATATAGAAATTACTCTAAATGCAAGCTTATTCTATAATGCAAGTAAAAGAAAATAATCTAAATCCTATCTTAATGAGGCAGATATAGAACTAACCCAACTAAGAGCAAGATAATTAAAATATTGGGATTTAAACATGTCTTGCTTATAATGAATATCAAGTTAATGAAGTAGTTCAATTAACTGATATTATGGATATCAAAACAAATCCTATTGAGACATTTTAACTAATATAATAGACCAACAACATTCCATGAAGTAGTTCACAAAAATGATATTGATTATCAAATCAATAAATCCAATAATTAAACAATAATATGCAGAAATACTTCATAACACATTACTATTTAATAAATCAGTTTTATAAGATAGATTTCTGAGCAAGCAGTTACTCAAAAATCAGAATTTAATCCATAAGAACATAGATACATAATAACAACATTTAGACAAATTACCCATATTGACAAAAGTGCACAAACATGAATAAAATGAGACATTCCTGTTACCATAAAAATGAAACTGATATTTGAAATCAGAATTTAATCCATAAGAACATAGATACATAATAACAACATTGGGACAAATTACCCATATTGACAAAAGTGCACAAATGATGAGCCCCAAATTTGGTAACATTTTGGGCTCATTAGGCCTAACTACCCTTGCTCAATCCTTCATTTTTCATAACTTATGCATCATTTTTTAGTATGTTTATGTCATTTGTACGAATAAGGGTAGTCACTAATAACAACATTGAGACAAATTACCCATATTGACAAAAGTGCACAAACATGAATAAAATGAGACATTCCTGTTACCATAAAAATGAAACTGATATTTGAAATCAGAATTTAATCCATAAGAACATAGATACATAATAACAACATTGAGACAAATTACCCATATTGACAAAAGTGCACAAATGATGAGCCTCAAATTTGGTAACATTTTGGGCTCATTAGGCCTAACTACCCTTGCTCAATCCTTCATTTTTCGTAACTTATGCATCATTTTTTAGTATGTTTATGTCATTTGTACGAATAAGGGTAGTCAATATTCCTAGGTGGCTAACACGTGCTCATTTCAGGATTTTTTGACACATGTTGGAGCAAAACCGAGCAGACAAGGGCTAGGCGACAACCAAGCTGGGGTTGAGGATTCGTAGGGGGGTTGTCGACGGCATTAAATAGCCTTCCTCGGGATCTTCACCCCCAACTCCGAGCTCCAAAAGCCACCAAAGCCGGATCTAGAAGGCAGCCAAACAGATTTTGTGGAAGCAGTTGTTCACTCCCAGTTTGGTCAGCCAAGTCCCATAGATTTAGGAGGCCAGCTTGGGGCCTCGTGATGTATAAATGATAAGGCTTCAGCCTTCGAAAAGGACTTTTGGAAAAACTTTTGCACATTCTGCACTACGAGCTGCCAGCTCTGTTTTTGTTCTTTTGTAGCCGTCATTGGCATACCTCTTGACTTATGATTATTATTTTTTAATGAGAAGCAGTCAGATTTGATCTCAGCTCTGAGTTTCTAGAGGAGCCATAGCTCTCGGGGTTGGGCCTAACCTGAGAGCCTAGGGCCTCCTTCTTTGTATTAATATCTTTCCTTTCAGCATTATGATTTTCTTTGCATGCATTTGAAACGCAGTTTGGTGAGTTAGATTTTTTTGTGTGGTTAAGTAGGTCATTGTTGAAGAATAGAGTTGTTTCAGACATCTAGAATAGAGTAATGAGATAAGAAGTGATAAAAGCCCTAGAAAAGGGTTGCCTGCACTCTCATTTTCACCTCTTCCTAGGAGCTGGAATTGCAGACAGTGTTGCCCAACAAAAACACTAGTTTGCTTACCCATGCAATCTTCGGTGAAGTGTTTTCATTTGTAGGAGTTATTCATGCGCTCAGACCTCTTGGGATGTTTCTTTGCTTCAGTACTGTACGTGGTTCTCTTTAGAAATAACGTTGCTATTCATTGGTTTCATTAACAGTTAGGATAGATTAGTTAATATTTTGATTATGTGCAGGACGTGGTTGATTTGGTTAAGTTTACACTGTGCGGTGCATCTCCATCACTCTCTCGTCCATCTAAGCTTCGTCCAGGCCAACTGCGCATCTCCAAGTTAGATCCCTTGTCTCACAACTACTCTTTTGCCCACGTCACCCTACCTTCTTGGCCTTCCATTTCCTCTGCCCTCTTTAAGGCAAGCTAGCTTTCCACACCCTCTCATCACTTCATCTCTCTGTCACTAAGTCATTACAAACCCCTATCCTACCTCCCTATCCATTCATGCATCCTCTTTCACTCACCCATCATCCAAAATCCAATTGTAGAACATCCTGTAGAAATTTCTGAACATCCTGTAGAAATTCTGAAACATCCTATAGAACCCCTGCAGACTTCCTGTAGAAGCTCACAAATGAGGTTTCTTGATATCCAAACTTTTTGAAACTCTCTGGAAGGGTGTTAGGGACTCCTTAGACCCTCTCTGAACCTTCCCGACCTCTTCCAAGCATTTCTCCTCCTTGACCCACCTCTGCGCAGTAAAAAGCCAGTTAAAAGCACAAGCATGTTAATTCTAACAACTTATTCAAAAATACAAAAAGAGGTTTCTTCAGGTAGAGGTAGTCTAGACACATGTATCTTACCTTCATAGAAAGTAATGGCATCTCTCTGTAGTTTTCATTCTCCTCTTTGCATCAGTAGGACTAGCTGGTAGAATTAGGGCTCGCTAGGGTTTGTGGTTCTTTTTGTCTTTCAGGTTCTTTCCGCAAGTAGATTAGCTTCCTTTGAGTTAGCTTTCATCCATCACTTAAAAAGCTTCTTCTAACAGCTCATAGAAGTTGGCTTGAGCCCCTAGCGGACTTGTGCCAGCTGACCAAGTGACAGCTGCGGCAAGAGCTAGTACTTGTGCATACAGCACCGTCGCTTCCAAGTTTGTTACGAACTACCGGGTTGATAAAATTAAAGAAGGGAGTCCCAGGAGTTGTAGCATTATTGCTACAATACTGGAGCCCACCATCTTTTTGGCGCCGTTGCTGAGGAAGTGCCAGAGTATTGGTGATTGTTTCTTTTCTTCTATTTTCCTACTCTCGCCTTCTGCTAAGTAGTTTATTTCATTTCCATTCTTCAATTTCCTTTCCGCAAAAGTAGCATAGACATTTCCTGCTTTCATAGATTAGCATTTCAATTTCGCAATTTCATTTCTGCAAGCGTAGATTAGCATTTCAATTCCGTAAGCGTAGCCTAGCATTTCATTCCTGCAATTTCATTTGAGCAAAATAGATTAGTTATTTCATGCTTTCATTTCAATTCCGCATTTCCATTTCAGCAAGATAGTTAGTTGCAGTTAGATCTATTTTAGTTTTGCAGGTACTAGAAAAAAGAACAAAAGCAATCAAAAGTCTTTCCATTTCATGCCTCGTAGAAATCGAGATAAAACAGGCAAATTCTTACCCAACACCCCCACCTCGTCACTGAGTCACCCTTCTCTCTTCTTTGGTGATAGTGATCTAGAAGAACCTATAGGTGAGCCTCCTGAGATATACGAAGATCCTATAATAGAAGAAGAGTTAGAGAACACTCCATCTGAAGCCATGGCTGACAATAGAAGAGAAGATGAGAGAATAGAAGGTGCCTTTCCCATCCGAGAGACCAATGGAGATATGAAAATGAAAAACATAATCCCCTCCGCTTTACCTCACTTCCATGGACTGACTACTGAAGAACCTGATACCTTCCTGTTTGAGTTTGTCGTCCTTTGTCGAACCTATGACTATACCGAAGATGAGAAAAAACTGAAACTCTTCCCCTCTACCTTTAAGGATGCAGCATTACGCTAGTTCATGGGCTTACCTGGGAACAGTATCACCACTTGGGCTTAGATGCAGCAAGCTTTCAATACCAAATACCGGGACTACTGTAGGTCCAAGGAAGCCAAGGGAGAAATCTTTCAGATGACCATGGGGAATGATGAGTCTTTAGAAGATTACGAGGAAAGGTTCCAACTTAGCTATAAACGGGCCAGGTGCACACTTGACCCTGAATCTCTCAAGTTGGTCCTGCTCCGAGGAGTCCCTAAAGACCTTCTAGATACCCTTCACATGCTAGCTGGAGGAGATATTTACCAACTACCTTATGAGGATATAAAGACTGTGTTTAGGAACCACTCTAGGGCAGCCCAAAAAAGAGGTAGAGGAAACCCCCTCTCAGCTAGTACTCCTTTCTCCAAACATGAGTTTGCAAATCAATTAGAGGACCTCAAGGGTGAGGTGAGACAGACCATTGCCATGCAACTTGATACATTCCGAATCCAGCAGAAGAAAGAGGAAGCTAAGAGGGCTTTGGCTATCTTCTGCCCTAGGTGTACAAGGAAGCACCCTAAGAACGAGTGCCCATTACATTCGATAGAGGTATGTTTAGTTTGTGAGGAGGACCACCCCACAAACCAATGCCCAACCTTACCTGGGCTTAAAGCCATGTACCAAGGAACGGAGGCGCCCACTGAACCTCTCCATTTCCTCAACCAAAGGAGGCCACATGGACCGAGACCTTACCAGCAGGGGATGCAAGGGACATCCCAAGCTTATTATAGCCCCAACCAATCTGCTCCTATGCCTTCCTGGGGTCCCCCTGCTCATCCTTCCTGGTCTGTACCTCCCCCATGGTCTTACCCACCTCAGTACCATACTCAGCCCACTACTCATTCGTTTCACTCACATGCCCAGCCATAGCCTCAGTGGAATGCACCTCAACCAGGGTGGAGGCCCCAGTACAATACTCCTCCCGCCATTTTGCCTCCACCACCAGCTCAGCCACAACCATTACCTCCTGCTCCTCTAAGAAAACCCTAAATGCCTGCTCAACTGAACCCGAATCCCAACAACCGACAGGCCCAGCAGGTATATACTAGGGAAACAACATGCCCTACCTATGTTGTGGAGATCCAGGAGATCAACCTGCGATCTGGGAAGACTCTTCCGGATCGCCAACCTCCTCCCCCAGAGGACGAGGAAGATAAACAGGAAAGTGAACCAAAAGCCATTCCACCCTTTCCTGAGAGACTAACAGCAACCACACAACCCAACCCAGAGGAGGATGAGCTTCTGAGAGAACTCAAACAGTTGTGTGTGAGAATACCACTTCTCCAAGCCATCAAAGATGTACCGATATACAATAAACTGGTTAAGGAAAAGTGTTTCAGACACCCAGGCAGGCAAAAAGGAGAAGCCTCAACCATCAACGTCATAGGACAATTGTCTGATCTTATGTTGGGGCAAGTAATCTGCCCAGAGTATTTGGATCCTGGGAGTCCTGTAGTTGAAGTCCACATCAATGGCACCATCATACCCCACACGTTGATTGATCTAGGGGCTGCCATTAATGTGATGACCAGAGATACCATGCTCAAACTCAACCTTCAGGGTTCCTTGAGAAAGACCTCGACAGTCCTGCAACTAGCAGATCGCTCCACCGTGACTCCCGAAGGGATTGTAGAGGATGTCTTGGTCTCTGTTGACTCTTGGGAGTACCCTGCAGACTTCTTGGTTCTTCAACCAAAGGCAAAGCTTACTGGATACCCCCTTATTTTGGGAAGGCATTGGTTAGCCACTGCGGATGCTTACATAAGCTACCGTGCAGGAAACATGACCATCAAAAATGGTCCTATGTCCAAGCAGCTAGTCCTATATCCTCCTGCCCAACCTCTATTAGAGCATGACTTACCACTTTGGTTGGAAGAAAGGGAAGAGGATGAGGTGTACTCTGCACCCTTGTGCACCTTAGAAACCACCAGGGGAGGTACTCAAACTGAGGATGATTTGATTGAGACCTTGATTCAGAATCCACCTCCCAGTGCATTGTCCTTAGAGAAATTGGTGAAGGATACCCGAGCCAGCACCTTAGTGGACCTTTGTGTGACCAATCCAACCACTCCCAGAGTGAAAAATTTGGAGTTTGGCCCCGAGAGAACGTTAAAGATCAGCTCCTCCCTATCTCCTTCCCAGGAAAAGGAGCTGTGTAGTCTGTTGGCCAGTCATCTAGATGCTTTTGCTTGGAGCTATAAGGAGATGAAAGGAGTCCATCCTTTGGTCTGTACCCATCACATCTACATCACAGAAGATTGTAAACCAGTCAGGAAACCCCAAAGTAGAATGAATCCAGCCCTTAAGGACATTGTCAAGGAAGAATTGCAAAAACTGTTGGATGTAGGATTCATTTACCCCATCTCGGATAGCGAGTGGGTGTCCCCTCTGGTGTTGGTTCCCAAGAAAAACGGGAAGTGGAGAATCTGTGTGGACTACCGAGAACTGAACAAAGCCACCAAGAAAGACCACTTTCCTCTACCCTTCATAGATCAAGTGTTGGATGGACTGGCGGGAAAGAAGTTTTTCTCTTTCCTAGATGGGTTTAGCGGGTATAATCAGATCCAAATCAGCCCGGAAGACCAAGATAAGACCACCTTCACTTGTCCTTGGGGTACCTTTACTTACCGAGTTCTTCCCTTTGGACTATGCAATGCTCCTGCCACCTTCCAGAGAGCCGTCTTGAGCATCTTTTCTGAGCTGGTCCATGATTCGGTGGAAATCTATATGGATGACTTCACTCCTTATGGGTCCAACTTCCAAGAAGCATTGTCCAATCTGGGAAAAGTCCTAACCAAGTGCATTGAGATGAACCTATCCCTTAGTCCTGAAAAATGTGAGTTCTTGATGACTGAAGGAACTGTGTTAGGACATACCATTTCTCGCCAAGGGTTACAGGTGGATCCTAACAAAATTGCTCTCATCAAAAAGGTTCCACCTCCTGAGAAGGTAAGAGATGTTCGAATTTTCTTAGGTTTAGCAGGGTATTATAGGAGATTCATTAAAGACTTCAGTAAGCTAGCCTCGCTATTGTTTGGCCTCTTGGCAAAAGATGTTCAGTTTAAAAGGATTGACGATTGTTAGAAGGCTCTGAATGAATTAAAGGATAAGTTGGTGTCTGCCCCAATCTTGAGAGGTCCAAATTGGGCCCTACCTTCCACATCCACACTGATGCCTCGAACAAAGCCATAGCGGCAGCCTTAGGACAAGTTGAACAAAAACTTCCATACGCCATATACTTTGTCAGCAAAAACTTATCCAAGGAAGAACTGAATTATACTGTAACTGAGAAAGAATTCTTGGCCATGGTCCATGCACTGAACAAGTTCCGACATTATATCACTAGCTATCAAACATTTGTACATACTGATCATGCTGCAATTAGATATTTAATGAATAAACCAGATGTGAATGCTCGTATTATTAGATGGTTACTTTTGTTGCAGCAGTTTGATTTGACTATCGTTGACAAACCAGGTAAAGAAAATGTTGTTGCTAACTTCTTGTCTAGATTGGATTTACCTGCAGGTGAGGATGGAACAGTGGATGACCAGATGCCAGATGAACATCTGTTTTCTATCTCAGTACTCTCTCCATGGTTTGCTGATATAGCAAACTACCTTGTCTCAGCACAGTTCCCTCCGCACCTATCCTCAAGACAGAAGAGCAGAATCGTAAGGAAGAGTGCCTCATTCACTTGGATCGGGGGCAACCTGTTCAAGCTTGGCCCCGATCAGATCTTAAGGCGTTGTGTAAGGGAGGAGGAAGTCTTTGATATCCTCCTAACCTGTCATGACGGGCCTTGTGGAGGACATTTTGCAGCCAAAAGAACTGCCTTCAAAATCCTACAGGCAGGCTACTATTGGCCCACGCTTCATCAAGATGTCAGAAGATATATCAGCCAATGTGACCGCTGCCAAAGGATGGGGAAACCGACTCCAAGGGACGAAATGCCTCTCCAACCTCAAGTGACTATTGAGCCATTTGAGAAGTGGGGTATGGATTTTGTGGGTCCAATCAATCCTCCTTCAAGGCAAAGGTCTTACATCATTGTGTGCATAGACTACCTAACAAAGTGGGCAGAAACCAAGGCAATCAAAGCAACGACAGAAGAAAAGGTGGCCGAGTTGTTAAGAGAAAACATCTTCTACAAATTTGGCTACCCAAGAGAGCTAGTCACCGATCAAGGAAGCCAGTTCACCTCCAACTTAATTGAAGACCTACTCGCTCATCACAAAATCCAGCATAGGACTTCCACCCCCTATCATCCTCAAGCAAATGGGCAGGTGGAAGTCACCAATAGAGCATTGGAAGGGATCTTGACTAAGGTGGTGAGCAGCAGTAGAAAAGATTGGGCAGATCGCCTGGTTGAGGCCACTTGGGCTTACAACACCACTTGGAAGACCATAACCGGCTTCACACCTTATGAGCTGGTCTATGGGAAGAGAGCCTTGCTGTCAATTGAGTTCGAGTACAACACCTTGAGGATGGCAGCTCAGCTGGACCTAGATCTCAGCCATGCCCAACAAGAAAGGTTATTGCAGCTTTATGGGCTGGATGAACACCGAATGTAGGCTCTTCTCCACTCAGAGGTGGTTCAACTTCAGAGGAAGGTATGGCATGATCGACACCTCAATGACAAGCAATTCCAGCTGGGAGATTGGGCACTGTTGTACGATTCCAGACATAAGGATTTTAAGGGGAAGCTGAGAACAAGATGGTTGGGACCATATGCAGTGGAGAAGTGTAATGACAATGGGTCTGTTCTTGTTTGGACCATTGATGAGGAAGCCATCCCCATGCTCTTCAATGGGCATCCACTAAAGATCTACAGGAAACCTCTTTCAAGGCAAGAATTCATCAAAACTGTGGAAAAATCAGTGCTGGTCATAGAGAAGGGTTCTGCCTCTGTTTTGGGCATACCCTGAACATCTCAAAAAAAAAAAAGGATCCTTGGGTGAAAACCTTTCTGAGGCTCCCAAGGCAGATGGTAAGGGTGAAAACCTCATTGAGACGCCCCTGCTGTCTTTCTGAAAATTTTTGAATAAAAAAAGACCCTTGGGTGAAAACCTCTCTGAGGTGCTCAAGGTAGATGGTAAGGGTGAAAACCTCACTGAGGCGCCCCTGCTGTCTTTCAAAAAAAAAAAAAAAAAAAAAAAAAACAAACAAAGAAAAGGAAAATAGAAAAGAAGGAAGCAGAAACAGGAAAACAGGCTCAAGATTTGACAATTCATGCAGGTTGCAGGTATTCCATGCAGAAAAGGAGGTCTCTCAACTCAAGGACAAGGGTCCCTACTATGCTACCAGGTGACCTCACCAGCACTCCCTCCAGAAACACTCATCTCTTCCAAGGTCTGGGCACGATTTGATCACAGTTTAGCCTTCTACAGGAAGCTACAGGACTTTCTACAGGAAGTTCTGTATTTCTACAAGAAACTTCCTATAGAATCTATGGATGGCCCAGGACCGACTGTGTGGAACAATTTGAAGCCCGAAGTCCAATAAGGATGCATGCAACCAATGTTTTTCTCCATCACCCACTGTTGTCGCCTCCTTCTACCACCCCTGCTGCCATGCAATGGAAATACCTGCACAGTCAAATCAGAACGTTGGATTCTCAGAAGAACAATTCTCAAATGGAATAAAGTATGCAGAGGCCCAACGCGCTACTTATCAAAGCAATTCGAGGACCCTGCAATCGTGACCGTGATTCCACCATTTCAGCATTCACCCAAGGAGGAGAAACGGCTACAGGATATCCTACAGGAATCCTGTAGCAGTTGATCCGGCTAGAGCATACACCATGAAGGCACCTGCAACTCATAGAGTTGGCACATGCACCATCTGCAGCCAGGTAACCGGTCTTGTAACCAGCAGCAGTCGGCAAGAAGGAACTCCCGTGCCTGTGCATGAAGCAACAACAAGCAGATCCGTCACCCTTGTCCTGAAGCATGAAAATAACGTCGCGGCCGCACAGGTAAGTGCCTCACCCTTTTTCGTCAAATTACATGAACAATGCTCTAAAATGTGTGTGAGTATGGAAATGAATGGGTTGAGCCAGTCAGGTAGCCATTCAACTGGCCACCACGACCAGTCCGATGGTCTCGTCCGATTCGAAAGCGTTGGTTGTGTCAAACAAGATAGAAAATGGACACGTGGGAAGCGTCCAGTCGGGGAGAAGCGGCGATCTAACAGAAATGGCGGCGGTAGATATGCAGGGAATGATTCCGCGGTTAGGCACACTTACAGTGGAATGATAACAGGTGACGTCGTCCAACAGTCCGACAGGGACAACTCACCCCCGCGCCACGAGTTCCGCAGGGATTCAAATCCACCGGCTAGATCGCGTATGGCACTCCACTCATTTATCCTCAACTGCTTTGCAGTCGAGTAAGCATTCGAAATTTCTTGAAGACTGTTACTCTGAGTCCTCGGCCTGTTCAAACGTCCGGTGGTTGCACAGAAGGCCCAAAACCACTAACGCGCTCTCCAGAACCCGTGCAAGACTTCTACAGGAAGCTACGCTACAGGAAGCTCACCGCTACGGAGGAAATTAATCTATTCACGTCAAAGGTGGAAAGTTGGAATGAGGTAAGCCTAAACCTAGTCCTCCCATGCAATTGGTTCGAAGGGTGGCGAAGTCGACGTCCTAAAAAAGTAGAACTACAGTCTGCGCATGAATTTGCAAGCGTCGTCTTACTTCTGCATGAGAATTGTCATCGTAGTGTATATGCGGGGTTTTCTACAGGATTTGGTTCATAATTGAGCCACTGTCAAGGCTCACCTGTAGATAGTCGTGAATTCACAAACTGTGTGCTTGACAGAGGCGTAATTCTGCGCTCTGTCTAAGGAAATCCCAAAGGTCCATCTTTTTATACGCGCCAGCCAGCTCCGGCTAACACAGCAAGCTTTCACCATGCCGGGTGGGTTCATTAGGAAAGAACCGACAGACTCAAAGAAGCTACGGGAAAACCCTGAGGTGGTAGACCTGTTTTCTCGTGCACGGTGGATGTCGTTCTGCGACAAGCTTCAAGGTTACGATGACGAGGTGGCAGAGGAATTCCTGCGAGCTTTGAAGCCAAAATCAAAAACGCTGGCCGTTGTCAATTTCAGAGGTTTGAATCTCAGACTCACCCCACAGTTCATCAGCAGAGTCACTGATCTCCCGATGGGGGTACCGTGGGATAAGGAGGAGAGAAAACTAGGCCAGAAGGCTAAGAAGGAGTTCTTTCTGCCAGAGGAGCAATTCTCAGAGGACAAGAACGAAGTTCGAAGAGCCAGCCTACAGTCGCTCTGGAGTGAGGTCAGCCTCCAAATTATGAAGTATATCACGTGCGAGTGGCGATTCAGCATCGTGTATAGATACCATTTCTGGCTGCTCACAGAACTTAGGCACCAAATGGACCTACCCTCAGAAAACAAGTTGAGTATTCCTTACTTCCTCCTGCAGTCCATGACTGAATGTGCAACCAAGTTACGAGAGGGAACACCAGACCAGGTAGCCCACCATGGGCTCATTAAGCTCCTCGTGGAGGATGCACTCCACACATACACTGTTCCTCTCTCGTGGGAAGCCTTTCGAAACTTGACTAAGGATGATGACATCAAAATTTTGGCTGAGGAGCTCACCTCATCCAGCGGCGAGGAGAAGGAACCAATTCAAGTAGAGAAGAAAGGAAAAGGCCAAGAAACCATGGCCAAAGCACCAAAGAAAGAATACAAGGGGAAACAAGAGAAACACCAGGCTGCCAAAACAGAGGATGACAAACCCACATTAACACCCAGGGAGAAAAGGTTACAGAGCAGGGTGGGAAGGAGTGAACAAGTCCACGTCAGTGAAGGCACCTCTAAGGCAGCCTCAGCAAAGTCAAAAGACAAAGCACCCATAGCCAAGCAGGCTAAAACGGTGCCACCTGTTTTTACAGGAAAATCAAAAACAGCTTCTACAGGAAGCCAGAAATCAGCCGCTACAAGGCTTTCTACAGGAAGTCCTGAGAAAGGAATGCAGAAGGGGAAGACGGCCGAAATCCTTGCTAGGGAGGCAGCAGCTGTGTTGGCCACCCTAAGTACCCCTCCCAAGCCAAAGGAAAAACGAAAGAGGGAGACCCCTCTGTATTTCAAAGCAAGGAGAAGTGTTAGAATCAAAACAGGCAGGCCCCAACCTCCATCCAGTGACCCAAATACCATAGAAGACACCCCTACCTTGCCAAGGGAGAGGTCCCCCTAAATAATATCAGTCACTTATGAGCGGGGGAGCCCGAAGACGACTGCCTGGAAGGAGAGGATGGAAAGGTTGGCTTCAAAAACCCCTCTACAGGATGCTGAGGCCGTTCTACAGGAAACATTGGCCAGGCTCAAGGAGACTGAAAGAATGGAGGGAGAGGCAACCACATCACCACCAAGGGAAGACGGAGTAGAGCCACTGAGGGAAGAAGAGGTAGAGCATATTCCAGAACCTAGTCCCCAACCAAGCTTGAGCTCGTATTATAACTTTTTTAAGGCTGGAAAAATTATTCCACAGAAATTCACAGTGCCGCTTTTCTTTGCGTTGGAGGAAGAAAGAGTGAGAACCCACACGTGGATGAGGATAGCTAAATCTAAAGGAGTGGCAGATATAGGCCCCTTGGAGGAACAACTCAAGGAGGCACGAAGAGAATTAGCTATGGCCAAACACGTGGGAAACTGCCAGTGGGTATTCCTACAGGAAGAGAATGAGAAACTCAAACTGCAGCTACAGGAACAGAGGAAAGAAAGGGGCACAGCATCAGGGGACACTACAGCAGAACCTCAAGGCAAAGAAGGACTGCAAGTTGGTCTTGGGGAGCTAAACCAGCACCTACAGGAAAGGGAATTGCAAGCACAAATCGAGATACAAGCTCTCAAACAGCAGTTACAACAAAAAGAGGCACAACTGGCCTGCATGGCTAGTTGGGCCATGGATGCTCTACAATGTAGACAACCGGCCAAATCTTATGGCCTATACCTACGGGAACAGTGGCTGCAATTCCAAATTAATGCATTAGCACAGAGGGGTATCTCCCAAATCCAAGACCCCCAGCAGTTCACAGAGTTATGCAATAGCAGTTCATCAGAGGACAAGGCCAAGCTATCGGAGTTCTATCTCCATAATTTGGCCCTTCCTAATGTGACTTCATGGGATCCCAACACAGTCGTAGGAGATATGAAGTTGATGGCATTTGCCTCATGGTTGAACCATGAAGAAAAGAGAGCAGTAGAGGTCAAAGAGGTCATGAACCGAGAGTTACATGAGCCACTGCTGATTAGAGTAGAGCTAGGGGACCCCACTGCATTGATATCGGCCCACCAACACTTAGCAACCGACTCTCAAGCTTTATTGAAATACATGGATCAGTAGGCTCAGGCTATAGCACATTTCGAGGATATGGAGCGACTATTAGGGGACAATTGTGTTCATGCTTGCACCCGCCGGTGGAACACATTGTCCCACAGCCTCAAAATCAGGGAATATCACACTCCAACTCGAATGAGGGAAGCTCTAGTACGAGTGCCCCTCTACAAGAAGTCCATACATAACCTCCAAGCCAGCTAGATTGGCCTCAAGCTAAGCCCACCTTTGCTTTTAGAATTGATGGAAGGTAGCACAGAGAAAGAAGAGCATAAGCAGTGGGAAGAGGTGGAAAGGAAGGTTGGGTTCCATGCCAGTGAGGAGGATACTACTTTAGAAGCCTGGGATGTGAGAGTGGCGGTGAAAGCAATGAAGGACGAGGAGCTGGATTAGTTGCTTAGGGATGAGCAATCATTTTAGTAGGGGGGTGATGATGAGCCCCAAATTTGGTAACATTTTGGGCTCATTGGGCCTAACTACCCTTGCTCAATCCTTCATTTTTCATAACTTATGCATCATTTTTTAGTATGTTTATGTCATTTGTATGAATAAGGGTAGTCACTATTCCTAGGTGGCTAACACGTGCTCATTTTAGGATTTTTTGACACATGTTGGAGCAAAACCGAGCAAACAAAGGCTAGGAGACAGCCAAGCTAGGGTTGAGGATTCATAGGGGGGTTGTCCACGACATTAAATAGCCTTCCTCGGGATTTTCACCCCCAACTCCGAGCTCCAAAAGCCACCAAAGCCGGATCTAGAAGGCAGCCAAACAGATTTTGTGGAAGCAGCTGTTCACTCCCAGTTTGGTCAGCCAAGTCCCATAGATTTAGGAGGCTAGCTTGGGGCCTCGTGATGTATAAATGATAAGGCTTCAGCCTTCGAAAAGGACTTTTGGAAAAACTTTTGCACATTCTGCACTACGAGCTGCCAGCTCTGTTTTTGTTCTTTTGTAGCCATCATTGGCATACCTCTTGACTTATGATTATTATTTTTTAATGAGAAGCAGTCAGATTTGATCTCAGATCTGAGTTTCTAGTGGAGCCATAGCTCTCGGGGTTGGGCCCAACCTAAGAGCCTAGGGCCTCCTTCTTTGTATTGATATCTTTCCTTTCAGCATTATGATTTTCTTTTCATGCATTTGAAACGCAATTTGTTGAGTTAGATTTCGTTGTGTGGTTAAGTAGGTCATTGTTGAAGAATAAAGTTGTTTCAGACGTCTAGAATAGAGTAATGAGATAAGAAGTGATAAAATCCCCAGAAAAGGGTTGCTTGCACTCTCATTTTCACCTGTTCCTAGGGGTTGGAATTGCAGACAGTGCTGCCCAACAAAAACACTAGTTTGCTTACCGATGCAATCTTCGGTGAAGTGTTTTCATTTGTAGGAGTTATTCATGCGCTCAGACCTCTTGGGATGTTTCTTTGCTTCAGTACTATACGTGGTTCTCTTTAGAAATAACGTTGTTGTTCATTGGTTTCATTAACAGTTAGGATAGATTAGCTAATATTTTGATTATGTGCAGGACGTGGTTGATTTGGTTAAGTTTACACTGTGCGATGCATCTCCATCACTCTCTCGTCCATCTAAGCTTCGTCCAGGCCAACTGCTCATCTCCAAGTTAGATCCCTTGTCTCACAACTACTCTTTTGCCCACGTCACCCTACCTTCTTGGCCTTCCATTTCCTCTGCCCTCTTTAAGACAAGCTAGCTTTCCACACCCTCTCATCACTTCATCTCTCTGTCACTAAGTCATTAGAAACCCCTATCCTACCTCCCTATCCATTCATGCATCCTCTTTCACTCACCCATCATCTAAAATCCAATTGTAGAACATCCTGTAGAAATTTCCGAACATCCTGTAGAAATTCTGAAACATCCTGTAGAACCCCTGCAGACTTCCTGTAGAAGCTCACAAATGAGGTTTCTTGATATCCAAACTTTGTGAAACTCTTTGGAAGGGTGTCAGGGACTCCTTAGACCCTCTCTGAACCTTCCCGACCTCTTCCAAGCATTTCTCCTCCTTGACCCACCTCTGCACAGTAAGAAGCCAGTTAAAAGCACAAGCATGTTAATTCTAACAACTTATTCAAAAATACAAAAAGAGGTTTCTTTAGGTAGAGGTAGTCTAGACACATGTATCTTACCTTCATAGAAAGTAATGGCATCTCTCTGTAGTTTTCATTCTCCTCTTTGCATCAGTAGGACTAGCTGGTAGAATTAGGGCTTGCTAGGGTTTGTGGTTCTTTTTGGCTTTCAGGTTCTTTCCGCAAGTAGATTAGCTTCCTTTGAGTTAGCTTTCATCCATCAATTAAAAAGCTTCTTCTAAGAGCTCATAGAAGTTGGCTTGAGCCCCTAGCGGACTTGTGCCAGCTGACCAAGTGACAGCTGCGGCAAGAGCTAGTACTTGTGCATACAACACTGTCGCTTCCAAGTTTGTTACTAACTACCGGGTTGATAAAATTAAAGAAGTGAGTCCCAGGAGTTGTAGCATTATTGCTACAATACTGGAGCCCACCAACAAACATGAATCAAATGAGACATTCCTGTTATCATAAAAATGAAATTGATATTTGAAACAATAGTATTAGAAATACCAATTTATTGCATCCATTTCTTTGACCTCGGTCTCCAACAATCCTTTACATTGCTTGAACTTCTGCTTTCAAAATTAGAGCCACAATAGTGTAAACTATGCCTCTCATACATAATTCAAGATACAAAGGAAAAATCCTTAATAATCCCCAAATCTGACATTTTCTCTCCTCCCTCCTACAACTCTAGATTCCTATTACAATAGTGCTTTTATAAGTCTATAATTGCAGAGGGGAGCTGCCTCTAATTACATTCTGCAATCTATTATTTATACTATTCGCAAAGGAATTATTGAGATGAAAGTTTGTGGAAGAGAATCTGCCCAATCCAATTTTATTTGCTCAAAATTCCCATATTTAATTGCTAGAGAATTATCATTGATTGAGACCTTTTCTTCATATTTCTTCTACTATTTTCCTGCGAAAAGAAATCAAAATAAATTAAGATGCAACAATAAAATTAAAATATCATTTCTGGCATTAAAACAGATCCAATCAAATTCTATTTAAATAAATCATTGAAAATAAAATATAAGCTCTCTATTGATGGTGGGATAGTTTAATTGGCCAAATATATTATTGATGAGCGAATCTACAATTAGAAGAGGTTTGGGACAAATGAAAATGCAGAAAATAACTTAGAGAATTGATTTTGTTTGAGAAATTTGGAACTTGATCTTCTGCATGATTTTTGATTCAATTAATAACCAAATCTATTAGTGAAACCTCCTCATAAATATTCTTTGATTTTATCTTTCCAATGAGCCATCCTGGGCCTCATTTGGCCAAGTATAACTCAATCTATGAGCCTCCAAAGTTGATGAGTCAAATCTGGCACAATTCTGGAAATTCTATTGCTAGGCTAAAAATCAGAATTTTTAATTAGAAATTTAATCCTAAATTAGATTTTAATTAACTAATAATTAATTATATTTATTAATTATGAACTAAACTAATTAAATAATAAACTATTTATTAATTAATATTTAACTAACTAAAATATTAACTATTTATAAACTAATTCAAACAACTTACTTTTGCCAAACAATGCAAGGAGATCAACACAGCTAGGGTTTCTGCACTTCTTGGCCTTCTCCCCCAAGGTGCTCTCGGCCTCCAGACTCTGGTGCTTCTACTAACGTTGCCATGAATCCGCTCTCTGGAGGGGCTGGCACGAACCCCTCCCCCCCTCTGATCCTAATCATGACAAGTCAACTAGCGTAGAGAAAAATGCCAGTTCCAGTTTTGATCCGTTGGGAGAGAAGGTAGCTGATCAAGCCAGAAATGATGAAGGTAACTTCACTACTAGACCATCGATAGCTAAATACAAAGGTTCTAACCAGAACAACTATATGACAAGACCCACAGCATCCTCTGCAACATGCATCCCCAAAATGGCAGAAAGAATTAAAATAGATCTCCCCAGTCAGTGCATCGACAACGAGATTCAATATATGAGGGATCATGCCCTCATAGGCAAGTTTCTAGGATTCTGGCCTACTGAAAAAAGCATTGCAAGGTTGGGTTGCCTCCACGTGGAAGCCAAAAGGACAAGAGTCCCTGCACCTTTGTCCTAAAGGCTTCTTCACCACTACTTTCAACTGTATGGAGGATAAAATGCATATCTTTGAGGGTGGCGCGTACTTCTTCAACTCTGTCGGCCTGTACCTGCATGAATGGGTTGAGAGGTTCAATCCAGATAAGGAAGACATCAATTGGGCTCTAGTATGGATCCGAATGTACTCACTTCCCTTGGAATACTGGAGCGAGGAAACCCTGAAGAACATAGGCAAGAGCCTGGGGGTCTTCATCAAGGTTGCAGAGGAAACAAAATGACGGAGATACACCTCTTACGCTAGGATCTGTGTCCACATGCATCTAGCCAAAGCTCTTACTGACTCGGTAAGCTTATTTGATGATGATTATGAATGGGTTCAAACTATAGACTACGAGCATATTCCCTTTCGCTGTAGGAAGTGCCACGAACATGGCCATCTCTTTAGGGATTTTCCTTTGAATCTGCAGTCCAAAACCCCTGTCACTGAAGCAAGTAAAGATGCTGAGGGTTTTACAAAAGTCCCAAGTAGAAGAAGGCATGCCAAGAAACCCCCTGTGGATCCTAAAAATCTCAAGCAAACTACAACCCAAAATAGTTTTGACATCCTGGCTTCCACGGATAGCATGGAGGATCCATCTCCCTCGTCTTCCCCTCATGCGACCAAGTCTACAGATCCCCCCCAGACCTCCGAACCCATCATCACCCCCACCTCTACATCCAATACAAATAAAGACAAAGACATAGCTCTATAATCCTCCAACATGGAGATAGATGCTGCTCTGGCACTGAGCATGCAACAACATTCAAAGGAGGGAGAATAGAATACATCGATACATATGGAGGAGGAACCAGAAAGTGTGGATCTGGTAGGTCTGGACATATTAAAGCTAGAAGTAGCATGCAGATAGAAGGAATACAGTACTATACACACTCGGGAAATAGAAAGACTAGAAGAAGTGTTAACCAGAGCACAACACAACAAATATCTTGGTATTCAGGCAGGCAGTCCTTGGGATGGGAAAAAAATCTTGAAGGAGACAAAGAAGCGTGAATGCAAAACGGATCTGCAGAGGACTATCATCATTGGAGAAATGCTAGTGGATTCTGGTAGATTCCCTAAGCTGACCAAGTTTTACAAAAATCTTCCCCATTGTTCCCATGAAGCTTGTATCATGGAATGTGTGAGGGTTCAATAGCCCTGCAAAACATCTCCCACTTGTATAGCTCAGCCGGAAAGGAACAAAAAAAATCTCATGGATCTCTATATATAGGTACCTGTCCAACCCCTTTTGCTTTGTCAGTTGTGGACTTCTATTCTCATGCACTGCACATTAATGGATCTTCCAATCCAACCAGTCTCCGATCTTTTTCTTAGTTGGATTCCAGTGATATGACATAACACATCTCTTATGTATATTTCGGGTATCGACAATGGAACCATTTGTTGGATTCATGGGGCTTGACCTAGGTTCAGCATTAGTTAGCCAAACAAATCCCTACACTACTGGCCTTTTCAGCATTAGCCCGTGGAGCACGAACTAAAGTCTCACCCAAAGCAGTATGGGGTGATGCTGGAACCAAGTTTCTCCACGTTGAGATGGTTGTGTTGTCCGTTTATTGTTGTTGTCCTTGTTTTTTCACAGGTCATTAAGTTTTTGGTCTCTATCTATTTAGCCCTTTATTTTTCCTTTCAGTACCTCTGCGAAGGGGTACAATTGACCTTCGCGCAGCCCTAACCTGCGGTTAAGGTACTTTCGCGCTACTAGTGCAGCATATTTTACTTATCTTATTAAACAATCACAGTTAGCACCGCATAAACATATATCCTCACTTGTGTTCAATTAAACAACACAATTACATACATTCACACATCACATAAGCATTATAAATGAAATTCATACACAATATGACAAGATGCATTAATAGGAAACAAAGACATAGAATTTGTAGAATGCTTCTCTTTATTGTTATCTTCAAATGATTTCAGACAGTATTTTCCCTACTTAAACAACTCTAGGGGTCTGTGCACTCAGCTGTAGACTTCTACTCTAGGCCTCTACGCACTCAACTGCAGAGCCTCTACCTATGCTAAGACTCAAAACTTAGACTTCTCTCCTTATCACTCAAGAATGTTACTCTAACTTATGACTTCTAACTACCTAGAGCTTGCTTATTTAGTTCTTTTTATATAATCCCATGGTCAGCGTACCCTGGGTAGATCTCTACAACTGACTTTAATTTACAAAATGAGGGCAAATAATTGTTTATGATTCATGACACCTTTGCGGTCCGCGACCACAAAATGGAGAGGCTTTACACTTTATTACAAAACTTGACCCAAAACATGGGCTTTGAGCCCCCAAATTTTCCTTGGGGGATTAAGTTCCCAACATCTAACAAGGCCTATTTACAAGTTAATAATATCCATGCTAAAGTGGGGGTAACTATCCATGGTTAAAAATATTTTCATATTGTTATAAAATATTTTGATTGTGAAATAAGTTATGATTTTTGGGTATAAAATATCGATAAGTCTTGGTATTGGCTCATGGCATTGTAACAAAGCCTATTCACAAGTTCATAATATAAATGGAAAAGTGGGGGTGAATATCCATGGTTACAAATCTTGTCATATTGCTACATGATATTTTGATTGTGAAATCAGTTATGTTTTCTGAGAAAGTCATATCAATAAGCCATGGTGTTCACCCATGGTATTTTAACAAAGCATATTTATAAGTTAATAATATCCATGGTAAAATGGGGGTGAATATCCATGATTGAGAATATTTTCATATTGTAATAAAATATTTTGATTGTGAAATAAGTTAGATTTTTTGGTTATGTGGTATTGATAAGCCATTTTACTGGCCCAAAGTATTATAAAAAATCCCATTTACAAGTTAATAATATCTATACTAAAGTGGGGGTGAATATCCATGGTTAAGATTCTTTTCATACTGTTATAAAGTAGCAATTGCACCAAATGTTGCAAAGGAACATCGTAAGGAAATATAATGTGGAGAAAGAGCATAGATGAAGAGAGATGTGTTATGTTATAATTTCAGTGAGAGAAATTAAATGGTGTTAAAAGTAAAGTGAACTCCCCTTTCGTTATCCTATTGATTTGCATTGCAATATGAAAATTGAGAGAATTCTTAGCAGTTTCAGCATTGTACTTGCACCTTTAGTTTTGTTTTATTCCCTTTGTCTAGAAAACATTAATATTTTTAAAAATTATGAGCATTTAGAATATTAATTATGGAAGCAAGATGGGGTTGCGGATCACATACTACAAAATTTTATGCACTTATTTCCCAGTAAAATATTGGAAAATGACTTTGAACAGGAAAAGCTCAAGGCCCAAACACAACCCCCTGCTTATACCCAACCACAATATCCTTTTGGGCTATCTAGTTTTCTAATTTTTTACTCTCAATAATGTTATTTCTGTAAAATTCTCATTGATAATTACAATATAGTCTCAAATCAATTGTCTTTCCTGAATCATCTTTCATGTTAGTTGTTTGTATCACTATGCCCAAGTCTGTTTTTTTAAAGTCCTTTTTCTTGAAAGTCTGGTGTGATGGTTGTAATGTTTTGCTGTGATTTTCTGTTGCAATAGAGCCCATGGAAATAATATCAACCACAATGATTTTGTGTGAGCTTAAATTCTTCCCTAGTTAATTCTACAACAACTATACCTATGTTTATTTCGATTGCTTAATACCATTCCTCACTTCTGAAAATTGAATCTTCCTGGTTTATATCTTCCTCAAATGATGTGAATTATCCTATCTCATTAAATTCTACAACAACTATATCTCTGTTTATTTCAATTGCTTAATACCATTCCTCACTTTTGATAATTGAATCTTTATGGTTTATATCTTCCTCAAATGATATGAATTAGCATATCTAATTAATTTCTACAACAACTATATCTATGTTTATTTCAATTTCTTAATACCATTCCTCACTTTTGAAAACTGAATCTTTTTGGTTTATATCTTCCTCAAATGATGTGAATTAGCATATTTGATTATCTCTTGCATATCAAATAGGAAGATATATGCAGGTCTTTTACATCCATATCGATTTAAATTTCTTTGTCTCCAATTGTCACATGATAACACACTCTTTTTGTTAATTTGTATACTTTTTGGAAAGTTTTCTGATTTTTTTGGCATACATCTCCATGTTTCATGTTATGATGCTCACGTAATATATATATATACACACACACAAGGTTTTTGGTTTCCACGCACCAAGGATTTTGGTTTCCATCCATTGTCAAAATGATGACAATGTATAGTTGATTTTTTATTTCTAGTGCTCTAAGATAATTTTTGCATCTTCTCAACCACTTCCATGCATTGTCCACATTCATTTTCACAAGGGGGTATGGTCTTCCTTTCTTATGTTTCTAACCTTCAAGAAAACCTTATAAACCAACTCTATGCTTTCTACTACCAATTGTAGAAATTGCTAATAGACCTCGTGTTGACTTTTTGAGTTTCAGTCCTTGTGCACTTGCAAATATCTTTCCATTCTTTTGGAAAAACCTTTTTGATTCAAAGGTATATGCCTTTACCCTAGTAGCTTTTTCTATAAGAGGAAACATTTCCTCTGAAACATGTATTCTCTTATTGACACAGTTATGCATCCTCTCTCTCCTAAATACCCGTTGCTTTAGTCCTGTCTCAGTTTTGAAAGCATCCTCAACAATTTCATGATTGTTGTTTTCATGTTTTACTACCTCCCTATAACTATATACTCTCCCTGACCTATTTGGACATACACCATTTGAATATATGTTTCTTATAGCCCATGCCTAAGTTTTCTGCAGACGAGGAAATTAAGAAACACCCCCAAAATAATTTTCTTGACACGTTACTCCCTCCACTTTATCATCATGACTTCCATCTATTAGTCCATAAATATTTTGTTGCTGCTTCAATGCCAAACATGCTATCAAAAGAGAATAAGAATTATGACCTCTAGGGGAGATATAACAAACATCATGACACACGATGTGAGATTTGAACTCAAATCTCCATTCTACTATAAGGAGATGCATTTTCGCTTTTATGTAAGTTTGTTTCTTTACAATATTGTCCAAATTAAGGTTATATTTAAGGATTTCTTGATTAAAATATTCAACATCAAAGGTTTCTACTTTTACAGGAGACTCTCGTGATTTAGCTGATATGCACCCTAACTTGTTTAGTTGTACAAGTTTTCCATGAATGCCTAAATAAAATGACATGTCACTAGATATTCATTTCCTCATTCAAGAGGTCATTGCATCATCTAATCCAGTGCCTAGATCCTTTAATAATAGCCCATCAAATTCACAATATTCTTGGTCTTTCGAGTCTTCCTCCTTGGTTGGAGACTGGGATAGAATTTTCTCAATACAATTTGCTTCGTTGGCTAGAACAAGGGGTACCTATGCTTGTTATTTTTCTGGCTCTTTGAATGCTATTTTATTTTTTTCTGTGTTACCTGGGGTTCAATACCATCATCATCATATAGAATACGACTATCCCGAAGTGGCCATAAATTTCCTTTATTATAAGGATATTTTATTCTAAATCCACCTACAAGATAGGAAACAAGACCCACACTAAACTCTACAATAGACTTCAGATGTCTACAAAGAAATTCCCTCCAATAAACTATATAATAGACTTCATATGTCCACAAAGAACTTCCCGAGGGAAACACAACCACCAAGGGTTTTAGATCAATCAATTTCTCTCAATATTTTCAAGCACTATTAAACTTCTGAAAAACGTAGAAGCTTTGGAAGGTGGTTGAAAATAATCCCAACTATTTCATTAAATGAATTTGATCGTCATTTCTGTAGTAGAAAATAAAACCCATAGAAGATGTTGGAAATAGTTTCATCTATCTCATTAACTCAATTTTATCGTGTCATTTATGGAGTACCAAAATAATCCAGCACTGAATGAACACTAAAGTAATTAATTTTTTACTAGCTTACTATTTTTCATATCTGCAAGAAATTAGTAACAAAGAATCAACATTAATAAATTAAAAATGTTGAAAATTTTATTTGGTATGGTCATTAAATGAAAAATTAAATGTCCAACAAGCTTTTGTATTGCAAGCAATCAACATGCAAGCCAAACAGATATATATTAAAAATTTTATTAAGCTACCATAAGGTGACAACCATTGGTGTATAAGGTTTCAAAGGACTGCCATACTCACTAGCCAAAACAAAGTCACATATCTTCAATTCACCACAATTGATTACAAGAAGCTTTGAATTCTTCAAGTCCCTAGAAAAGATAAACAAAGTAGATAGCTACATTCAACATCAATTTTCATAAAAACTCTATATAAGTCTCCTTGTATTTTATCTTCGATAAATAGACGAAGAAAGAATGTAAAAAAATATATCAAGTGCACAAATGGCATGGACAAAACACTCTTTGTATGTTATCTTCGATCATAGATGAAGAAAACACCTAACAAAATATATCAAGGGGACACATGGCATGCATAATACACATCATTTAAAAAAAATAGAGAATGTAAGTGAAAACATAAGGAACTTGTACCTATGCAGAACCCAATTATCATGAAGGTATTTAACACCCTCAAAGAGTTGCAACATAAAACATTTAACTTCGCTCTAGCTGAAAGACTTTTTCATTGTTTCCATCAGTCCTTTTAGATCATGCTCCATGTATTCCATCACCATAAAAATGTTGTCCAAGTTGCTTCCTCCACTACTTCCTTTACATCAAAAACCTATGAGTGATGGAAGGATAGAAAGACATTTATCTCTTTTAGAGAAGTCATCGGAAATCCATCTCTCTCTTTTTCAATTTTTACCTCTTTTAGAGTGACTATCTCCCTAGATTTCTTATTATTAGATATGTAGACAACTCCATATTTTCCTTCATCTATCTTGGTAGGCCTCTCAAATTCATCAACAATTCTACAACCTTGTATCATATCAATCATTTGTTGTGCGAGTGGAATCTCAAGTTGAATTGAGGACTTGGGCTCATCGTGAGACTCTGATTTAGGTGGTTGTCCAATATTATCATCTTCACTATTGTTGCCATCATCCAGTTCCATAAGCTCTCATTGATTCAAATCCAAGTCATATTGTTCATCTCTTCTTACATCATCTTTCCCTGAGACACCACCAATACCTTAACCTGCATCATCCTTGAAATTTTTTTATTTTCCTTTTGCGCCCTTTGATTTCTCTCCCACGTATTCTCCTGGTATAGAGAAATACTCTAACCACTTCCATGATTAATACCACTGCACTCTGAAGAGTACCTCCCCTACTCACTGTCCATGTTGGTTGAATATCTCTTCCATTTCTTTATGCCCTCATTCTCAGGCCTTGCATCTCTAGCATAGTTATATTCATCTACCCAGCGAGAAGTTGAAATGTAGCAATGTTGTAAAGGCTCTTCCTCATCTTAAAGCTTCAAAATTTCAAGTAGATTTCCAAGTTCCCTCTCATTCTTTGATGACGTAGATTGAAGTTTTTCCATTCCAAAAATATCCTCTTCTTTGGCATCCCTTCCATTGCCTTCAGAATGAGGAGTTGGCAGTTCAGCCAAGAGTGGATAAATAGAATCTTCACATTCTTGATGTGTGAAGAAAGGTGTAGGTCCTTTTGATTGAGTCCCATGTGTGTTCCTGCTTCCAGAGCCACTTGAAGAAATCTTGTTAAAGACAATGGATTTTCCATGCACCAAGGATTTTGGTTTCTATTCATTGTCAACATGATCACATTGTGCTGTTGATTTTTCTTTTCTAGGGCTCTTAGACAGTTTGTGCATCTTATCAACCACTTCCATGAATTTTCAACATTTCTTTTCTGAAGGGGTCATGGTCTTTCTTTCTTACGTTTCTAACCTTCAAGAAAATCTTATAAAACAACTTTATGCTTTCTACTACTAATTGCAGAAACTGATAATAGACATTGCCTTGACTTTTTGAGTTTAGATAATTGTGCGGTTAGACTTCTCATCATATTTTTAAGGAAAACACTCTCTTATTAAAAGGTATATTCCTTTACCAGAGTAGATTTTTCTATAAGAGGAAACATTTGCCCTAAAACATTTATCCTCTTATTGAGACATTTATGCATCTTCTATCTGCTAAATATCTGTTGCTTTAGTCTTGTGTCAGTTTTGAAAGCATCCTCAAGAATTTCATTATTGTTGTTGTCATGTTTTACTACTTCCCTAGAACTATAGACTCTCCTTGACCTCTTTGGACATACAAAATTTGAAGACATGTTCCTTACAGCCCATGCCTGAGTTTTCTGCAAAGGAGGAAATGAAGAAATAGCGCCAAAAGAATTTTCTTAACTTGTTACCCCCTCCACATTATCATCATGATTTCCATCTATTACTCCCTGAATGTTTCGTTGTTGCTTTGATGCCAAACATGCTTGTAAAAGAGAATAATATTTTTGACTTGTAGGGGAGATATAACGAACATCATGATATCCGCTGCGAGATTTGAACTCAAATATCCATCCTAGAGTAAGGACATGCATTTTTGCTCTTATGCAAGGTTGTTTCTTTATAGTCTTGTCCAAATTAAGATTACAGTTAAGGGTTTCTTGAGGAAAATATTCAACATCAAAGGTTTCTGCTTTTGCAGAAGACTCCCATGAGTCATCTTGTATGCACCCTAACATGTTCACCTGTACATGTTTTCCATGAATTCCTAAATAAAGTGACATGTCACTAGATATTACTTTCCTCATTAAAGATGTCATTGTATCCTCCAATCCACTGCTAGATCCTTCAATAATTCCCCATCAAATTCACAATATTCTTGGTCTTCCTAGTCTGCCTCCTTGGTTGGAGACTTAGACATAATTTTGTCAATACAATCTACTTCATTGGCTAGAACAAGGGGTACCTATTCTTATTCTTTTTCTGTCTCTTTGAATGTCATTTTTTTTTGTGTGTGAACGGGGTTCAATATCAATGTCACCATCATCTAGAATATGACTATCCCAAAGTGGCCCTCAATTTCCTTTCATATAAGGAGCTTTTCTTCTAAATCCACCAGCAAGATTGGAAAAAATACCTCCACTAAAATTTGCAATAAACATCAGATGTATACAAAGAACTTCACTCCACTAAACTATGCAATAGACTTAAGATGTCTACAAAGAAATTCCCGAAGTAAACCTAGCCACCAAGGCTTTTATGTCAATCAATTTCTCTCAATATTTCCAACCATTATTGAATTTTTGCAAAACCTAGAATCTTTGGAAGGCGGGTGAAAAATAATCCCAACTATTTCATTAAATTAATTTGATCATCATTTCCAGAGTACAAAAGAAAACCCATATAAGATGTTGGAAATAATTGCATCTATTTCATTGAATGAATTTGATTGCATCATTTCTGGAGTACAAAAAGAATATGGAGAAGGAGCATCATCATATCCCTTTCCTTTCTCAAGAGCTTTAGATTTACAGTCCCTTCTGAAGTGCCCTTGCTTTCCGCATTTCCAACACACCTTTATATATTTTCCTAGATATTTAGATGTCCCTCTAGATTTAGATCTCCCACTCGAGGACTTATCTTGTTTCTAGTCTGGGACCATCCTCATATAGACAAGGCATCACCATTCTGGCTTCGATATTTTCCCATCTCATCTACTCCGACAGTAAGGATGAGACTATTTCACCAAATTGCACGGTAGTTGCATTGCTACCTATTGCAACAACCAGACTATCCCACGAATTTGGTAGAGAACACAACAAACTGATGCACTTATCCTCGTCTAAATTTTTAATATTAACAAATAATAACTAGATTACCACAATATTAAATGCATTCAGATGCTCTATCGCTATGTCTTCATCTTTCATCCACAGGTCATAGAGCTTTTTTCGTAGGAACAATTTATTAATCAGAGATGTAGATTGGTACAATGTCCATAAATTGTCCCACAAAACTTTCACTGAAGCTTCCCCTCATACATTCAGCAATACTAAATCTAAGAGACACAATTGTATTGTGCTATTTGCCTTCCTATTCAACTTTTCCCAGTCTTCAGCTAACATTTTTGTTGGTTTAGTACACTGATCTACTGTGATCCACTAATATTTATCCACCAACAGATCCTCCATCTTGAGTTTCCACAAATCAAAACTTTGACCATTAAATTTCTTGATCTTTACCTTTCCACTGCTCTTCATCTTCTTTCACCACAAGAATCCATCCCACGGATCTCCCACTGAATAGGGTCTACCACAGGCCCGAGCAAAAAAGTCCTCAATACCAAGGGCATCCCCTTGAAGCCAAAACAACTCTCATACAAATTGTAGGCTTTAACATCATACATAAATTACTTGCATACAAATTCTAAAAAAAAGAAAATAAACAATGGCTAGAGCATAAAACATGAAATAGGTATACACAGAGATTTTCCCCTAGATCCCAAAACGGGGACTACTAGATTGATTTTCATTATGTTCCTTTCAATGTTACAATACATATATATACATGTTGAAGCATCCGTAAACCCCAATCCATTAACCCTGGATTAGAACATAACCATAGTTCCCTTGGCCGAATATACAAAATACCATGGATAGAAAACCAAATTGCCCAAAACCATGTGTGAAATCCATGCAAAAAAACATAGATAGGTCAACCCACCTAATATAGTGTCTAAAAAAAAATTTCCCATGGCGCTACCCGGGACCCAATGCAAGGGGGCTACTGCCCCTTGACATCGGGGGGCAACTGCCCCCACTTTGACCCCTTGGCAACACTTGGCACAACATGCAATGTACAAAGAGGGCTACCAGCCCCCCCTCCCCAAGCGTGGGGTAGTCATGGAAAGAATATAACAAAACCCAACAGAGACACCACCAATACTTTGACCTCCATCATCCTCATAAATTTTTGATTTTCCTCGTCCATCCTATGATCTCTATCCCACGTATTCTCCCTATTCAGGAGAAAGACTCTGACCATTTCCATTCTTAATGTTGCTGCAAACTGAAGCGTACCTCCCCTCCTCATTGTCCATGCTAGCCCAACGTCTCTTCCATTTCTTTGTGCCCTCATTCTCAAACCTTGTTTCTCTGGGAGAGTTATATTCATCTACTCAGCGAGAAGCTAAAATGTAGTGAGGTTGCAAAGGCTCTTCCTCATCTTCAAGATTTGAACCATCAGGAAGTTTTCCAAGTCCCCTCTCATCCTCTGACGACGTAGATTGAATTTCTTACATTGAAAAAATACCCTCTTCTTTGGCATCACTTCCATTGCCTCCAGAGTGATTAGCTCAAAGTTCGACCAAGAATGGAGAAACATAACCTTTACTTCCTTGATGTGTGAAGGAAGGGGTTAGTCCATTTGATCTAGATTCATGTGATTTTGTTCCTATAGAGTCTCTTGGAGAAATTTGGTTAAAGACACTAGATTTTCCATGCACCAAGGATTTTGTTTCCATCTATTGTCAAGAAGATCACATTGTGCAATTGATTTTTTATTTCTAGGGCTCTGAGATAGTTTGTGCATCTTATCAACCACTTCCACGCATTGTCAACATTTCTTTTCACAAGGGGGCATGGTCTCCCTTTCTTATCTTTCTAATTACCTTCAAGAAAATCTTATAAACCAACTTTATGCTTTCCACTACCAATTGCAGAAATTGCTAATATACCTTGCCTTGACTTTTTGAGTTTCGGTCCTTGTGCACTTTCACTTCTCATCACATTTTTCTGGCAAAATATCTCTGATTCAAAGGTATATTCCTTTATCCTAGTATATTTTTTTGTAAGAGGAAACATTTTCTCTGAAATATGTATCCTCTTATTGACACAGTTATGCATTTGTTGTCTCCTAAATACTCGTTGCTTTAGTCTCGTGTTAGTTTTGAAAGCATCCTCAACAATTTCATTATTGTTGTTTTCATGTTTTACTACTTCCCTAGAACTATAGACTCCCCTTGACCTCTTTGGACATACAAAATTTGAAGACATGTTTCTTGTATCCCATGCCCAAGTTTTCTGCAGAGGAGGAAATGAAGAAACACCATCAAAATAATTTTCTTGACTTGTTATCCCCTACACATTATCGTCATGATTTCCATATATTACTCCCTGAATATTTTTTTCTACTTCCATGCCAAATATGCTTGTAAGAGAGAATAATAATTCTGACCTGTAGGGGAGATATAACGAACAACATGACACCCCCTGTGAGATTTGAACTCAAATCTCCATCATACAGTAAGGAGATGCATTTTTTCTTTTATGAAAGGTTGTTTCTTTACAGCCTTATCCAAATTAAGATTATACTTAAGGGTTGCTCGAGGAAAATATTCAACATCAAAGGTTTCTCACTTTGCATGAGAATCTAATGATTCATCTAATATGCACCCTAACCTATTCAGTTGTACAGGTTTTCCATGAATGCCTAAATAAAGTGACATGTCACTAGATATTTCTTTCCTCATTGAAGAGGTCATTGCATCCTCCAATCCACTTGCTAGATCCTTCAATAATACCCCATAAAATTCAAAATCTTCTTGGTCTTTCGAGTCTACCTCCTTGGTTGGAGACTAGGACATAATTTTCTCAATACAATCTTCTTCATTGGCTAGAATAAGGGGTACCTGTGCTTGTTCTTTTTTTGGATCTTTGAATGTAATTATTATCTTTTTCTTTGTGTTAACTAGGGTTGAATATCGTCATCATCATCTAGAATATGACTATCTTGAGGTTTCCATAAATTTCCTTTCTTATGAGGAGCTTTTCTTCTAAATCCACCAGCAAGATAGGAAAAAAGACCTCCACTAAACTCTACAGTAGACTTGAGACATCTAAAAATAACTTCCATCCATTGAACTATGCCATTATTTCTATTATTAACAACCTATATCCATCTTAACCCAAGATCCATCAAATTTCGAGAGGGATCAAATATCTCGAGGTGAAAACATTTTTTTTATTGTAAAACTTGAGGAAAGGTTTGCACCTTGAGAAAATTGATCCCTCTTGGCACTTGATAGATCTAAGTTTAAGATGGATGTAGGATGGTTATATAATACTATATAATATCTACATTTATATCTATGTCTCTATTTCTTATTCCCTCTCTCTAGCTCACCCCAAAAACATACACACACTCTCTCTTTGTATCTATATATCTCCCTCTCCCTTACTCTCTCCCCACCTCTCTCCCTCTTTGTCTTTCTTCTTCCCTCCCCCTCTCTCCCCTTCAGCCTCCATCTCTCTCTCATTCCCTCTCTTGATTCCTCTCTCTCTTCCTTCCTCTGTCTCCCTTTCTCTCCCCCTTCCCTCTATCTATCCCCCATCACTCGCTTTATCTCTTCCCTCCAATTCTGTCACTTTCTCCCTCTCTCTCCTCTCTCTGCCCTCCATCTTTGTGTCTATCTCTCTCTCCTCTCTCCCCTCCATCTTTGTGTCTCCCTCCCTCTCTCTCTTCCCATTCTCCCCCTATCTCTTAAATTTGGTCCATTGTATTGTGTTTCTACCTCAATTGGTTGTAAAATATTAAACTTATATCTTGGATTAATACTTTTATATATAAATTTCACATCTTTATATATAAAAGTATTCACATTTTTTATTTTATTAAAAAGTTGATTTAATTTATATGATAATAGTCTTGGTAGTCATGACTATAGAGGGTTTTGATATATCTCAAAAATAATTAGAACCTTTTTTATTTTAGATTCAATTAAAAAAATATCATAAAATTAAATTAAAATAAAATATTTTATAGAATATTCTAATTGGGAAATAAGTTATGATTTTTGGGTATAAGGTATTGATAAGCCATGGTATTGGCCCATGGCATTATAGCAAAGCATATTCACAAGTTCATAAGAAATGGCAAAGTGGGGTATATCTGTGGTTAAGAATCATGTCATATTGTTATATGATATTTTGATTGTGGAATAAGTTATGTTTATTTGGGAATGTGTTATTGATAAGTCATGGTGTTGGCCCATGGTATTGTAAAAAATTTACTTACAAGTTAATAATATCCATGGTAAAGTGGGGGTGAATATCCATGATTGAGAATCTTGTCATATTGTTATTAAATATTTTGATTGTGAAATAAGTTATATTTTTTGGGTATGTGGTATTGATAAGTCATGGTATCCCATTTACAAATTAAGGTGAATATCCACTGTTAAGATTCTTATCATACTATTATAAAATATAAAATATTTTGATTGTGAAATAAGTTATGGTTTTTGAGAATCTGGTATTGATAAGCCGTGATATTAGCCCATGGTATTGTAACAAATATTATACACAAGTTAATAACATAATCAAAATATTAAAAATTGAATTTTGTTATTTTTATTACCTTAACATTTTATTATTTTTTAATTGTCTCGACATTTAAAATTGTTTACATAGTTACATATATATATATATATATATATATATATATATATATATATATATATATATATATATAGATAATTCAATTTTATAATTATGTAGATAAGTGCATGTTTTGGAAAAGAGGAATTTTAATTTAGTTATCATAATTATTAGATAGATGTTAGAGACTTAAACTCCATATAATATACTTATTAGTAGTCATAAGTAGAAGGCTGAGATTTATATGGCCAGTCATTATGTTTTCTCTTCCCTTTTAATTGAATTTATTATTTAAAAAATTTCATATGAACATGTGTCATATGAATAAGATTTATGGTTGTTTGGACATGTGGTATTAGTAATCTGGGGTCCATGGTTACTATAAGAAAACCTATTTGGGGTAAATTTTCATGGTTAAAAATATTGTTACAAGTTTTCTTTAAATTTATATATGTTTAGCTCATATATTATTTCTTTTTATTGCACCGCCCTCTACAGCCAGTGTGGGGTAGATCTCACGTAAACATGTGCAAACGTAAACGTAAATGTAAAAGTAAATGTAAACATAAACATTTAACATGTAATGTTTAACATTTCAACCCTATTTAGAAATAAATCTTTTTTTTTTTTTTTTTACAACATGGTGAATCGGTAACTCCCTGGCCTAATCTAAGGGAGACCCAGGATCAAACCTCAACGCTGCCACTATAACACCAAGAGCATAACCAACCACCTGCAAGTCGGGTATACTAAGTCTCTATGATTTTAGCAAGAGTAGACTCACGAGAAAGGGGAATCCACCCCTCTAGCCGATTGATCACACGCAGAAGGAAGGCAATTCTAGGGTAACCACAAACCAAGCTTAATCTGGTAGCTAGCCCTACCAGGTTGGGAGAGGGCTCTCTCCTAATGAATATCGCAAATGTAAATGTAAATGTAAAAGTAAATGTAAACGTAAACATTTAACATGTAATGTTTAACATTTAAAACCTATTTAGAAATCAATGTGATGTAAATGTAAAAGTAAATGTAAACGTAAACATTTAACATGTAATGTTTAACATTTAAAACCTATTTAGAAATCAATCTGTTATCACCTAGATTGACTGCAGGCTGAAGGAAGACACTTCTAGGGTAACCACAAACCAAGCTTAACCTGGTAGCTAGCCCTACCAGGTTGGGAGAGGGCTCTCTCCTAATGAATATCACTCACGATGATTGAATTAGGTAAATATTTTAGGCTAGGTATAGTAGGATGAAAGGTTTTGTTTGAATTTGTTTTGTTTTTTCCGGATCAAGTGGAGCTCGACAGTTTAGGTCTGGGAAATTAGGTCAGAATACAGGGTGTTCTATGAGGCAAGGTAGGTATGGGATTTAGCACCTAAAATTAAGTGAGGTGAGGTGTCTAAGACTGTTGAGGAGCTGAGGAGGGCATGTGGCAATCATGTATCCTTCTCAAATAATAGAAAACATAGAATACTAAATGATTTCCCAAGGTATAACACTGCAAACAATGGATTCCACCTATCTATCTTGATATCATTCAATTAGAAGCAGTGAAATAGATGATGGCATACATAAAATATGTAAACAACTAATAACAAAAGAAGAAACTATGCAAAAACACCATACCACATGGATCCCATAAATACAGCTGCAACTCATATTAATTTCCTTGCCAAACTGCTTACAATGATGTACAATCAAGCTCAGAGCATCCAAGTGAATCCAACCCTTGAAAATGAGAAAGAAAATACATCATATAGACATTTAAATCCCCCATCATAACCATCATGGGTCGAAACCATGAGAAGAGGATTTGTTTCAACCATTTCCAAATAAGGACCAGGAATCTAGGCAGTCAAACAACTTGCCTTTAAAAGTAGGGAAACTGATTCGTTTGCCTGAAAACCACCTCTAACTAATGAATCTATCCTATAACACTATTTTACCATTACATTTACATGTTATGTCATCAATTAAATTAGTGAAATCATCCATGAGGAGAGAGAAATCAATTTGACAATCAAAATAGGTGAATTTGAGTTTCTTGAGCAACTAGTCCTAAGCGCAGCGAGACTTTCCACTTGATTTTGGAGGCCCTCCCCTTAGCCAAATTGAGCCCATGATAGCTCATCGGAAAGGCCCTCAAGTCTAGTTTCCGGAAAACCTAAAATTTGTGAATTTAGAGGTCATTTTACCCCCCAAAACTTGAATCTCCCAAGACTGCTTCTGTGTGTCCAAAAAGAGGCATAAAGGTCATTTTTTGGTAGTTTTTGGACCTTTTGGTGAACCAGAACTACTCCAAAACTTCTGAAAATTTCTACGGTGCATGTCCTCATAATTCTGAATCCAAAAATTCCAACTTTTTCTCCAATGGATGCCTCAGGAAAAAGCGCAGTGCCAGTGGGGTTGTGCTTCTAGGCAAAATTTCAAAAATGCAAAAAATTCTCAAAATTTCCCCAAATTTGGCATGGAACACCACCATCAACTAATTTGATGGACTAGGGAGGCATCAGCCAACATCTTCAATCTATCTTGCTTCCTTTTGCCTTCCAAAGCTCTCCTTAGTCTAGCCTTTAGTTTTCTAATCCTCATGTTACAAATTTTGTTGCGGGTCATGTAATGGTATGCCATGTGTCAGAGCATTTTCTTATCCCTGTTGGCCTTTTCAGTAAGTCCTTCAAGATGTATTTTGACTCACTCAAGACAAGTTTCCCTATCATTTTCAATCTCCTTCTTAATAGAATTCAATGTGACATGAGCCTCTTTGACAATTTGCCTATTTTCTTTCACCATTTCTAGCTCCATGAGGACTTGTTTGTCACTCAACTATTTGTTTTCCTATTCCAAGTATTTGATGATGAATTTGGATCTCTCTAAGTTGTCTTCCAAAGCTTGTATTTGAGCTTCCCTTTCCTTTATGATGATGTCCTTGATAGTTTCTTTATCCTGAGTCTCCAAGTTAATGATATTAACTCCATGATGAGTATAGCGTTGTTGCGGCTCCTCATGCTCAATCAAGTCAAAATCTCTTTCCTCCTCATCAGCAAGATCTTCCTCCTGCATTTTTTCCTTGCCTTTGCTCAACTGCTCAACCTATACCTGTTTTGTCAATGTAGAAGGCAAAGCCCCTTCCACACCTTGTGGAGATAACATTTGCCTGTGGACTGATGAAGAGGTCAAGGTCCCTTCCACACCTTGTGGAGCAAACACTTGCCTAGTAGTTGCAAAAAGTTTTCTTGTGCAAAAAGTACAATGGAATCTGAGTAGTTTTGGTTTCGTTGACCTCTTTCCTTGTTTCCCCATGGCTAGAAGGCCCACCTTCTTCTTGATGCACTGGTGATGGGATCTGTGGACCTTTGAACATCTCATGAGAAATGAAAGTCTCTCAAGGAATGTTAAGAAGACTGAGATGGTGAAGAACAATGATTTTGATTAAGGAGTAATGATAGATGATGTTCAATTGCTAAGGGTATGGCTTCTTCTACACAAGGTAAGCTATTTTGTCAATATTTCTAAACAAGAAGTATGGGAGATTCATCATCTTTACCCTGGTGAAGTACATGAGGAATATGATATGGTAAGCATACAACCGGGAGAGTCTGCCTTCACAAGTGAAATATTTGATGATAATCCTCATCAGTGGAACATACCTGCTCTCCAAAAATTTAAAGGGGAAAAGTCCCTTTACCTGTTTCCTGTATTGAGCCTTGATATAAGGCTCATAGTAATGCTCATGAAGGTCTTGACCCTTGTACCATTTCTCACCCACATTCGGGATTCTAGTGGCCTCTGAAATGACAGTTGGTGATATTTTGAAGGTTACTCCGGCAAGTGTCACCTCATGGTTATGCAAATAAGCCAGAAAAAGTCTGGACAACTGATGATGAAATTGAGCTCTTTCCACTAGTTCACAGAATTCAAAACATCCTTGGTGTTTGAAACAAGACACTGCAAGTTGGAAATCCTGTAATTTTCTTAAATTGGTGGGCTCTTCTCTTATGATTTTTCTTCCCTTGTGGGGCATTCTGTGCCTATGTCTCTCTAGAGAACTATCATTGGTTGTCTCTTCCTCATACTCAAAATCACTACCTCTGTCCATGATTTAGCTCACTCTCTTAGTTTGCACAGTTTTAACAATGTATGGGATGGGTGGTATGTGCAATGGCTTGGAGGAATGGATGTAAGTGAAGCTATGCACAAAACATGAGAGGTAGAGGGTTTAGGGAGTAATAAATGGGTGGTAGAAAGTGAAAATAGGGTGGGGATTAAGGGTTTAGTTTATGAGGTGAGTGGTAGGGAGAATCAAAGAAACTAGGGTTTTATAGTGGAGATTAGAGTTTTATATTTGAGAGAGAAAAACCATGAAATTCTTCACAAATGCAAACTAAATAACAAGAGGCACAATGATAATTACTTGCCAAGTGTTGAATAGGAGGAAATTTGGCATAAATTGGAAGCTGGGAATGTTTTTGGGCTTGGCTGGCCTAAGCGCAGCGCCACAACCGAGGAGCGCAATGCCACCCCAGGAGTGCAGCGCCCATTGTATTTTACACTGTGAAAAAAGTTTTTAACTACAGCACCAGTCTGTAAGCACAGTGCCACTTCCCAGTAGTGTAGCACCTGGCCAAAACTTCCAGAAGCGCAATGCCTTTCTCTCTAAGTGCAACGCCCGACTTCTTTGCTCACAAACACTTGCTCCTTTAAGTTTTTCTCTCCTTGGGCTTTAGAAAACATGGCATAATGACTTTGAAATTAGGATGGGAGTGTTTTATATGAACTCCATTTGATTTTTTCTTTCGAAAAACCCACTTTTCTAATGTCTATTTATCCTTTTAAATACTCTGTTTTTTCATGCTTGTTTTCATTTTCTCTTGCAGATGGATTGATGCTCTAGAAAACTTAATTTTTTTCAGTGGCAGGTGCTTGGCAACATCACAAGATGCTTAGGAGCAGCTGTGAACAAATATTACATATAAAAAAGATAAAACCACATCATAAATGAATATAAAAACAAAATACTCTGTTTTCACCTCAAAACAAGCTTTGAGGTGAGAACTACATTCGACTTTCAAACTGATAAATTATGGCTTTATCAATCATTATTGGCCTCCTCATGTCCTTGTTGATCATTATTGGCATGTAATAACTCGATTTGACAATGGTGGGACCCTAAAACCTAATGAGACCAAACCCTAAGACCTAATGAAATGAATTTCAAAGTGAACATGAACTATGACTGAAATATATTAAAGAGGATCAACAAGTACAAATCATGAGGGAAAAATTGGATGTAAACCCTACCATCAGTGAATCAATGACCTAATGGAATGCAAACCCATCAGTATGGGACTCCTACTATGAAATGAAAAAGCGCAGATTTTGATCATTGATGGCAGTTTGAAGACACTGACACTAACACAATCTAATAGTTATTATGTATAAACACAATATGAATTTAAAATATAAAGAGGTTTATGAACACTCAAAAAATAGGTATGTTAAAAAATTAAAAATATAAATAAACTAGAGGTATGGTAAATAAATAAAAATATAAATAAACTAGACGTATGGTAAATAAATAAAACCTTTTTTTTTATATTTACTCCATAAACCTCTTTATATATAAGGAGACTATAAACATATGCTTTATTGAGGTGAAGCCTATGGGCCAAATACCATTTTAATACCATGGGCTAAATAGTGTGGGCCAAATACCACATTTATAAAATAGGTATGGTAAATTAATAAAAATATAAATAAAGTAGAGGTATAGTAAATAATTAAATAAAAAAATTATATTTATTCCATAATTCACTTTATATTTATGAATACTTAAAAAAGAGGTTTTATTTAGGTGAAGCCTATGTGCCAAATGCCATGGGTCAAATTATTATTAACGCCATGCAAAAAATATTATTAACCCTAATATTAATATTAATAAACTAAATATGACACATGGTATTGACCCATGGTATTCACGTGGAATGTAGCCTATTTAATGGGGGAAATTAAACCAGCATAGATCCATCTTTACTTTGGATCTACTAAGCGTCGAGAGGGATCAAATATCTTTATATGCCAACTATCATAGAGATCCCTCTTGGGGCTTGGTAGATCCACAGTAAAGAAGGATCTATGCTCTTAATAAAGACTAATAATAACTTCATAATTTAAATAATTTTTGTGATTTTTTTATTGTTCACAATATGAAATGTATGATGAGGCATGTGTTTTGTTGCTTTTCCATGTTCACCAAGTATATAATTTATATGGTTGTACTAGTTGAATTGAAATGTAAAAGGGGCATAATTAACTTTGAGATATATTTAATCCCTTTATCATCCACCTATTATTTATTGATAATTAAATTAAAATTCCAGAAGCCCTATTTCAAAATAGACACAGATATCAATATAAAAAGTACACCAACTATAAATGCCTTTTGAGGGTTTAAAGTACACCAACTATAAATGGCTTGTGAGGGGTTATTGTTATGAGCTCATTGGATCATAGAGGATATACAATACCAAGAGGAAATATTTTAATACTATTTTAGTTACCTAAAATAAATAGTTTGTAAAAGTTGATAGGCATCATTCATGTGAGGCATCGAAATGCTTACTTTATAATACATCTCACATCACCGAGGTTAAAAAATGTCATAAAAACTAACTAAATTTTAAGGTTATTTGAAATTATTACTATTATTTATTAAAAAATTTAATATATAAATTAAATAAATATACATTTAAATGTATCAAAATTCTTAATAATGGAGATTCATCTCACTTACTATGGAGATATTTTCTTACAATTCTATAGGCCAATAACATGGCTTATCAACACTACATGTCCAGGAAACCATAAGTCATTGCATTTCATATGACATTTTTTTTCAATTAATACATTTAGTCAAAAAGGGAAAAAAAGACAATGTAACACCCCTCACTTGTGTACTACATTATTATAAACCTAAGCTAAGTTAAAGCTAGGTTTGATATCCTCCCTTGTGTGTTAAATGTTGTAAACCTAAGCGAAGGAAAGCTAGATTTGATACCCTCCCTTGTGGGTTAAACTATTTTACACCTAAGCTAAGGAAAGCTAGGCGATATGTAATATGAAATGAAAATGTATTATCAAATAAATTAATAAAATAAATCACTTGGAGGGTGGAGCATCAAGAGAGAGGAGATGCTTGCCAAATCCCATGAGGAATGGGATAGAGATGAATCTTTCATGATAAGCTTCTAGATAGGATTCTAGATAAGATTGGATGGATTGGATATCCATCAGATGGATGGGAGATAAAGGCCCATTGGACATAAAAGCTTTGCGGTTGATAAACACAAGCTTTTATGTGGAAAAGCATCATGGGAGATAAAGACGATATTTTTTGGATAAGACCTAGGCAAATGGAAAAATCCATAAAGCAAGACACCGCTAATGGTAACTAAATCATGAAAGAGGGTATTAAATACCGAGTGCATCGATCAATTGAGGATAGTTAATCCTTGACAAGATCTTCGGCTCGGGGCAGTGAAAGGTGATTCATGGCTGCATGGTGGTGCTCCTCCCTCCAAGTGAGGTTTAGTTGGTGGCAGTTGCATGGAATCTATTGTATGTTGTTTGGTTTCTTGGATATTACTTCAGTTCTTTCAGCATATATGCTTAGTTGTAGGTGCGATGATAACTATACATGGTAAATGGTTTAGGTTCTATTGAGGTGTTCTCGTTCCTTACTTTTATTGCGTAAGATATATGTTGATGACACTATTTGTGTTCATGTAATTGATTTCACTCTTATGCATGTGGATGAGTAAAATGTCCAATGAATCTAAATCTAATCATCATTATGTTAAAGGAACATAGTTTTTATTTAATGTTATATTACATCTCTCGGGAGATAACAGGTAAAATACATAGATGCATGCATTTCATGATATACTCTATGATAGTTCGATTAACTATTACATGTGTACTCAAGGAGGCTTGCTTAGCCCTCCTACCTATTTTATAAGAGTTGAGTAAGTCTTTCGAATTATGATTCTGATGAATGGCTGGGCTAACTGCATTAGACTTAAGTTAATTAATTTTGTTGGCAAACTTAAACAATGAATGTTAGGTCTTACATGAAAGAACTAGTTTCTTTCTACAAATTTATAAAATTGTGCTTAATGATGGAGCTCAATAATAGTGTTCATGAAGTGATTTAGGTTAATGTACTAATGGATGTGGTTAAATTCTAACTGTAGTGAGACCAAATCCAAAGTTTAAGGGGCCTAGGGGTGAAATTCCCGGGTAGGCTAAGGAGCTTTGTTACAAATGGTATCAAAGCTAAGTTCAAACTTTACGACCTATGGACTCATCCACCTCAATTATAATAAAAATCCTATAAGGACCATAACCCCAAAATTTACCTCAGAAATTTAAGCATATGGAATTTATGGCCGCCAAGGTAAATTAAGGTTCTTCAAAGAAGAATCCAAATGTTAACAAGGTTATTGAGGGATTAATAACATATAGATATTAAATTCGCTATATATATGTTGAACTTTGTTGGTCAAAAATTAAGAATTGGTAAATTTTGAAGAAGTGGTGAAGGAACTTCAACAAACCCTACCATGGTTTCTATTAATTTAAGGGCACCTCCCCAATGCCTACATGAAACGTTGATATATATATATATATTGGTAAAGCCGTCTCATCCCTAATACCCAAAAGCCAAAATAAAATCTTATTTATACTTGGTACGGGGTTGTGTGAAAACTATGACAGGCATATGTGTTATTTCATTAGGACAAGTCAACATTCTGCTGGACTGTAAAGAAATTAGTTTAGCAATGGAAGGATAACAAGATCCAATAATTGTCGTTTCATGTACTCCACGCCTCGGGAAGCAACTGCCACAACAAGCTTCCACCTACTGCTCCACTGCTTCTTATAGAAGTCAACACGCTGTTGCATAAATGTATCTCTATATCCATCCACTCTTTCTGAAACCCCAAATTCTATGAAAAGGACAGGCATGTTAATTTCTACACTGAGTCTTCTATGTGAGACACATCCAATTTTCTGCCATTCGTGTATGAAAAAACCACGTCATATAAAATATGATGGTGATATTAAATAACATAATTACTCGTGGGTTCTAGGTGTAAAGATCCTTATCCAGGGAGGGTTTCGAGACCTATGTTAGTTACCCTTGGCCAACAATAAAAGAAGGAGCGAAACTCTAATCCATTGGGATGAAGGAATTAACCTTCTAATAAAAAAACGCTCAACAAATGACCATCTCCTCGCTCACCTTGGAGGCTCGGTTGTCAAACTAGTCGAATGGATGGAACATGGTTTTGTCAAATCAAGGAAAACAAATTGTTTGCCATTAAGTGAGAAAATAGGATGTACTATAATATCATCTCACACTACTCGTACGGCTCCTTATTTAGATTAAGGGGCATTGTTGACTACACATGGCTAATCTTCACTTGTGGCAATGTGCTGGCCCTCTATGTTGTTAGGTGCAGCCCTTAATGGACCAATCGGCTATAGTGGATTGGTCTAATCAACTACCTACACCCCCGGTGAATGAAGTTGATCCCATGTGTGCAAACTTCTCTCTCTACAACCGGCTCCTCCATAATACCGAAATGCCGACATAAAATCTAATTTGTGCATAATGCATGCTGAGTATGGGGATGTATAGAATAAATAAAACCCAAAAACTGACCATAAGATTTTTCCCCAAGTAATGTCACGAAGTTTTTGCGCGTTCAAAATAAGGTTTGAAGTCATTAATGTAAAATATTACTTGTTTGATTTTTGACATAAAATGTTTATGTTGTAATTTGAACTTGGAATTTCTGCTGATAATTGGAAATGATAAAATCACTAAGAAGTGTGAAAAAAATCCAAAGGGATAGAATATAATCGGTTCATAAAAACAAGACAAAACATGAAATGTAATTTAGGCAATTCAAAAATGAGAAGAGATAACAACGGTATTAGAGTTAGAATCAAATCTGGTTTTCATTAATACATTGATTCGATAGTTGTATCATAATCCAAACACCTCAGTAACCTATGCATGGTCCAATAGGACGCGGTTATGGACAACCATAGAAATGGCATTAATTCAAAACACAAAAAATAATAATCTGGAATCACCCTAAGATTGCTATTTCTTTTTGGGTAAGTCACCTCTCTGTTTGCCGAATTGTCAGTTGTTCTTATCACTCACCTGCATTCCATTGATGACTATCACCCACTAGCTCCCCAAGAGGCGAGAATGCCAGATGTTCATATGGATTATGGATAAGTTTGTTGTTTCTTTGTAATGTGACCTTTCAGGTTGTTTTATCACAGAGTTGGATTCTGATAACGATCAAGTCCGATTTAAGAAATGTTTTAAAAGTAGAAGGATAAGGTTATCTGATGCAAAGGAGAAAAGACAAATATAATGCATATGCCATTCTTTTAGTGCTCTATTTTTCAATGGACGTGGATATCATATGTTGTTCAATCGATATATATGGACATATCCTGTCTAAACGGAATGCAGAAGTTCACACTAATCTTGCCATTTATTTGAGCTCGAAGAAGACCCAAGTATTATCTAATCTTTGGGTCCTCAATTTGGTGGGTTTAGCAGTAATGGAAGTATGTCGGGTTACAAATAATAGTGAGTATTGTCTTAAATAATTACAACTCTATAATTTGCGTTAAAGTGTAGCTACCATGAATACATAGGTTTAGAGTTTATGTTATTTCCTGCAATACCTAAAGCTTCGCTAAATCGGATATATATATATATATTTGTGTTTATTATGACGATGGAGTTGTTGGTATACGACCAAAAAGTCCCACATTGACTAGAAGTGGGGAGGATCATGGGTATATAAGGATGGACAAATATCTCCATTGGTATGAGGCCTTTTGGGGTAAAGCCCAAAAACAAATGCATGAGGGCTTAGGCCCAAAGTGGACAATATCATACCATTGTGGAGATAGGCAGCCACGCAGTTGCAGCTATAGAGAAAAAAATGACGGGATGTTGAAGGATTCCTCCCTGAAGGTTCATGTCTGCGAGTTCGGATTTTCCCCTAGAATGCGTCTCTCTATTCATTTTCAGGGGTCTCAAATTGTTCCAAGCATCCGTTTATGTGTATCGTTATTTGGTACTATTCTTGGTTTTTAAACACTATGCAATCTCAGGTGGCCATTGGGTGACTCTATTTATATGCATTTGTAACACTTCCGTAAGGTTGTTTTAGAATTTAGCCGTCCTCGATGACCAGATTTCACAATCAACAAATTGTTTGTTTTGGTCTTTGGAATGGATTGGTAAGTAGTTTTACTCTGGTTCTTTGCAAATCAAAAAAAGATTTTTGATGTAGAGTATTTTCAAAAAATCAATGAAAATACTAGCTTCTAGAAAGTGAATGTACGATTTCACAATCAACAAATTGTTTGTTTTGGTCTTTGGAATGGATTGGTAAGTAGCTTTACTCTGGTTCTTTGCAAATCAAAAAAAGATTTTTGATGTAGAGTATTTTCAAGAAAATCAATGAAAATACTAGCTTCTAGAAAGTGAATGTACCCATGAAAACAATATTTCATCTAATAAATTGATTTTCCCAAGTTCTAGAATCATGAACGATTTTAGGGATTAGTTCGAATGAGGATCCGATCCTTAGTTTTTGTTGTTGTTATAAATGTAGCCTACAGGCATGTAAAACAATGGCCATTAGATGAAGAGCAGGCCTGTCAGGACCATAAAGGCCAGGAGATGTAATTGTGTATTTCTTTAATAAATATATACAAATTGTGTTAACTAGTGAGGAGATCCGTTATCGGTCGATCATTGTAAAGATCGATGTTGTTTGTAAGCAGAATTGGCCTTGCATATAATGGTTGTGTGATCCAACATAAGATGTTGTGTGTAGGTGGGGGGAATGCAAAATATTGATGTTGCATGTATTTGTGTTAGCCAACCAGAGCGAATGTGCAGAGGAAGAGATGGAACAATCCATGTGAATGTTAAAAGTTAGTTGATCTAAGGTGCTTGGTTAAATAATTTATTTTTATTTTTTGTTATCATGTACACATCAGACTTATAGCGACTTACCATTGATTATAAAATCTACTTTATAAAAAAGGGATGATGCTTAACATGAGATTATACCGATTTTAGTATGTTTCAGTTATATATCATAAAATAAAATATTCCTTGTTTTTTTTTTTTTTTTGTGATTTTTGTAAATAAAAAATCCCATAGGGCTTTGGATTGATGGTGAATGGGTTCATTGCTAAGGCACTCCTTGTGAGAGGTCACTTGTTCAAATCCCCGTGGGTGCTTACCTACCAAAAAAATTATTTTTGTAAATAAAAAAAAAGGAGAAAATGTTAAAAAGAATTGAAGGACATAGGGGGTGTTAACACATTAACCAAGGTAAGGTATGGTAAAGAACGAAGAATTTGTTTCTAAATATGTTTGCTTGTGGGTAGGGTCAAATTATGCATAAGGCACCATGAATGAATATTGCAAAATTAGAAACTTTTGAGATATGTGCAACATAGATTTGAAAACTCCTTTGGAAGAACTTGGAAATTCTACATGGAAAAAAGTAGTTTGTGTGGGGTTAATAACTGCTCATTTGGAATTGTGTAGAAGAGTTAAATCTGTATGGATAATAAATTTTCAGGAAATTTTCTACCTATAAAATTTGATTATTTTGTTGGTTTAAATTTATATGAAGTTCTAGTTATAGTTATGACACGTAGTTTGTGTGGGGTTAATAATTGCTCATTTGGAATTGTGTAGAAGAGTTAAATCTGTATGGATAATGATTTTTCAGGAAATTTTCTACCTGTAAAATTTGATTATTTTGTTGGTTTAATTTTTTATGAAGTTCTAGTTATAGTTATGACACTGAGGTAGTAGCATTATGTATAATGAAAAGGTAAGGTATGGTAAACAACGAAGAATTTGTTTCTAAATATGTTTGCTTGTGGGTAGGGTCAAATTATGCATAAGGCACCATGAATGAATATTGCAAAATTAAAAACTTTTGAGATATGTGCAACATAGATTTGAAAACTCTTTTGGAAGCACTTGGAAATTCTACATGGAAAAAAGTAGTTTGTGTGGGGTTAATAACTGCTCATTTGGAATTGTGTAGAAGAGTTAAATCTGTATGGATAATGATTTTTCAGGAAATTTTCTACCTGTAAAATTTGATTATTTTGTTGGTTTAATTTTTTTATGAAGTTATAGTTATAGTTATGACACTCAGGTAGTAGCATTATGTATAATGAATGATTTCATTGTTATGCCTGTGACTCTCATTACTTAAAAGGTAGCTACATTGTAGGTAGTTTCTATGGCTTGAGGCTATGCAACCATCTTACTTATTATGAAAACTACATGGGACCATTATACTGAAGTGGAACACATTACAATAACCTTATTGTGGGATGTACATATATGGGTGTATGAGGCATCTAGTAAATTTAAATGTAATCATCATTACGAAACATATCATACCTATGGTTAACTAGAAAAACATTCATAAATAAGACCAGGGTGCATGAGAAATCAGTATGGTATGAACCCCTAATTCAATTAAATGATATTTAACAATCTATTTAAAATAGATTGATATCATAATTTGTACCAAGAAATCTTGAGAGGATCTCTTATGAGATTGCATTGATAAGGTGTGTGGACAACATAAGGAAATGTTGTGTGATTCAAACAAGAATTCATAAAATAACTCAGCTTTTGGTAAAAGGTGATTTAATGTTAAGAATGAGCACACATGTAAATACCCTTAGATCATAAACACTTACAACTACAAGTGTAAGATGGTAAGTAGTAAAAACTTTCATGTATGAATACATGGAATTATGCATGGTCAAAAAGTTGTTTAAGCATAAATACGGCGACAGTAAAACATAGGAGGTGAATTAATGATCTCATGAATATTAAACTTCAACAAATATGAGTTAATAATCTGATTTAGAACATTAAGCAAAAGATATTCATGAATCCAATAATATGCGATTGAAATTGTAACCACGTGACAACTAGAATTGATTTACACATGACATAAAAACTTTCTTAATTACATAGATGAACCATGAAAAATGAATGTTTGTATGATACTGACATAGTGGAAAAATATGTGGATAAAGTTTATGTCATGCAGGTGACACCATGAGGATGGTATTATAGGTTGTACCACAACTCGACTATGTACAACAATACATATGGGACCATATAACTACATATGCTACAAGCTTGAAAAATGAAATGTGTATTGGTGTGTATAACATACCTTGTGTGCAGGTATGCACTAGTCATTGAATGGATGTTTGGCCATGTAAACAAGCCTCGAGGTTACCAAGAAGAAGGAAAGTAAGTTGGTATAAGTAACTATGGTTAATCGCAGTTTGATTACAATTAATATATGTATATGAATATATATTGTGATGCGAAATAATCCGTTATGACCTTGTAGACATATTAATGTGGAAAATATGATTCTTAATGCATTGTATGCATAGAGACTACAAGAAGCATGTGTTCGACAAGAATAGAAATGCTTGAAAGAATGCAAGCAGAGGACATGCATTCTTTAGATAAAATAAATGATAATAAATAGCTTCTTTAATAGTAAGAGATTATGACATTTATCATAGTTAAACTTTGCATCGATAAATTATCACAAATGGATTGAAAAAAAATGTGTGACAGGTAGCTACGGAAGGAGAGATGCTCGGAGCACTCCTTGATACCGATGTAGCTATGGAAGGAGAGATGCTGGGATAACTCCTTGTGACAGATGTACATTAGAAATATTGCATCAGATGGCAAATCCATGAGAGCTGTTGATTAGAAACCCGCTACTTGTAAACGAGAACATGATGTAGTGATTCACCGAGGACAGTGTAAAATTTAAGGGGGGAGTATGTAACACCCTTCCCTTGTGTACTACATTATTGTAAATCTAAGCTATGTTAAAGCTAGGTGTGATATCCGCCCTTGTGTGTTAAATGTTGTAGACCTAAGCTGAGGAAAGCTAGGTTTGGTACCCTCCTTTGTGGGTTAAACTATTCTACACCTAAGCTGAGGAAAGCTAGGTGATATGTAATATGAAAAGAAAATGTATTATTAAATAAATAAATAAAATAAATCACTTGGAGGGTGTAGCAACAACAAAGAGGAGATGCTTGCCAAATCCCATGAGAAATGGGATAGAGATGAATCTTTCATGATAAGATTTTATATGGGATTCTAGATAAGATTGGATGGATTGGATATCTATCAGATGGATGAGAGATAAAGATCCATCGGACATAAAAGCTTTGCGGAAGATAAACACAAGCTTTTATGTGGAAAAGCATCGTGGGAGATAAAGACGAGATTTTCCAGATAAGACTTGCACAAATGGAAAAATCCATAAAGCGGGATGCCGATAATTGTAACTAAATCATGAAAGAGGGTATTAAATACCCAGTGCATCGATCAATTGAGGAGAGTTGATCCTTGGCAAGATCTTTGGCTTGGGGGAATCAGAGGTGATTCATGGTTGTGTGGTGGTGCTCCTCCCTCCAAGTGAGGTTTAGTTGGTGTTAGTTGCATGGAATGTATTGTATGTTGTTTCTTTTCCTCGATATTACTTCAATTCTTTCATCATATATGTTTAGCTATAGGTGCGATGATAACTATACATGATAAATGATTTAGGTTCAATTGAAGTGTTCCAGTTCTTTACTTGTCTTGCGTAAGATATATGTTGATGATACTATCTGTATTCATGTTGATTTCACTCTTATGAATGTGGATGAGTAAAATGTCGAGTGATCTAAATCTAATCATCGTTATGTTAAAGGAAGATAGTTTGTATTTAATGTTATATTACGTCTCTCGGTACATAATGGGTACAAGACATAGATGAATGCATTTCATGGTATAGTCTATGATAGCTCGATTAACTATTACATGTGTACTCCACGAGGCTCGCTCAGCCCTCCTACCTTGTATGAGAGTTGAGTAAGTCTCTCGAATTATGACTCTGATGCATGGTTGGCTAACTGCATTAAACATAAGTTAACTAATATTGTTGGCAAACTTAAATAATGAATGTTAGGGATTACATGAGAGAACTAGTTTCTTTCTACAAATTTATAAAATTTTGCTTAATGTTGGAGCTCAATAATACTGTTCATGATGTGATTCAGATTAATGTATTAATGAATGCGGCTAAATTCTAACTGTAGCGAGACCAAATCCCATGTTTAAGGGGCCTAGGGGCGAAATTGGCGAGTAAGCTAAGGAGGTTCGTTACAAACAACTATTTTTGAAATAAATATAACATTTGGTTTGAGACTACTATCAAAAATATTTTACAATATTTTATAGTGGTTAAATCTCTACCATCCATTAAATAATTGTTCATAAATAAATTTAATAGTAGAGTTTAGGCTTCTGTGATCCATATCAAGTTTACAAAGGATTTTTGCCTCTCTAGATTAATTTATTTATTTTTATTATTTTTATTTATTTATTTATTTTTTATTTTTTTTTCCCTAGATATAATTTTTTAATATTTATCTTTAACTAACTATTATTAGGAATTATTTTTAGGTACTAATTGAACATCACTGTTTAATTATTTTTAATATTTTTAATTATTTATTAATATTTTTTTATCATATTATTATTTTATTTAATGGACTAGGCCCCCGAGGTTAACATTTTTAGTAAATAGGGTTTTTGATCCCTGGACCTAGTCAAAAGTAGTCGTTGTCTTTTTAGCCCTTGGAGGCTTTGCTTTGTCTATTTAACCTGCTAAGCTGGATCTGTTTCTTCAACTTGTCCTGAAGATGAACCACACTGGTTGGTTCGTCGACAAATGATGTCTCATGTGATCTTGGCCGAAAAATCCTTTGTAAAAAATAAATTTAAATTTTGAAAATAGTAGTGTAAAATAATTAATTTGTATCAATAATTATTCACAAATAAATTTAAATTTTGGAAATTGTGTTGTAAAATAATTAATTTGTATAAGATTTAGTTTTACTATTTTGTTTTTTTTAACCAATAAAAAAATTTAGACTGAATGTATTTAAAAAAAAATTAGACTAAATTTTTTTAAGTTATTAATTTTTTTTTTAACCAAATCTCATGAGAAAAAGTCTAGAATACTATTGTGAAAGTTAACCATATCTCGTAGAATATCCAGAGTAGCATGGCACAATTTAAATGACCACCGATCAATTTTTACCCACAAATTCCAACTAGCACCGACCTAGATTGATTATAACTTGCAATATATATAGAGAGAATTTGGAGGTGATAAACAGCATTATTATCTTGTCTGCCATCACGAGTTTGTCTCGATGGCGTTGTCCATCTATATAGGCTATTCGACAAGGGCAGTGAATATTCAGTAAGTTTTCCCCCAAAATCGCTCAAAAACCGCTTGGGTGAAGTGACAGTGCGAGGTGATCGAGGATAAACTAGGGAATATCTAATGGGTCTCTAGCGGAGTTATCTGTGAATTAGAGCGATTTTGGCAGCCTAGGGTTTCATTTCTGTGTTTTCTTTTGTTTTTTTGTTTCGCCTGGCCATTGGCAATTAAAAGGTCACTTGGGTGTAGATTTCCGTCCACAATGCAGAATGGAATTCAGAACGGCGATGGATCGGCTTCGACCTCGAGATCGGTTACCAGCACTGTCAATGGGTCACACAATTTCGTGATAGAGGGTTATTCTCTGGTCAAGGGCATGGGCGTTGGCAGGCACATTTCCAGCCAGACTTTCTTTGTGGGAGGTTATCAGTGGGCTATTTATTTCTACCCGGACGGCACAAGTCCACAGGATAAATCGCGTTATGTTTCGGTTTTCATAGCGCTGGCCAGCAAGGGCACTGACGTTCGCGCTACCCAGGTATTGACGTTGGTGGATCAAAGCGGGGAGGGAAAGGACAAGACGCTCTACAGCCATGCGCGCCCGGGGCGGGAGAGACGCCCTCACATTTTTGAGGTTCAAGGAAGCAGGTGGGGTTACAACCGGTTCATCGAACGGGCTGCACTTGAAACATCCAATTACCTCAAGGATGATTGCGTGAAATTACATTGCACGGTAGGTGTTGTGGTCTCTGGCAACGAATACGCTGGGTTGCACACCACAGCTGTTCCTGAATCAGAGTTAGGTTTAAATTTTGGTGCACTTTTAGAAAATCAGGAAGCCTCAGATGTAACTTTTGATGTGGCTGGGGAGAAATTTCGTGCTCATAAACTTGTCTTAGCTGCACGATCCCCAGTATTCACAGCAAATATTTTTTCTTCTTCAAAGCAGAATAATGATGTTGTTATTATAGACATGGAGCCTAGAGTGTTCAAGGCTATGCTGCATTATATTTATACAGAAACCCTTCTTGATGAAGAGCCATCTCCAGCCGATTCATCTTCTTCTTCAACAACTGAGATACTGACAGAGCGCTTGTTTGCCGTAGCAGATGCGTATGGTTTGCGGCGACTGAGGCTACTTTGTGAATCAAAATTATGCAGAAGCATATCTGTAAATACTGTTGCCTCCACTCTTGCTCTGGCTGAGAGTTGCCATGCTACTGGCTTGAAAGCTGCATGTCTCAAATTTGCGACACAAAATCTTCCAGAGGTTATGCGTTCAAAGGGTTTTGAGTGTTTGCAACAGAAATACCCTTTACTTCTGTCAGAACTTCTAAAGGCAGTTGTTGGCTTTGAGGATGATTGCAGCAGCAGAGAAAATCGCAGGAGTGTCTGCGAACAACCTTCCGATGCTACTGATATTAATGGCTGGGATCAACCTTCCGATGGTACTGATATTGATGGCAGGAGAGTAAGACCAAGAAATAGCATTCACAGTTTGGACTTGTCTGTGGATTGTCAATCAGAAAGTAACGACACTGTTGAACATTAACTGAGGCCGACTATCACTGTTTGTGTGTGTCTGTGGATGCTGAGAAGGGCATTGGCTAGAAAGTTGAACATCAGTCCAGAGGATTTATGATGCCCATTTCTAAGATAGTTTTTTTGGGGATTGCCTTGGTCCTCCAGCAGGCCTCCCTGTGCTTCTTTATTTAGCATTGTTATTTACAATTGTTGTGGAAGTGTGATTTGGTGCTCATCTTATTTCTCACCACTTTGACAACCTTAAAATTTTGATAATAATAATTATATTTTGGTGAGTGCTTTGGTCCTCACACTAGGCCTCTATACTCCTTTATTAACCATAGTTGGTGGAAGTGTGATTTGGTGCCCATTTTCCTTGTCAAGATGGCTCTGGCTACTAGGAATTTGTTAGTGTTTTATGCTTGTCAATATAAACTCTTGACTTAGTTTTTCTCACCCTTGGTATTTTTTGGGATAAAGGCAGTGTATTTACCCTTATAGTTGGAATTAGCTAATGGTAAACCATAGAAGAAATATCTATTATGTAATACAATTTTTATTTTTTATTAATGCAATGCTTTTGTAGCTTGCTAAAAAAATTAATAATTAAACTAATTAAAATCTATGTTAACTCCAAAACACTCAAGTACCAAAAAAATCTATATTGGTAATAAAATTGTTGATAAGATGTTGATGTTATGAGCGATATCTTGGATGTGTATAGTGGAATGATGGAATACTTGAATTTTTTTATTTAGTAAAACCTAAACGAGATAAATCACCTTATCCCATAAAGTGTAGTGAATTCCCTAGGGCTTAATGCATTGGAACATTAGATATGTTGCATCAAATATCAAATTTTGTAAATGTTGTCCATCTCCAACAATATAATTAAAAATATCATTTTGAAAAAGATAGAAGACATATGAAACATTGTACCTTAAAAGTTATCATATATTTAGAATATGCATTTTAGTTAAAACCATTATTTGTTTTCTACAAAACAAAAGAAAACTATGTTAGTTGATGGGAGGTGCAACTTTATTCATGCTTGCTAGTTATAAATAGATAGAAATGATAAATATTTATTAATAAGCTCCAAATTTTATACTAAGAGAAATATCGAGAACAAAGTATAGATTTAGTTCAAGCATACCCAGTCAATGGTGTAGAAGAGAGACCATAACCTATAATGGTTTTTTCTCTAGCACATAGTAGTTTCATTACATAAATATTTAATCATGACACACATATCTTTAGTTTATTGAAAGATTGGTCAGTTAGATTCTCATGCTCACAAGATAGGGATTCCTTAACCTTTGTTATTGCTATTGGTTTTGTATTTCAATACATCTATGGAATTTTTTCATTTTCTTTTATGTGAATTTGCTAAGGAGTCAACCCAGTTTCATAGTAATAAACATCAATTCATTCAATTCAATATTCAACATTTATATATTTTATATGGTAATATGAAGGGACATGACCTATCTATTTATTGAACCAACATTTAATTATATCAAGTATAAATTGTTATTTTTTTAATTCAATTTTTATTTTATATAATTTGACCAAGTCAACATAGCATCACATTAAATTATGTCAGATTACATTACATAATTTTTTACACCAGTGCTTCTATATTGGGTTGTAGAGGGCTTCTTAATTCAAAATCCTATCAAAAGCACTAGACTTCCCATTTAACTAGTTCAACTACCCAAAACATTCCAATAAAAAGTTTAGTCAATCAATTTGTTATTGTAGCCATACACTTAAGGTCAATCCTAATCAAAAGTTGGATAAAGTTGTATGCCATCTATGAACAAAATATTTGATTATTCTTGTGATGATTGGAGTTGGTCCCAATGATAAAGGAACTCACTCTACCAACTAGCCAAGTACCTCTTGGCAATTTGGTTAGAATATTCTAACTGAGGGAGCATTGTAGGCCTTCATGCTCTCTAGGTGATTCTCCCTAGCCACATTACATGGCCCTAGTCAATACTATTAATATGTCAATATTCTGACCTAGGGAGAATGTCATCACCTTGATGCTACAATTTCAACATTCCCTTTAACTGAGAGAAGCATTCTTAACTTCCTGAAGTATACAAACTTCATCATGTGATAGAGGCTTGATTTTGAGAATGTCAACATCCTTCTTATTCATACAAATGCAATGGAGCTTCACTACTCCCTTACCATGTCTCAAAAATAGTGGTACTTGATTCAATGTGTTGTGACTTTTCATCATGGTCATCTTATACATGTGATCAAACAATACTGTGAGTAGATTTCGAAGATGAACTGCTTCACAACTCACCAAACTACCTAGAATATACTCAGCTTCTATAGTGTTGAGTGTGATAGATGTCTATTTCCTACTTATCCATAATATCAAAACATAACCCAAAACTTTGCTTATTTCTTCCTCATGATTCTATATGCTATATACAAAGGCTTTGGAAATGTAAAGTGGAAATTATTTACATTTATTTATAAAAATAAAGGAAAATAGGAGAAAAGGGAGATGAAGGGTAACATGTTTGTATGAGAGGGAAATTGAAGGGAAAATAGAGGAAATTGAAGGAAATAGAGGCCTCAATAATAAAAAGGCTTCTTAGGATCAGTTCATGGTATTTGCCAGTTTAGTTTTGGGAATTGGTTTTAGAGAGCAGAAGAGCACCAAGATGAGAAAGGAAGAAAAGGAAGCAAAGGAAGGACAAGAAAGAAAAGATCAACCAAGGAATAGTTGGATCAAGTGTCTACAGTGGGATTACTTGTAGGTATAAAGTTGCATGTATGATTTCCTTACTAGTTTTGGCATGCATGGTACATGCATGTGTGCATTAGGTTATCTTGTTGTCATTAGTATGGGTTTTGTCTAGTTTGACAGTGGTTTAAGCCTTGCCTTGCCATTTCTGGATAACCATGGTGTGATGGGATTCATTCTTGGTTGAGCTTTAGATTGTCGGAAGGTTTTGGATCTAGGTGAGGTGTTCTCAAGAAAATCCCAAGGGTTGGGGGTGGAGATGGGTTTCTCTGGGAATCCCTCAATAGTTGGGTAGAGACAAGAAAATTCCTGAAGGGATGGTGAAGGAATTCTAATGCATCCAATATTGGTTTGGTTTCATGATCTCAGGACTAATTTAGGTGAGATCACGGTAGCGTGAGGCTGGAGGTTGTTTAACCTATGGATTCCCTTGGTTGTTTATGTCTTGGTTTATACCATGAGATCCCACATTCATGCTTGGAATATGGCATAGTGGTGATTGGCTGAAAGAAAGATTTGGTTCAACTTAATCTATGGTCAGGTGTTTCATGGAAGTCCCTAACTTTGTTGGCTTTTGAATATGTTAATAAGAGTTATTTCCTCTGGCATTTAATGAGTAAATGTGCTTTTTAATATGTTTCTTTAATAGTTGTTCTATCATTCTTATTAATCTAGTTATATGCAAGTTATAAGCATGGTTCTATACTAGATTCTAGTCATGGCTCTTATCATGTTTTATTGGTAAATTAATGGTTATTGAATGCATGACCTAATAGATGTTATGGAGTCTACTTTGAGATGGCATTAGACCTTCTTTATTATTCTCAGATAAGTATGAGAGTTGTATCTTTAGATATACATTAACAAACTACAGATTTCATGTTCCCAATATGTTCGACGAAATAAATGTCATGGTTAGGCTTGGTTAGGTCAATTTTGTGGCTCAAATTTGTATATCCATATTTTTCTTGATTTATTTTATTATTTTGGAAAGTCTCATTAAGTTTTGGGCAGTGGTCTAGAGACAAGCCCTTAATAAGTGTTATTGATTCTAAGGTCATAGGATTATAACAGAGAAATTAGGATTGCAGTCGCTACCTTTCAAGCTTATGAACAACATTGGAGGGCTACAGTCTCATGGATACAGTGTTATTCCTATAGCTCGGAGTCTTAGTTGGTGCAAAAGCAATTTGACTCAGGGTTTGGGCACCTGGAGGGGTGGTTTACCTCTTGGAGTTCCTGTAACTCCTCAGGAAGGTTGGTAAGGTTTCATTTTGTAAACCCATTTCCTTAAGGTGAACTAGGAGGTTGAGTCATGTCATAGTAGCCCTCAGCTCATGGTTACCCTAGCAGGCTAATGAAAGTGGGTAGATATGGGAGGGGTGGCTACACATAGGCTCATCTGTAAGGCGAGGAAATGACATGGATGGCTCTACATCTACATCAATAATATCATCTCTTGTTTTAGCATTGGTAGGGATGGGAAAGTCCCTTGATTTTCCAAAGGAAACATCTTTGTAAAATGTCACATCCTCACTAAACTCAATGTTCCTCTAACTTGTAAATAATTCTTCATGAGTCTTATCTCTCAATGCTTGATGACAACTCCTATTTTCGACCTCAACAAAAATATACATAGATTCTCTCCATAGAAACATTCAAAGCCTTTAATCATGAATATTGGCTTTGGATGTTTCCATGATGGACCTGTTCTTCCTCTCACTGCCTCCATTTTATTAAGTTTTCGATACAAAAATCACCTCCCTCTTAATCCTGACATCTCTGCAAAAATATATAAAGTCATTTGAACTATATTCACCTCCTTTATCAATCCTCAAGATATTAATCTTCTTTCTAGTTTCATTTTCCACAAGAGATTTGAAGTCTTTGAACATGTTAACGGTGTAATCCATGGTCTTCCAATAGAAGATCCAAGTCTTATAGGAGAATACAGAAAGAAATATCACATAGTACAAGTGTCCTCCAAGAGATGACATTGGAATGGATAAGTTGAAGAATGTCATTTCATCTACTGATACTAGAATGAAATGGTTCCTTGACATTCCTTCCACTTGCACATCCTTGAAATACACCTTAATCTACGGAATCCCCTTAATCTAGGGTATCCCTGAAACCATCCTGCTAAAATCAAGCAAAGCGTTGCCTTCAAACATGAGAAAATCTATCGTGCCAAAGCTCACATTGATTATTGGTATCATGGAGTAATGCTTGAATTGGTAATCCAAAAACTCTATCTAGGTTTTCATTTCTAATACCAAGTGCGAGGGTTTCTCTTAATTTATATCTCCTTGGCCAATAAAGGACCTTTCCATTAATAAATGAAACTCTAAACTCTTCTCTTCCATATAAAAATGGAGACAAGATTCATATTCAAGCTCGGCACATACAACACATCATGTAGATGAATGGTTTGACAATATTCCAAAAGAAAAGAAACATATATAGATTCTTTGAAAGGATGAGTAAAATTATCTCCAAGTATAATTTTCAAATTAGTGTCCCTCTCAACCAAATTTCAGAGGACTTCATGATACCTAGTAAATTGTCAAGATGCCCAATTATCCTCGAGCCAACTATCAAAGCTATATAAATATGAGCTAGAAAGAACAACTAAAAGATAATATTCATATTGAGTTTTAGCAACATTATTATATACCTTGTGTTCTTGGACCTCTTTTTGAGTTTTTTTGGACACTTAAACACTTGCATGGGTAGCAGGACCTCTTCCTCTCCTTTTATTGTTGAAATTGTTATTACTACCATTGTTGTTGTTGTTGCTAGGCCTTTGAGCATTTCTTCTATCAGGACAATCTCAGTAAATGTGGAAAAAATTGTCACACATGTAGCATTGGACTTTGGACAAGTCCCTTCTATTATTATTGAATGCTAGATTTGGCTAATTCTTTGACTTCCATTTGGAATGCTTTCATTTCCCTTTTCCTTTCTTGACATAGGCTAAAAATGTGATAGGTTCTCCTTCCTCTTGTCTTTCAATTCTTCCTCTGGAGATGAGCCTAGATTATTCTTGAGTGCAATTTCCCTAAATATCATCAAACAAAGGGAGCTTGTTCCTGAAAATAATGCTTGTAATTAATGTCTCCTAAGACATGGGGAGTCCTTCAAGGGTGATATGCACAATCTCTCTATTAGCTATGACGTCTCCAATGAAAATAATTTGATCTCTTATTCGAGAGTTCCTCATGAAGTAGGTTGTAATATATTGAGGATTTTTCATCTTGACGTCATGATGTTGACTCTTCAAGGAAATGACTTAGTTGATATTGTTGACCTCATACATATCAATTAATTTATCATACATCTCCTTTCACTTATTCACCTTCGACACATAGGTGATGAGATGATTTCTAAGAGAGTAAATGATAATCTTCTTGGCCTTGATCTCACCCTTCTTTTACTTGGACTTGGCATTTGCATTGGAATTCTCGGAGTTTCAGTTACTTGGCCTTGCACATATTCCATCACATAATTCTCTTCAAGAGTAAGATCCAGTCTACCCCACCATGTTGCAAATTTGGAGGCATCATCCAACTTCTCTTCAATCTTGAGGTAGGAGGTAGTCATCTTGTCCAAGAGGGTTAATCCCCAATTAGAAATAAAAGTGTCTCAAAGAGGTGTTATCTTCTCTCCAAAGGCTACTCTTCACCTCAACTCTGATACCATGTTATTTTTTCACATTGTTTTATTCTGATATAGCCACTTAAAAAAATTTCATCCAATTTCATTCACCCTGGGGATAGTTAAACAATTATTGATAGAATAGTAAATACTAATGCATAATAGAAGATAGCCAACCATAATGACACACATTTATTTTGGTCAAAGACCAGGGAAAAACCCCACAAGGGATAAAACCTAGAACCAATTCTTCTTCTTATGTTAGTCACCCAATGTTCAACATGAAATACATAGTCCAAATAGTACATCCATAAACTAGTCAAAGTCAATGCTTTGACTCTCCAAGTCAACCAATCCAAAACTAGTAAATAATGAGAAAGAAAGTCAAATCTAATCAAATATATTGGTCTGCAACATATGGCCATAATTCATCCTCTGGAATCCTAGTCAAACTAATTCAAGAAACCTCCTAAAATTATCATTTAAAATCATAATCAACTATGTGTTCAATGCCTTGAAAATAGTGCAGTCAACTCTGAGAATGTTCCTAGAATGTTTGGCCTCATGTCTCAAACAAAATATCAGAAGTCTTTAAATTATTTGATCAAAAGAGAGATAGTTGATCATAATTAAACCTCAGTCAAAGAGCCAATAATAGAGATGAATATCCAGTCAATTCTAAATAAGAGTTTCATAAATAGATCAACCTGTAAGATAGTCCACAAACTCAGTCAAAATAGAATCAAATAACCCATGTAAACACTTCCAAAATAAAAAAATTCAACTTTCTTTATGTTAGTGTCAGTCTTTCCAGTCTTCCTCCAGTGATCAAATATGCTCTTACAAAGTGGTATCAGAGTGTCAAGGTCAAATTTTGTCATTTCAAAGAGTTTTCAAGCAAAATTTGGTCACTAGGCATTAGGTCTAGGGTTTGCTTTCACTCCTTTCAAAGTTGCCCAAATGTCAGTCCATGTCATCATTCAACTGAGTCTATCATCATTCATAGGGTTTTCATTATCATGTCAGTGTCCAATAAGTCATTTTACACCTTGTTCATGCTTCAGTTGCGCCCAGGCAAGGTCATTTCCCTCTCCTAGGGTTTTGAAGGCAATTTCTCTTGGACGGTCAAATCATCGGCAAAATTTGTATCCTGATGTTCATAAACCTTCCCCTATCCTTAAAGTACCTTATTAAATGCTTCCCATCCCTTAGATCCGCCAAATTCCTCATTTTCGCACAAACCCTAGTTTCTAGCTACAACCTGGCAATTTTCTAGGTTTGGCCTGTGTTTTTCCCTTTTGGACCCCTTCCCCTTGCTCAATCTCTGCGATTCCACTTTCCTATGTTTCCTAACATCCCTCCCCTGTTGTAGGGAAAAGTATCCAATACGGAATCACCCTATCCCACTCTAAGGGTGATAGTACCTCAGCAACAACCGAAGCAAAGCTATCTAAGATTTCTTCTTTATGAAAGTAAAATAGGGGAGAAAGAGGTCCACTAACCGATGTCTTTCGCTAATGGTTGATCCAATCTTCTCTCCTTGCTGCTTGCTCCCAGCTCCTTGCTCTTTCACTGGCCCAGCTACACAAAGATCCTGCAAAAGGGCAAGAGAGGAAAACTACAAGAAGCATACATTCATAATTGATTCAAGGATTAGAATAAATCAAATACACAAGTATAACAATACACCATTGAGACACATGCATATATAAGAACCTCAAATGATTTATTAATGGAAGAAGTAAAGTTCTGAGAGTGTTACAACCATAAGAGGCCCAATCCAGCAACACCTCCCAGCAGAAAGAAATCTCCTCTTCACCTCCTTCAAAGCAATCACTCAATAGCTCTAAACTCAAACCAACAACACTTCCTTACATTCGCAAAATTCCAGCTTCCTTAGACCTCATGAGAGAGCTCTATATATAGGAGTTTTGGAGAAAGGATGAGTCAGCTTGAGAGCTGACTAGTGTCCTCTCCCACTTTAGTTATACTTCATTTCTTGAGTCCACTTGGAGATCCTTGCTTCCACTTGGAGTTTAAGAACCTCTTACTCATCACTGGGCGAATTCCCTGATCCAAGTGTCATTTTGGAAGCTTCCTGGGCATTGAAACCTTGAGGAATGATTGTGCCACTTGTCCAATCTCGCTCAGCGCAGGTAGCCTTTGTTGGATTTGACATTCAACGTAGGTACAGAGAGGGGCAGTTGACATTCAGCGCAGATGCTTAGTGGAGCAGTTGACATGATCCCGAAATTGCTTGTTTTTGAGTGTTTTCAGGTGGAGAACTGATTTTCAGTGCTATGGTTTGTTGACCTTGTTCCTTTAGGGGTACGAACAACATGTTTAGGGACTTTGGATCCCTTATATTATGGACATTTCATGCTTCATGCTGTAAGGCACAAAAATGTCTATAACAGTTGCCCCCTAAAGTATGAGGTCGTTTATCGGGTGAAATGCTTTATCCAGAGGATCCGAAGTTCATTCAATCGCTGAGAGGTGACCTGTAATAAGATACAATACAATACATTATTTTTCATTCTGCTTTCATGATCTAGCTGAGGCGGGCATTCCCATGCTCAGCTTTATAAATTCATTTTGGTACATAGAACAGACAATCGTCTGATGGTAGACTGATAATTCTCTGCTGAAATTATCATCCTTTGAGTAGGATGATCATCTGCTGCAATGATGTACATGACAAATGTCTTTATATTTCCTGAATATATATCGCAGCCCGGATGGATGAAACTAGATCCGGGGTCTTCGAACTCATTCGATCTTCACTCTAAGTACAAGTCAATCCATGTGAGAATTGCGTTGGAGTCGAACATGGAAAGACATCGCTTGATTACTGGTCAATGATGTAAACCGTTAACAAGCGCGAGAGGAATCACCGATAATGATAATGACCCTCAAGGTACTGCAGTACAATTCACGTGGTGTGAATAAAGGACTTGGCGTCGAACACCACGCAAAATCTTCTGGTCGAAGGTCATTGATGTATACCTGTCGCCGGAAGTGAGAAATTTGCCATTGAGGCATGCAAGCTTCAAAGTACTGAAGGGGTTGTTCCTAGATCAACTTCTTGGATAATGAGCTGAAGTCGACAAGAAGCGATCTGTCAAAGGAGGGCCTTAATGAATACCACATCAGTGACGCGGAACGGAGCTAATGATTTTAGTGGAGGTGAATACAATCTGTGACATATGATTCAGGGTGGCGATCATGGATGGATGAAGGATAATGTATGTCAGTGGATGGGACACGGTTGACTCTTTCTGAACGACATCTCTTGAACATATAATGACACTGATGCGATGGATCGGTAGCATTACCCCAAATGTGGATGGTTTGGCGAAGACCATGGTGATGAGACCGGTGAATGAAACAACCCAACCCAATGTGGTACGGAGGAAAAGTGTCATGTTCAAGAGCGACTTGCTACCATTAAAGCTTTTAGGTTCTCCCAATTTTTCCCCAGTCATTTCTGACCAGTACCTCTTTATTTTTGCCAAGCTTGAGGAGGATAACATATGCTTGTTCTATAACCTGCCCTTCGGGCAAGCCCATCGCTATGTTTTAACGAGCCTAGAGATAGGGAAACTCGTTCTCGTCTAAAGACAAGTTTGTCGCTATTTAATCATTTTAACGAGTCTAACGACAAGGAAAACTCGGTCCTTTTCATTTTTAGAAAGTCTGAAAAGGTACAGAAAGTTAACTCCAAAATTCCTTTTTCGTCATCTAATCCCTTAAGTCCGAAAAAGTATAAAACAATACAGAAGGGATGAGTTTTCGGTACTTTTAACGAGCCGAACAAACAAGCGCTCGATCTTTTTGTGCAATAATCCCTCAGGTCCAAAAAGATTAAAATCTAGAGGAGGGATAGCTCTTCCGGTCGTTTAACGAGCTGGAAGGCCAAAACTCGGCAAACTTTTCATATTTTACGAGTCAGATGAAAAGAGCTCAAAGAAGACTCGTCTTTTGAGGAACGAGTGATAAACAGGGATAGCAGCAGATTCCAGGTACAGGTTGGAATTTTCCAATCACGGCAGTGTCACAAGGATGGCTAGTTGAAATCACTCTTTGCAGCTGTTCCTCAAAATGGGTAAACAATCATATGGAGGTGAACGATCGGCCAAATGACAGTGGAGGTGGCAGGTGCAAACACGACCCAGGCTTTTTATGGCTGATAAATTTACGATCACAGAGGTTATTTACCGGGATAGGTTCTTTTTTTAGATAAAAATGAGCTTAAACTCTGGAGGAAACATTGCTCACTGCTTTTATTTATTTTTTAACGAGCATGAAGACCGCGTTAAAACTGCTCGGATCTTGCGTTTATTTTTTAACGAGCATGAACTTTATGCTAAAACTGCTCGATATACCAGTCATAAGATAAGAAATGTCTCCTGTGAGATCTCTATTTTTTAAGGAGTTTCATCTTCACTAAGCTTTACTCCATCTCATCCTTTCTTTATGCAAGTTCGGAAACGGCTAATCCAAAAAAACAGATAAATAACTGCTCTTAGCTTACACTCCAAAAGGTTTGCATGCCCCCAGGTATAAAGTACAATTTCAAGGCTGCCCCTACTTATCCGATAAAACATTTGTTTTAAAGGGTGAGTCTTGCCTCTTTCTGGTTACCCAAAGATTGTTTCGTTAACACCATCAAACTAAAACATTTCTTTGGCACTGTCTACCGAAATAGACAATGGTGAATGACCTTTGTCAAACCAGTAACCTTGACAAAAGAATCCTATTCTAGAACAACCCCTCTTCCAACCACGGACGGGGTACGGACTAGTCATATTCTCCCGCGGAAATTCTATCTTATACCCAAGGTTTTCTCTGCCCGAAGCAGACCAGGATGCATGCCCCCTGGGTTCCAGTCCTATCTTTCCGAATCACTCGCACTCATCGGGAAGGAGGACTGGGGGTGGAGACATTTCTTGATTAAATAGACCATTCAGGGTTGGTATTTGACTATTTGCGATGCATGATCCCGGAAATGAAAGTTGGTCTATGAGCTTGACCACTCTTCCTTCGTGTGGAAAACACATTACTCTAAAGGGTGAGGAGACTATCGCTCCCATGCAATATATATAGTCTCGTCCAAGGAGTAGGTTATAATCCAAGGGTCCTTGAACGACCATCACATTCATTTGAACGGTCTTCCCTTTCAATGTAACAGGCACATTGGGGAGGATCCCTAATGGTCGACTGGTTCCTTTGTCAAAACCCGAGAGATTTCTTATCTCAGGTTAAAGCGCCGGGGAACCCAGTGCTTTCCAAGCAATAGAGGAAAGGATACTCATAGATGCCCCTTCATCAACGATAGTGCCAGCCATCACCATTCTGTAGATTTGGACAATGATTCTGAATGGTATACTGGCTGGCAACCGGAGTCTGCCTAGTTGATTCCAATCAAAGGATACAACCAGGTTGCTTGGTGGTGGGACCGAATACACGGCCGGATATGACCCTGACGATGTTCCTTCCTGCGATAAAGGAATGGGCGCATTGCCCTGATGCTCATCAGATTCTATGCTGATGAAAAGAATCTGGATGGTGTCATCCTTATTCTCTTCAGTGAGGGTGTCACTTGAAGATGACTCTTCAGTGACGGTGTCATTTGAAGATGAAACTTCTGAAGGGAGAACCGGGTCAACTGCCGTATCGACCTTTGGACTTTCGTCCGGTCTAGATTCAGTAGGTTCATTTTCAGTGACTGATGCTTCAGCCGACCACTTGAGCGGGCCAGCTGTATTTTCAACCAACGAAGGACTTGGCACGATTTTTTTTTTATCCAGGAGGAAGTCTCAACGGTGAAACCAGACGATCTTCCAAAACTCTCTTCGCTTCGTCTAAGAAGGGACAACGGTGGATGGCGTGATCGCCTTCACACAGTCTGCAGGGGGATCTTACTCCTCCTCTTTGTCTTGAACCTTCACTTTCGCTGGTTGACGGTAGCATTCAACATGGCTATCAGAGGTTGATGCTCCCGAATTGTGCAAACGAGGGGACCAGTCCCTTAGTATTCGGGGAATACAGGGACAATCTCTATGGAAGTGGTCTCCTCTACATATGACACATGGCGGTTTAGGCCCGGTCTGTGCTGTGTGTGGATTTTTGTCAGATGTCTTTTGCTTGCCCCCAGTCGCCTTAGGCTCCTTCTTCTTCTTCTCTTTCTTCTTCTTCTCCTTCTTCTCCATGGGAGCTTGGCTTTTGCCGGCTCTACCTTGCGAAGACGAGGGATTGGAGGAAGAGTTATAGGAAGTAGAAGGCTGGTGGGCAGCTCTAGACTGATCTAACTGTTCACTTGATTGTTCAGGAACCATGGTGTTCTGAACTACATTGGTTGAGAAAAGCCAAATTGGCAGGCCAATTGTCAGTCCTGGAAGCGACAATGTGGCCATATGGGGCGCACCAACTTCTCCCCAAGAGGAGAAAGGACTAGGATTTCCATCATGGGGAATTCCTTGGTTGGGGCATTCCATGTTCTCAACCTACAGATCAACGCAGGAATAGGAGGTGATTATGTTTCGTTTAAAATAAATTTTATAACGACGCTTTAGACACAACTTGCTTTTTCACTTTTTAAGAGTCGAGAAAAAGCTAAAGATGACTCTAGTCTCCTTCGATGTTTTAACGAGCCCGAAGTGACAAATGCTTGGATGGACTTTTTCAGTTATAGAGTTTGAAAAAGGCCAAAAGAAACTGCTCTGGAGATCTAGGCAGAGGGTGTGCCAAACCTTTCGCGAAACCACAGAATACGTTTTACGGTACGGGTGGTCGATCTTCGTGAATGCTGTGTTCACTGCATCGCGATCAGTAGGGCGGCCGACACGACTTCCTAAGGATAAAGGCTTTGTTCCTATAGGGGTCTCCCAATATATACGCGATGGTACGTGGGAGCACAAGTCCTTATTGATACTTATCGCTTCATCGTGGAGGAATCACCCAACCACTCAACGCTAAGATATCACGTTTAACGACGCCGGAACACGTCTCTAGCTTAGACCTCTATGTGTTTGCATTATGTTTCAATGCGTTGTTATGTAAATTCAATTCATTTTAAGTTGATCTTGTTTAGCAGTTTGACTTTAAGGATCACCACGAGATGTATAATACAACTTCCTAAATGCAGTCTAAGATGATAAGCAAGCTTTTCAATCTTTCAACTTTGAAAATCTTAACTACTGAGGGAAAAGAAAGACATCATCTTTTCACACAGATCATAGAGCACACACTAATGCACTTTTTCCTAAATCAACATGCAAGCTGTCAAAATGCACATGCACAATGCAGGTATTTCTTTTCTCTTTCTTAATGTTGATGTATTACAAAAAGAAAGCTGTTGTATAACTTTGAATTCAATTTCAAGTGAAAGTAAAAAAGCTTGTCCAAAATCAAAAGACACCTTAAGATTTACTTGTTTCAACACTAGAAATATATAAATTCAAACCATATGACGAAATCAAAAGCTCAATCAGCTATGAACAGCAAACAAACTAACTCTTAAGATCACTACGACACTTATCACAGTTCTGGATCTAAGAGGTCGCAGCAAGACTAGTTCGCTTTTCGTTATGGGAAACTGTAAATGATGTAAGAAACACACAAAGAACAAACACAGTTTCTTTATACAACCGAGGCGGAATAGTGGCAAGGAAAGTTGGTTTCAGATAGGTACATTGACTAGTAACAGGCTGCAAAAACAAGGATGAAAACAGGGCAAGACACAGCGGGAAACCCCAGTACCACAAGGCAAGATTGGTTCAGCGCAGGTAGTACACTGTCAGTTTGACATTCAGCGCAGGTAGCCCCTTCGGGAACTGTGCTGAAATGCAGACAGCCTTCACACAACCTGCACTGAAGAACGAAACTTTCGTTTCTCTTGGTTTCCGGGTCACAAATTGCTCAAAAATTCACAGTTTTTGGCCAAATCAGAAGCTATCAGTCAAGTACACATTAGAGGGTAATTAGGAGGATGAAAAGCTATCACTAAGAGCTGTTCATAGTCCTTGTGGATCAGCTCTTCAAATCATAAACATGCCCAGAAACTGAGTTAGAGTAGCTGCCCTCTACTTTGCATTTGAAAGATCCAAATGTAGTTCGATTCAGTACTCCCTGTGTTTATGAAATGAATAGCAAAAACACAAACAACCAACAAGATACGCTCCCTAGCGGAGTCGCCAATTTGTTGTAGGGAAAAGTATCCAATACGGAATGACCCTATCCCACTCTAAGGGTGATAGTACCTCAGCAACAACCGAAGTAAAGATATCTAAGATTTCTTCTTTATGAAAGTAAAATAGGGGAGAAAGAGGTCCACTAACCGATGTCTTTCGCTAATGGTTGATCCAATCTTCTCTCCTTGCTGCTTGCTCCCAGCTCCTTGCTCTTTCACTGGCCCAGCTACACAAAGATCCTGCAAAAGGGCAAGAGAGGAAAACTACAAGAAGCATACATTCATAATTGATTCAAGGATTAGAATAAATCAAATACATAAGTATAACAATACACCATTGAGACACATGCATATAGAAGAACCTCAAATGCTTTATTAATGGAAGAAGTAAAGTTCTGAGAGTGCTACAACCATAAGAGGCCCAATCTAGCAACACCTCCCAGCAGAAAGAAATCTCCTCTTCACCTCCTTCAAAGCAATCACCCAATAGCTCTAAACTCAAACCAACAGCACTTCCTTACATTCACAAAATTCCAGCTTCCTTAGACCTCATGAGAGAGCTCTATATATAGGAGTTTTGGAGAAAGGATGAGTCAGCTTGAGAGCTGACTAGTGTCCTCTCCCACTTCAGTTATACTTCAGTTCTTGAGTCCACTTGGAGATCCTTGCTTCCACTTGGAGTTTAAGAACCTCTTACTCATGACTGGGTGAATTCCCTGATCCAAGTGTCATTTTGGAAGCTTCCTGGGCATTGACACCTTGAGGAATGACTGTGCCACTTGTCCAATCTCGCTCAGCGCAGGTAGCCTTTGTTGGATTTGAAATTCAACGCAGGTACAGAGAGGGGCAGTTGACATTCAGCGCAGATGCTCAGTGGAGCAGTTGACATGATCCCGAAATTGCTTGTTTTTGAGTGTTTTCAGGTGGAGAACTGATTTTCAGTGTTGTGGTTTGCTGACCTTGTTCCTCTAGGGGTAGGAACAACATGTTTAGGGACTTTGGATCCCTTATATTATGGACATTTCATGCTTCATGCTGTAAGGCACAAAAATTTCTATAACATCCCCACTTCCAAAAATTTCCCCAAGAATTTAGAAGCCCCTTATCCCCTTCATTTCGCTTCATTTCGGCAAAATCCCTTTTTCCACACATTGGGATAAGTTTCACTCAAAAGATGTTTTAGAGAAATAAAAGATGAATTTTGGGAAACTGAGAGAGGTTTTTGTCCAAAACATGCCAAGGAAGAAAAACCTCTTTCTCTTTTTTCACAGGTGTCATGGTTTGAGATAACTGTCAAGAATACCGTTGCCTCAGGAGAATCAAAGACACCTCTGAAGTGACCTTGGGAAAATCAAGTTTCTCCTAACTTGGTTGGCCAAATGATTTTTTTGATGGGTAAAATGATAACTAGACATAAATATCTTTCAAATGAGCTATCATGAGCTCAATTTGGGGTTGAGAAAGGCATTCAAAAGTTGGCTGCAACAGCACTCTTCCTTGAGGCAGCCTCATTTGGCACTTTTTGACCAGTCTTGGGAGATTTGACTTTTCACATGTCAAATTAACTCCAAATTGAAAAATTCCAATTGGGTTGGAAAGTAGACTCAATTTCCTTTCCAACGAGCTATCCTGCGCCTAATTTTGACACCGGGAAGACCTCCAAAGGCCTCTTTCAAAACGAAACTCGTTGAGCCTGACGCGAGACCCGTCACAGGCGCGCGACCCATCAGGCTGCCTTTTCCAGTGCAAAATTTACACAGGTGCGACCCGTCAGTGGCGTGCGACCCGTTGGGTGAGGCGCGTGACTTTTCAGCACCCTCAATATCAAACTGCCTGCAAATTTTCCAAGGAGCCACAAATTGCCAAATTTTGCAAGGTTTGCTTAATCGAGGATGAGAATGGTGTTGATGGATTTGAATAAGGTCCCCAAAGAAGATGAGTCAAATAACTTTATTATGTTGTACAAAGATGGAAATCCAATCAGCCAAGTTTCATGCTCTAATTCTCTAGTGAAAATACCTGTAGCCTTGCATGTTAAGGAGATGACTCCAGCGGCAATGCTTCCACTATCAAAGTTGCCTCGGGTTTATTTTCATGCAGCTGGCCAGAATCGGCAACAATCATTAGAATTTGAGACATTTCTTGGTTATCTACTCAAAAGAGACAAAGCTGCTGTGTGTCATTTTAGATGGTATGAATTCCTTATAACACCACTATCTGGAAGTTTTGATCGTGTTGGTGTTGCTTATCGTCTCATGAAGTCGAGTAGGGATGGTGAAGTTCTAGGTGGTGCTGCATCTAATGATAACAGAATTAGAACCAATGGAAGCTCAAGTGGATGCTGTGATTGGGCCCCAGAATCCTTCTTTATACACCAGGATATCACAGGATGATATAAAACGTGAAGACTCTCGGTCTAAGATGGTTGTAGAGGATGCTTACTTGCAGCCACAAAATTTTCAAAAATTACACACAAGGGTGGTGAAGGGCAATGCAACTTGGGGGATTTCTAATGACTATCAACAAGGTGGACCATACCCAAATGTGTCAGCTCCATATGAACACATGTTTCCATTGCATAGGGCATCTGAAAAGGTCAACAGGTGTATTCAGAGTGGTTCACCTCGAGTAGAAAACAACACTTCACCTCGAGTGGAAAGCAACACTCCACCTCTGGCTGAGAATGCATCACATCAAAAGGAACATGGAACTAAATAGCCCAGCCACAGCACAAATCCCAAGAAATTTTGAAAATTTTGGGTCAATTTTGATTTTTTAGGCAATTTACAGGTTTTTGCTCATTAACGGGTCTCACCCCCCGCGCGACCCTACATCATGGCAACTCCATTTTGCAAAAACTCAGCATTTCCGGACTTGTCATGAGAAGTTACATATGCTCATCAATGGAGTTGAGATTTTATGAAGTTTTCGGCCTCCAGAAAGTCAAAAAACAAGCAAAAATTGACTTTCTGCCACATTTTTGAGTTGCAGAAAACAATCTTGGGAGATTGCTATTTTGGAGGGGCAAATGACCACCAAATTTAGAAATTCCAGTTGGGTTGGAAAGTAGACTCACAAACCTTTCCAAAAAGCCTACTCTTGCTCAATTTTCCCACCTGCAAGTGCCCCAAAAGTGGCTCCAAAGGCGCGCGACCCGTCAGGCAGGGGCGCGCGACCCGTCAGGCAGATTTTTCCAAAATGCACTGTACAGCTCAGAAAAACGCAGTTTGACCCAGTTTGACTTTTTGGGGTGAATTATGATTATCTTTGATGTAATTATTGTACTTTATAGACACTTTTACTCTTATATAACACTTCTAGAAGATTCATTCATGAAAAGGGTAAATATTAAATGAATGAATTGGTTTCCTAGCTTATAGAGGCAAGTTGTTTTGACTGCCTAGTTTGTAGTGCTTAGTTTAGAAGTGGTTGAAACAACTCCTAGGATAGTGAGCTCGACCCATGGAGGCAGGGAAAGAGGTTAGATCATCTATATTATGTACCTTCTTGCTCATTTTCATGGTTGGACTCTTGAGGGAGAAGCTATCATTATATTGTTCACTGTATCTCTGCAATTTTTGGCTAAGGAAGACCAGGGTTTTGCAGTCCTCTTTGGGATTCTTGTGGTTACATGTATTGATGGTGTGTTCTCTATGTACTTGTAAGTGTGTTATGTGAATCATTTCCTTTCTTTTCCTTCTGTATATTAAGCAAACGAAGTGTTAAAGTAAGAATTCATGACTGTCATGCTCTGCATTTAAGTTCGTTTAATTTCAATGTTTTCTACTGTTTAAGGAGAATTCGAAGTTAATGTTTGCTCTCCTTAGCTCCTCACCTGTCATTCCTGACCATCCACCTCAATCAAAGGCATCGATATTGTCTCCTACCTCGCCCCAAAGAACCCCCTGCAGAAACTGTGTCCAATCCCCGCACCCAAAATTGCCATCCCCTCAATTTGCCACCAAAAACCCTAAAAACCCCAAATCAACCTTTTTGATCAATTTACTAGCCTAAAATCAGTGTTACCCTATTGGTCATCTCATTCCATTGAAGATCTCACCGAGATAGACCGGAGAGAGCCCTCTCCCGCCCCGTAGGGCTAGCTACGAGGCGAAGTGGTTTGATGTTGCCTTGAGGTTTACATTTCTCAGCCTGAGGTGAAATTTCAAGCGCTAACATACTGGCGACCATACTGGGGAGAAAAAACTTGTTTGTGGGTTGATGTGTTTGTTTTATAAGCTACAAACGGAGCCTGAAGTTATGCAGGTAGCCTTCGAAACGCTTTTGCTTTGCATTAGCGGAAGTAGATAAACACTGCTTCAGTCAATCTCCGGTCTAGCTTGTAAACATGACATCTAACTTGTTAATTACCCCAGTACATGTATCAAGTTCAGATCTGATTGTTGATAGTGGACAACGATCAGACACTGACAAGGCTGAAATCATTCACTGGCGACTCCTTCACTGAAAACTCCAGAGATCAATGCTTCATGGTGACATCACTGCAGAGAGATCAGTAGCTTTGAGCTTTTCAAGATGGATCGGATTGCAAGAAGATATGCTCCCTTGAGCCGAGATAACATCCCTGGTTTTCCAAATAAAATTCCGAAGGTAGATTGGTCAAGGAATTTGCCTACATTTAATGATGATGGTAAGAAGGATGCTGCTCTACATCTAGTTAGATTTCACATGCATATTCGCAAGTTGAAGGTTGATTTTCCTGAAGATTGCTTGATGAAGATATTCTTGGCCACTTTGGAAGGTGAAGCCCAATCCTGGTATGAAAGTTTGCCGCCTGCTTGTATTTATTGTTTAAAGGATTTTCATGCCTTGTTTATTGAAAGATATCAAGCATCTTATCCATCATTAAATTTAGTTCAAGATTTTTGCAAGCATGCTTATAATTTTATTGAAAGCCTTGAGAAATATTATGAAGATGATAATTTTATGGATGTTGAGATCATGGAGGCTTTGTATGAGAATCCATTTCAGCAACATGATGAGAACCTAGTGGATACCCATCAAAATGATCAGGATATTTTGCAGCAGAATCAAGATCAGCAGGTTGAAGATGGTCATATGGCTGTAATTGATGAAATAGAAGAGCTTGTTTCAGATCTGCCCACAGAAGAAGACCGGATTGCAGAATGTGATAATGTTAGGACAGCTACTTCAGAACTACATTCAGATTGTGATGACCAAGCATACCTTGTGCTAAATCCTGAAAAGGTGAGTTTTGTTGTTGAGGTCATAGACAGAGTTTTGGATTCAGATGTTCATAAACAACAAGATAATTACTGTTTAAGCAGAAGGAAACAAAAGGCATTGTCTCCTTTGTCTGAAGAGGAGATAGATCAGCTCTTGAAAGGTCTTGTTACAGCCCAAGCTACAGCAGATTTGCAATGCACACATAGTCAGGAAAGTGTTGGGGAAACTTCTTCCTCTGTTGAAAAAGATGATTGTCTTGTAGATCAGCAAACAGATAATGTTTTCCTTCACAAAGATGATAATCCGGCTGTCATATCATTTGAAGATGACCTACTGTATTGTCAGACTACAGAAGATCAGAGCATACAGGATTACCTTTCAGATTCTTCATATGTTTCATGTGCTGAAATGTTTTTCCAAGAAGAGATCTGCTCATCCATTTGTTCGGAGTTTTTTGAAGCTTATGAGCATACTTTTACTGAAGCACATGATAAAGGCAGATCAGAATTTGAAACAAAGAACACCTTGTTCTTTCAGCAGGAGGTGGCAATGGCAAATCTTCATGTTTTTTACGATCCTCTGGCAAGTTTGTTGCAGCCAGCAGTGAAAGTGTTTATTACAGTGTTTTGTTGCAGCCATGGTCAACTATGTTTTTGGATGCCCAGTGATAGGTTTGTATTGTTGACCAGAAGATCTGATCAGGAGAATCAATCAAGAAGGCATCTGCTTGATTGGTTGCATTGACATTTTGATATAGTTTCATGTATATTTTCTTGTAAGAAACACAAGTGGTTGTCATCATGATTTCACATCTTGATGGACTGCTGCCCTTCCATAAGCTTTGTAAGTTCTTGTTTTAGTTAAGTCAGTCATGAGTCATTTGTGTTTGGTCTATTGAATGGGTTTTTTCAAATTATTTTAGTTTGTCATCGAGTCGGTTTGAGTCAAGCTTCAGTTAAGTTTCAGTCAGTTTTCAGTCAAGTTTTCATTCAATAAATGTGTCAAAGTTTTGTGTCAAAGGTGTAAATAATGACTCCATTGCCCAAAGGTTGAAAGCACTGGTCTGCTCTCCCAGAGCTCTGAGGTTCTTGGCACCTCCAAGGAGCTACCATCCCCATTGGAGCCAATGTTAGTGTCAGTCTTTCTAGCCTTCCTCCAGTGATCAAATATGCTCTTACAAAGTGGTATCAGAGTGTCAAGGTCAAATTTTGTCATTTCAAAGAGTTTTCAAGCAAAATTTGGTCACTAGGCATTAGGTCTAGGGTTTGCTTTCACTCCTTTCAAAGTTGCCCAAATGTCAATCCATGTCATCATTTAGCTAAGTCTATCATCATTCATAGGGTTTTCATTATCATGTCAGTGTCTAATAAGTCATTTTACACCTTGTTCATGCTTCAGTTGCGCCCAAGCAAGGTCATTTCCGTCTCCTAGGGTTTTGAAGGCAATTTCTCTTGGACGGTCAAATCATCAGCAAAACTTGTATCCTGATGTTCATACACCTTCCCCTATCCTTAAAGTACCTTATTAAATTCTTCCCATCCCTTAGATCCGCCAAATTCCTCATTTTCGCACAAACCCTAGTTTCTAGCTACAACCTAGCAATTTTCTGGGTTTGGCCTGTGTTTTGCCCTTTTGGACCCTTTTCCCTTGCTCAATCTCTGCGATTCCACTTTCCTCTATTTCCTAACATCCCTCCCCACTTCCAAAAATTTCCCCAAGAATTTAGAAGCCCCTTATCCCCTTCATTTCGCTTCATTTCGGCAAAATGCCTTGTTCCACACATTGGGATAAGTTTCACTCAAAAGATGTTTTAGAGAAATAAAAGATGAATTTTTGGAAACTGAGAGAGGTTTTTGTCCAAAACATGCCAAGGAAGAAAACCCTCTTTCACTTTTTTCACAGGTGTCATGGTTTGAGATAAATGTCAAGAATACCGTTGCCTCAGGAGAATCAAAGACACCTCTAAAGTGACCTTGGAAAATCAAGTTTTCTCCTAGCTTGGTTGGCCAAATGATTTTCTTGATGGGTAAAAGGATAACTAGACATAAATATCTTTCCAATGAGCTATCATGAGATCAATTTGGGGTTACGAAAGGCATTCAAAAGTTGACTGTAACAACACTCTTCCTTGAGGCAGCCTCATTTGGTACTTTTTGACCAGTCTTGGAGATTTGATTTTTTACAGGTCAAATGAACTCCAAATTGAAAAATTCTAGTTTGGTTGGAAATTAGACTCAAATACCTTTCCAACGAGCTATCCTGCGCCCAATTTTGACATCGGGAAGGCCTCCAAAAGCCTCCTGCAAAACGCAACCCGTTGAGCCTGGCGCGCGACCCGTCAGAGGCGCGCGACCCGTCAGAGGCGCGCGACCCATCAGGCTGCCTTTTCCAGTGCAAAATTTACATAGGTGCGACCCATCAGTGGTGCGTGGCCCGTTGGGTGAGGCGCGTGACCCGTCAATGCCCTCAATATCAAACTTCCTGTAAATTTGCCAAGGAGCCACAAATTGCCAAATTTTGCAAGGTTTGCTTAATCGAGGATGAGAATGGTGTTGATGGATTTGAATAAGGTCCCCGAAGAAGATGAGTCAAATACCTTTATTATGTTGTACAAAGATGGAAAGCCAATCAGCCAAGTTTCATGCTCTAATTCTCTAGTGAAGATACCTATAGCCTTGCATGTTAAGGAGATGACTCCAGCGGCAATGCTTCCACTATCAAAGTTGCCTCGGGTTTATTTTCATGCAGCTGGCCAGAATCGGCAACAATCATTAGAATTTGAGACATTTCTTGGTTATCTCCTCAAAAGAGACAAATTTGCTTTGTGTCATTTTAGATGGTATGAATTCCTTATAACACCACTATCTGGAAGTTTTGATCGTGTTGGTGTTGCTTATCGTCTCATGAAGTCGAGTAGGGATGGTGAAGTTCTAGGTGGTGCTGCATCTAATGATAACATAATTAGAACCAATGGCAGCTCAAGTGGATGCTGTGATTGGGCCCCAGAATCCTTCTTTATACACCATGATATCACAGGATGATATAAAACGTGAAGACTCTCGGTCTAAGATGGTTGTAGAGGATGCTTACTTGCAGCCACAAAATTTTCAAACATTACACACAAGGGTGGTGAAGGGCAATGCAACTCGGGGTATTTCTAATGACTATCAACAAGGTGGACCATACCCAAATGTGTCAGCTCCATATGAACACATGCTTCCATTGCATAGGGCATCTGAAAAGGTCAACAGGTGTATTCAGAGTGGTTCACCTCGAGTAGAAAACAACACTTCACCTCGAGTGTAAAGAAACACTCCACCTCTGGCTGAGAATGCATCACATCGAAAGGAACATGGCACTAAATAGCCCAGCCATAGCACAAATCCCAAGAAATTTTGAAAATTTTGGGTCAATTTTGATTTTTCAGGCAATTTACAGGTTTTTGCTCATTAACGGGTCTCACCCCCCGCGCGACCCTACATCATGGCAACTCCATTTTTCAAAAACTCAGCATTTCCAGACTTGTCATGAGAATTTACATGTGCTCATCAATGGACTTGAGATTTTATGAAGTTTTGGGCCTCCAGAAAGTCAAAAAACAAGCAAAAATTGACTTTCTGCCACATTTTTGAGTTGCAGAAAGCAGTCTTGGGAGATTGCAATTTTGGAGGCGCAAATGACCACCAATTTCAGAAATTCCAGTTGGGTTGGAAAGTAGACTGACAGACCTTTCCAACAAGCCTACTCTTGCTCAATTTGACCACCTGAAAGTGCCCCAAAAGTGGCTCCAAAGCCGCGCAACCCGTCAAGCAGGGGCGCGCGACCCGTCAGGCAGATTTTTCCAAAATGCACTGTATAGCTCATAAAAACGCAGTTTGACCTAGTTTGACTTTTTGGGGTGAATTATGATTATCTTTGATGTAATTATTGTACTTGATAGACACTTTTACTCTTATATAACACTTCTAGAAGATTCATTCATGAAAAGGGTAAATATTAAATGAATGAATTGGTTTCCTAGCTTATAGAGGCAAGTTGTTTTGACTGCCTAGTTTGTAGTGCTTAGTTTAGAAGTGGTTGAAACAGCTCCTAGGATAGTGAGATGGACCCATGGAGGTAGGGAAAGAGGTTAGATCATCTATATTATGTACTTTCTTTCTCATTTTCATGGTTGGACTCTTGAGGGACAAGCTATCATTGTATTGTTCACTGTATCTCTGCAATTTTTGGCTAAGGAAGACCAGGGTTTTGCAGTCCTTTTTGGGATTCTTGTGGTTACATGTATTGATGGTGTGTTCTCTATGTACTTGTAATTGTGTTATTTGAATCATTTCCTTTCTTTTCCTTTTGCATATTAATGAAACAAAGTGTTAAAGTAAGAATTCATGACTGTGATGCTCTGCTTTTAAGTTTATTTAATTTCAATGTTTTCTACTGTTTAAGGAGAATTCAAAGTTAATGTTTGCTCTCCTTAGCTCCTCACCTGTCATTCCTGACCATCCACCTCAATCAAAGGCATCAATACTGTCTCCTACCTCGCCCCAAAGAACCCCCTGCAGAAACTGTGTCCAATCCACGCACCCAAAATTTCCATCCCCTCAATTTGCCACCAAAAACCCTAAAAACCCCAAATCAACCTTTTTGATCTGTTTACTAGCCTAAAATCAGTGTTACCCTATTGGTCATCTCATTCCATTGAAGATCTCACCGAGATAGACCGGAGAGAGCCCTCTCCCGCCCCGTAGGGCTAGCTACGAGGCGAAGTGGTTTGATGTTGCCTTGAGGTTTACCTTTCTCAGCCTGAGGTGAAATTTCAAGCGCTAACACTTTAGACAAAAGGGAGCCTCCTTCTCATTCACATGCGTGAACTCATCCAACAATTTATGAGATGACTTGATACTTGATGTGATGTGCCAAATGAGGATTCAACAAGATCTATTTAGATGTGTTAGGAAGGTCAATTTCTCTTGTGGGGCATGTTATAAGCCATTTTGTCACATATGGTCAATAAGCCTTCAAACAAGATCATTGACATCCTTTGAATACTTTTCCATTCTCCATACAGGAATCCCTGAGCATGGCTCTTTCTAAACCCTGAGTTTGCACATGAAAGCACCTTGTTTCATTCATTTTAAAGACCAACACACCCTCGCCCCTTAGTGGCCAACACTGACTACTAGGTTTCCCTACTCTGCACCTAGGAATTAGGGAAAGGAAAAAGAATTTCGAATATTCCTCTTCGATAAGCTTCCAGGATATGTTGTAACTATTTATCTCTGATAAAATTCTTGAATACTATCCTATCCTGCCTTAGATTTTTTCATCGCTCTTCCCTTGGGCTCATCCTCCCATCAAGAGTGGATCTCAAGCCCATATTGGTAAATGATAAGAATTCATGAACCGCCTCTCCTTCCTATATATTTAACTCATTCCACAACAACATGATTGGTTGTTGTTGGCTTTTTGAGAGTGATTCTACCCTTATGTTGTTGATGTGAGAGATATATTTCCACGCATTAGGGTGATTAGAGGTGCACTTTGTGACAAGGAAAGGACAAGTCAACATGGAGGAGCTCTTGTACAAGATCACCACTATTTTTGGTTATAACTCACTCCATTCTATTAATGAAAAGCTTTTTTTGTTTTCATATATATGATGTTATGGTTTCATATATTTCATACCATGTTGATATATTTAATAAAGTGATGAGATGATGTTGCATAAGTCTTGTGGATCCTTTGTTTCTGTTATCTGACTATGTAGGTTCTAATTATGGTGATGGAGCATGCAAGCTAAGGAAGGAGAGAAGCATACGACATATTTCAGGTAAGCTTCATCTTGTTATCTATTTACTTTAAGGAAAATGTTAGTCTCCTTGTCTTGTTGTTGTTCTAGGTCAGTCTACCAGGCCTAGGGAAGATACTTCTGTCCACAGACGTAGATTCGGCATAACAAATTGGTGACCATACTAGGGAATGGTGTATTACATTGGTGGTTTCTTTGTCCATTTTGATTGTCTTACCTCTTCTTTTAACCTTTAATATCTTATTCTGTCAAGAACAAACCTAAGAAGACCTTTCAATGAGTCTCAATTGTAATCCTTGTGTCAGAAATTTGCATCTCTAGACCAACACATCGTCTAGTCTCGTGATAGAGTGTTGCACCCTAGCTGGGCCTTCTTTGTGCCTGCGTTGCATAGCACTAATACCTCCTTTTCACCTGCATTGGCCTCTGTTCATGCACAAATTTTATTTTGTCTTGATTTTCTCTCTGATCAGCCTTGTTCCAACTGCTCTTCCTTGAGTATTTGAGTGTCTTGTCATCTCTCTTAAGCCTCCATTTGGTTTGCTTTCGTTTTTAGTGCCTTTGGTAAGGATTTTTTTATATATTCCTTTTTTTTATCATTAGGTCATTTGCAAACTGATTTTGTTTTATCATTGAGTGCTTAGATGAATTTATGTTTTAGCCATCGTTTTGAAAAGTTTGTTTGAATCAGTGATTAATCTTTGCATCTTAGTTTTCTTCATTTTTTAAAATTAAGTGGTTTGAAAAGATAAATGTTTGCTTTTAGATCTAGGGTTTTGTGTGTGAAATTGGAATTCCCTAGTGTGAAATTGCATGTTTTTTCTTTCATTATGTATGAGTGTTGATCGCCTTTAGGTGTCATCTCTTTTTATTCTTGAATTTTTCACCCAATTTCAGTTTCATTACTTTGTTCATGAAATCTCAGATTATGTTTGATTTCATTGGAATCCTATTGTGTTTTTTTTCAAGAATTCTCTTGCACATATCACATTTGCATAGTTAGAATTCTCATTTTCACAGTGGTAAAGGAAATTGTGCATAGATTACATTTTCATAGTTTTCAAGGGAATCATGCATAGATTACATTGCATGGTTTGACATATTTTAATGCTTTGAATTCAATTAGAATAGTGAAATTGAAAGATCTAGTTAGGAAGCTCTTTTTTGATGCATACTTGATTATTGCATCATTGTTTGCACTTCTTCCCTACACTAGATAACTTTCATTGAAAATGAAAAGAGTTTTTTTTAATGTTAGTTGCATCATAGTTGTGTTCAGGTGAGATCGAGTTTTGAAACTTGAAACTAAAATCTAATTCAAGATTAACTCAAAAATTTACTGAATTAACCTAAGGATCATTTGAAACTTAACGACACATATATAGGTCTACGCTAGAGACATGTTCCAGTGTCGTTAAACATAGGAGCTATCATTTTTTGTCAGCGTTGCAATCTAGGGGTGATATTCCGTTCGATGTAAGTAAGTGTATGTGATCATTCTCCATGTACCTTCGGGTATATCAGATGTCGCTCCATGCATGAGAAATAAATGGTAATGCTCTCATTGAATGATTATGCATTAGACAACACTAATATAGACTACACTTCCATGTACTGTCGAGTATATTTTGGAAGTCCACCCTAGGTTTCTATCCATCCATAGGTAATCGATTCGGTCACCTTGTACACCGTGATACACTAAACACATCATTCATGGTGATTTTGTACACGTATGATAGGTCCTTAGTTCTCCAAGGCGTATATTACAGTTCACAGTTGCTTGGTAAACCTTTTTCCTTGCTTACCCTTTTTTATTTATACTTTTCATTGTTTTCTAAAATGAATTAATTGACTGCGGAAAAACAACCTGTTCGTGGAAAAACTCGTTAGTAGATCGTATGTTGAGACTAATGGAAATAGTCCCAGGTCCACCAATCAAGGAAATCCATCTGATGCAAATCTTAGTCTTCTTCCTTCTTTTGGAAATACTGGTGCTCTTTACATGGCAACATTGTCCCTTACCGAATTTACCAATGCTTTTCCAATTTGGTTATTTTGACCTCTTTGGTTCTAAATGTCCAAACTACTTCTCAACCATGTTCTCCTCCACCTGAAACATATCAACCTCGAGATGATCCTAAAATTTATCTTTTGCCTTCTTCGCTCGTTCAGTCTTCTTCCTCTTCCTCTCGTGAAAGCCTAAAATTTAGTAACCAAGTGGATAAGAAGAAGAAGAAAAGGAATATTAAGAAGAAGAAAAATAAGTAGGGTGTAAACCAAGAAAACATTGCTATGAATGCAACTAGTATGGAGGAACCTTTCAATCAATCCCATAGAACTAAATTTCCTTGCAAGTTATGTAAGGGTGACCACTTTCTTTGAGATCATTGTGGTATTCCCAAGATATTATTAGTGTGGTCCACAAGCTCACATTGACCTTTTTCATCAACCTCTAGAGATCATGTTGGTGGTAAAACATCACCTAATGACAGTAAGGTCCATGGTAAAAAGGGTAAAATCAAATTTCCCTATACATTATGTGAAGGGAATCATCCTATTAAAATTTTTCCTTATATGGATGAAGCCTCAAAATTGTTTCAAAACCTTACATTTTCTCAACCTCGTCTTTTAGCTGGTTATCGAACGCTTTCTCCCAATCCTCCACTCGTTGATGAAGTGATTGATCATAATCTAGTCAATCCCATTCTTTCTAAATGTGAATCCCATGAGTCCATTCCTGACCAACCATTGGTTTAGAAAATGGTTGACTTGATTATACCTTCAATTGATTGTACCTTTCCCATAGAGAGTGAACTTCATAACGCTCAGGTTCTTCTCATTTCTTCAAATTCCAATGAACTAAGTGATAGTTCTCATGTTCCCACTCCCACAACACTGGAGAGTAGTTCTCCCATTCCCATAGTAGAAGGGGGCAGTTCTCCCATTCCTCTATGGCACCCCCTCCAAGTATCATGGTCACTTCCTTTGATTGGAATTTATTGGCATGATATTGTCTTCCTCCTTTCGTTTCCTTCCAGATCAAAGTACATGCTTATAATGTGGTTTTACCGATCATAATAATATATGAAGTAATATATGTTAGTATTATGTCCTCAGCTACTTGGAAAGCTTTAGGTTCTCCACAACCTATGCCCATTACCCATAATTTATTGGCTTTTAATAGAGGAACCATCAACCATTAGGGATCCTTCCTCAGTTACCTATTAATTTGGGAGGAAATACTATCTATATCAATGTGATGGTAGTCTAAATCCCTTTTGATTTTCATTTTCTCCTTGTGCGTGGCTATGTTTATGTCATGGGATCTCTTGTCTCTTCACTCTTTCGTGTCATGTGTTTCCCGCATGAAAGCATGACCATTAACCAGCTTTCATTTGTTGGTCCTAATTTAACTCCTAATTAATCAACATCCCTTAATGGACCTTATATTCAAGTGGTATTTACCCTGCCACAGATTAATTATGTGGCAACCTATCCCATTCACATACCTAATAATTAAGATTAGCCTTTCACTATTTCCTCAACTTGTTTCGACCTAGATCTAGTAGGTGATATGGTGAATCATTTACTCGGGGCATTGGAGCCTGATATTTCCATTACATCCCTTAATATAATCCCTTCTAGAGCATTGTTCTCCCATATGATGAGAACCTCTTGGAAGCCATGGCCTTCTGCAGGTCATGGTCAAGGTTCGCGGATTAGATTTTATTGTCTTGTGTTAATCTCCTCAAAAAATGAATTAAGGTGTTAGAGAAGAGTTCTTTTTCTTGTGTCAAGACCGTTAAAAAATGAAACAAGGTCGAGAGAAAAGTTATTTTTCTTTTGTCAACGTCGTTAAAAAATGAAACTAGGCCTAGAGCAAAGCTCATTTTCTTGTGTCAAGCTCGTCGTAAAAATGAAATAATGTGTCATGAGCATGGTTATTTTCCTCTGTCAATCTTGTTAAAAAATGAAACTAATCCCCTTCCAATTCGATTATTTTATTAGATCTCGTAAATCCCCAGTCAAGTCTTTGACTTGATCTCATTAATGAACCTTCATTCCATCCACCTGTTAGTAAGCAATAGTCTACTTAGATGAATGAAATGAAGCTTGGGGGGCATGTACCTTAAATTGAGTCACAATGCACGGAGCATGCAAAATTATTTCAACCATAGTTTTCCTCTATTTCAAGCTTATGTAAAAATGAAACCACTCTCAAGCATATTCTTTCTCATGTTTCAAGCTTGTGAAAAAATGAAAACATCTTCAATTATTCTCATGCATAGTTTCCTATGTTTTAGGCTTGTGTAAAAATGAAACCATTTTCATCATATCTATCATAATTACCATTTTTTCTCATCCTGTTCTTTTGGGATGAGCCTTGCTTTTCTAATTCCATCGTTACCATCTACTTGGACAATCATATGCTTTCACTTGGTTGTTTTACCCAGTCCTGAGGAATCGCTACAATGAGTGGTCTCATAAGCCAATATCTTGACCTTTGCATGCTTTGAGCAGTTCCATCATGATCGAAACTAATTGTTATCCCTTCATTGCACTCATTTCTCTAGGAGAAGTCCTCTTTCAACTCTTTTTAGACTCCAAAGATATGAAAATATTGTCGAGCACTTGTCTTTTCGAACTCATTAAAGTAAAATAAAAGACATCTATTCAGTATAAGTTTAACTCTTTTCTGAATTGAGATAGATTAACTACGAAAAAGGAATACCTTAGTTTAACATGGTAAGAGGTTCTCCTAAGTATCATTTTCTACCTTCTCAGACTCAAGAGAATATCTACAAAAAGGAATCTTTGAAGTTTTGTTTTCTCCTCCTTTTTAAATTTTCTGAACATGAAAAATATGTCTAGTTATACCTTTGTTGGACTCATTAAAATATCAAACATCGATGGACTCACCATTTATCATAGGACCAAAGAACTCCTTCTCTGGGTTTGTTAAATATTCTTAGAGTGATTCATCTGAAGGATGAAATTATAGATCAAGTATATGTTATCCTCCTCAAGCTTGTTATAAAATAAATAGGTACTGACCATTATGGTTGGAGAAATTGGGAAAACATGGTACTTTATTTTTTAATGGAAATGAGTCACTCCTGAACACAACACTCTTCCACCGCATATCCATGGCTATTGGGTTGGGAAATATTCTTGTCTTTTTATTGAACATACTGTTTCAAAGCCTCCACTTTTGGTTTTAGCTCAATGCTGCAAAATCCATTCAGTGTTTCCGTTGTGTTCAACCGAATTTATTCAGTCAGTATCTTCCATAACACTCTTAAGCCTTCATCCCATGTCTACCTTTCCTGATCTAGTTCTGTGCATCAAAATTTTCATCATTCTGTCTCAAATCACAATACTTGTTTCATGTTGTTCATGGCGGATACATCAAGACCCTCCTGCGACTGGCCGCTTCCCGTCAACACTAAATCCTTATCCAGGAAGTTGACTAAAAAACACGCTTTCGTACCTTGGAGTTTTCATACATCAATGGCATGTTTCCTCACTCTCAGTGAAAGGTTTACATCATCGACCTTTGACTGAAATATTTTCTATGGTGTTCGACATCAACTCATTTATTCAAACCATATGGATTTTACTAGAATAGCTTGATAGCCATTAACATCATTGATGGTTTCTCTCACTCCTGTTAACATATTACATCATTAGCCGGTAATCAAATGGTGTCTACCATGTTCGACCTCAATTCGTTGATTCACATGGTTAGACTTGTACATTGGTTGGTCATGTGAACAAGATAGAAGACCTCAAATCTAGTTTCATCCATATGCGTTTTGGTTTCAACAGGAATACAATATCATAATGTATGATGGCAATGATTATAGAGACAATCATCTAGTCATGGGTCCGCCATTTGTCTTATGCGGATGTGTCTTTTGATCATTGTAGATGTAATATTATCTTATGTTCTGAGTATGTGTATGGCTCCCGCAACAAAGATGTCATGATGTAAATGTATTGTAACATATGATGATCTCGTCAATTGTTCTTGATCCCAACTTGTCACAAGGTAAAGCACTTCAGTCCTCAACTATCATCTCTGACATTTTTCTTTATCAGGCAATTTGTTATAGGCCATTTTGTCACATCTAGCCACTAGACCTTCAAACATGATCATTCCCATACTTTGAAGAATTTTTCATCCTCCCTAGACAAATCCCTAAGCAAGACTCTTTCTAAACCTGAGTTTATGCCTGAAAGCACCTTATTTAAGTCATTTTAAGTACCAATGCACCCTGGCCCCTTACTATTGAGGGTTGACTATGAGATTTCCCTACTCGGAACCTACGTTTATCACCAACAGGTTGCTCAGTGTTGGGGGTGCGTTGATTCTATAAATTCAAGAAAACAAAAGGAATCCTGAAGCTTCCTCTTCCAGAAGCTTCCAGGATTTGTTGTAACTATTTACCTCAGATAATAGTCTTGATTCCTACCCTATCCTACCTTATATTTTTCATCCCTTATCCCTTGATATCATCCTCCCATAAAGAGTGGATCTCAAGCCCAAATTGGTAAATGGATAAGAATTCGTGAAATACCTCTCCTTCCTATATATTCACCACATTCCACAAGCGCGTGGTTAGTTATTGTTGGATTTTGGAGAGTGATTCTACCCTTATTCTTTGATGTGAGAGATATCTTTCAAAGCATTAGGATGACTGGAGGTGGACATTGTGACCTAGACAAGCCAACTTGGAGGAGCTCTTATACAATATCAACACCTATTTTTTGTTGTAACTCACACCATTTCTATTAATGCAAAGAGTTCTTTTTTTCCTATATATTATGTTATGGTTTCATATATTTCAATACCATTTTGATCTATTTAATAAAGTGATTTGATGGTGCTATGTTGGCTTATGTTATCTTGTTATGCAGGTTCTAATTATAGAAATTGGAGCTAGGATTAGATCATACAAGCCAATGAAGTAGTGAAGCATACGACACATTCAATGCAGGCTTCGTCCCGTTATCTATTTACTTTAAGGAAAACATTGTTCTCCTTGTCTTTGTTTTCTTCTAGGTCAATCCACTAGGCATAGGGAAGATACTTCTATCCACCTTCATAGATTCCACATAATAGGGCAGACTTGTACCCTTGGAGGTCGAATTGGCCAAGCAAGGAAATTTGATTTTTCTCCATTTTTTAATGATAAAATTCAAACTGAAGTTGCACATTTTCAACATGAAAAATAAGTAGTTCAAACCAATGAAGAATACCCTATCCTTCTAGATTCAAAGGAAGGTGTTGCAAAAGAAGAGGGGTTAGAAAATCAAAAGGATGAACCACGTCAAACACCATCAATGTTAAAATTTGCACAAAAATATCATCTAGAAGAAAAAATTATTGGAGATATGGATGGAAGAATACAAACTTTAAGAAACATGACAAACACACCAAAAAGGAATGATATTTCCTTGTTATCCATAATAGAACCAGAGAATTTCACTCAAGCAAGGACCTTCACTTGATAAAGGCAATGGGTGAAGATATGAACATAATTGAAAAGAAGATAGTGGGGGATAGTACATCATCTAAAGAATAAGAATGTTATACAAACCGAGTGGGTATATCAGAACAAATGAATGAAGATGGACAAATGATCATAAATAAGGCAAGATTGGTGTGCAACATATACACTCAAATCGAAAGAAGTGGCTTTGAAGAGAATTTTCCTCCTATTGCCAGAATAGAGGCTATATGGATGTTTTTATCATTTGCTTATTCAAAATCCTTCAAAGTATATGAAATGGACGTGAGATCTAAAAGAAGAACTAGACATGGAACAACAAAAAGGGTTTGAATTGTATGAAAATAAAGACTTTGTATACAAATTAAAGAAGGCCTTACATGGATTAAAGCATGCCCGAAAGGAGTTTTAGAGGTAACCTTTACATGAATGTTGTAGGGAAAAGTATCCAATACGGAATGACCCTATCCCACTCTAAGGGTGATAGTACCTCAGCAACAACCGAATGCAAAGCTATCTAAGATTTCTTCTTTATGAAAGTAAAATAGGGGAGAAAGGGATCCACTAACCGATGTCTTTCGCTAATGGTTGATCCAGTCTTCTCTCCTTGCTGCTTGCTCCCAGCTCCTTGCTCTTTCACTGGCCCAGCTACACCAAGATCCTGCAAAATGGCAAGAAAGTGAAACTACAAGAAGCATACATTCATAATTGATTCAGGATTAGAATAAATCAAATACACAAGTATAACAACACATGCATATAGAAGAACCTCAAATGCTTTATTAATGGAAGAAGTAAAGTTCAGGAAGTGTTACAACCATAAGAGGCCCAATCCAACAACACCTCCCAGCAGAAAGAAATCTCCTCTTCACCTCCTTCAAAGCAATCACCCAATAGCTCTAGACTCAAACCAACAACACTTCCTTACATTCACAAGATTCCAGCCTCCTTAGACCTCATGAGAGAGCTCTATATATAGGAGTTTTGGAGAAAGGATGAGTCATCTTGAGAGCTGACTAGTGTCCTCTCCCACTTCAGTTATACTTCAGTTCTTGAGTCCACTTGGAGATCCTTGCTTCCACTTGGAGTTTAAGAACCTCTTACTCATCACTAGGCGAATTCCCTAATCCAAGTGTCATTTTGGAAGCTTCCTGGGCATTGACACCTTGAGGAATGACTGTGCCACTTGTCCAATCTCGCTCAGCGTAGGTAGCCTTTGTTGGAGTTGATATTCAACGCAGGTACAGAGAGGGGCAGTTGACATTCAGCGCAGATGCTCAGTGGAGCTGTTGACGTGATCCCGAAATTGCTTGTTTTTGAGTGTTTTCAGGTGGAGAACTGATTTTCAGTGCTGTGGTTTGCTGACCTTGTTCCTCTAGGGGTAGGAACAACATGTTTAGGGACTTTGGATCCCTTAGATTATGGACATTTCATGCTTCATGCTGTAAGGCACAAAAATGTCTATAACAGTTTCCCCCTAAAGTATGAGGTCGTTTATCGGGTGAAATGCTTTATCAGGAGGATCCGAAGTTCATTCAATCGCTGAGAGGTGACCTGTAATAAGATACAATACAATACATTATTTTTCATTCTGCTTTCATGATCTAGCTGAGGCGGGCATTCCCATGCTCAGCTTTATAAATTCATTTTGGTACATGGAACAGACGATTGTCTGATGGTAGACTGATAATTCTCTGCTGAAATTATCATCCTTTGAGTAGGATGATCATCTGCTGCAATGATGTACATGACAAATGTCTTTATATTTCCTGAATATATATCGCAGCCCGGATGGATGAAACTAGACCCGGGGTCTTCATACTCATTCGATCTTCACTCTAAGTACAAGTCGATCCATGTGAGAACTGCGCTGAAGTCGAACATGGAAAGACATCGCTTGATTACCGGTCAATGATGTAAACCGTTAACAAGCGCGAGAGGAATCACCGATAATGATAATGACCCTCAAGGTACTGCAGTACAATTCACGTGGTGTGAATAAAGGACTTGGCGTCGAACACCACGCAAAATCTTCTGGTCAAAGGCCATTGATGTATACCTGTCGCCGGAAGTGAGAAACTTGCCATTGAGGCATGCAAGCTTCAAAGTACTGAGGGGGTTTGTTCCTAGATCAACTTCTTGGATAATGAGCTGAAGTCGACAAGAAGCGATCCGTCAAAGGAGGGCCTTAATGAATCCCACATCAGTGACACGGAACGGAGCTAATGATTTTAGTGGAGGTGAAAATAAACTGAGATATATGATTCAGGGTGGCGGTCATGAATGGAATGAAGGATAATGTATGGCAGTGGATGGGACACGGTTGACTCTTTCTGAACGACATCTCTTGAACATATAACGACACTGATGCGATGGATCGGTAGCATTACCCCAAATGTGGATGGTTTGGCGAAGACCACGGTGATGAGACCGGTGAATGAAACAACCCAACCCGATGTGGTACGGAGGAAAAGTGTCATGTTCAAGAGCGACTTGCTACCATTAAAGCTTTGAGGTTCTCCCAATTTTTCCCCAGTCATTTCTGACCAGTACCTCTTTATTTTTGTCAAGCTTGAGGAGGATAACATATGCTTGTTCTATAACCTGCCCTTCGGGCAAGCCCATCGCTATGTTTTAACGAATTTAGCGATAGGGAAACTCGTTCTCGTCTAAAGACAAGTTTGTCGCTATTTAATCATTTTAACGAGTCTAACGACAAGGAAAACTCGGTCCTTTTCATTTTTAGAGAGTCTGAAAAGGTACAGAAAGTTAACTCCAAGATTCCTTTTTCGTCATCTAATCCCTTAAGTCCAAAAAAGTATAAAACAATACAGAAGGGATGAGTTTTCGGTACTTTTAACGAGCCGAACAAAACAAGCGCTCGATCTTTTTGTGCAATAATCCCTCAGGTCCAAAAAGATTAAAATCTAGAGGAGGGATAGCTCTTCCGGTCACTTTAACGAGCTGGAAGGCCAAAACTCGGCAAACTTTTCATATTTTACGAGTCAGATGAAAAGAGCTCAAAGAAGACTCGTCTTTTGAGGAACGAGTGATAAACAGGGATAGCAACTGATTCCAGGTACAGGTTGGAATTTTCCAATCACGGCAGTGTCACAAGGATGGCTAGGTGAAATCACTCTTCGCAGTTGTTCCTCAAAATGGGTAAACAATCATATGGAGGTGAACGATCGGCCAAATGAAAAGTGGAGGTGATGGACGAACACGACCAAGGCTTTTATGGCTGATGTATTTACGATCACAATGGTTATTTACCGGTTCATTTTTTCTGGATGAGCTTGAACTCTAAGGGAAAGCCTGCTCACAATCTTATGTTTATTTTTTAACGAGCATGAACTATGCGCTAAAACTGCTCGGTCTTATGGCCAAATTTTTATTTTTTACCATTACTAGCTTTTCTCTTTTCAAAGATAGTACTGCATTTTCAATTGCTGCAACAAACTTAGTTAGAAATACATAAACATGAGATGAAAACCCTAATATTTTGCTTTGAACTACGTAAAAAGTCATTAAAAAGAGTTTTTACCTCTCATTTTACCATTTCATTTGCATTTTGTTTGTTGGAGCTCTGGAGGTGCCTCTTTCCCCTTGATTTTCACCAGCTGATTTCGGGAGATTCTGTGGACGATTCTCGGCGCCGTCTGGACCAGGTAGGAGCTAAACACTAGCTCTTTCTTTTCATGGTTTCCTTTTCCTGTTTTGTGCCTGTTTTCCCATTCTTCTGAGCCCCAGGGGTTTTTCCAGGGCGCCCTAGCTTCAGCGCAGGTTCCCCATTCGAAACCTACGTTGAATGTCAAGCTGCCTTAAGGCAGCCTGACCTTCAACGCAGGTAGGAGACTCTCTGCCTGCGTTGATCTCAAAAACTGAGTTTTTGGCACATTTTTTGATGAATTTTCGCCAGTTTCTCATCAAATTCAGGATCTCACTCATTCTCTTGGTTGTTTTGCAGGAACCTTTGAGAAAATGTCCCTTACATGGCGAGAACGAGAACATGAAGAGGAGGACATGATTTCCCTCCATGACCCTGTCACGGTGAACGCGCTGCGGAACTGTGGCTTGCTGAAGTTCTTTCGTATCTCTAGCATGAGAGCACAGATCACTTTGCTGCAGTACATGCTTGATGCTTGGGATCCTATTAACCAAGTATTCCAGATTAGGGGAAAAACCATCCCCTTGACCATAGTGGACATTTACTTCTTGACTGGGTTGTCAAGGCGGGGTGCCCCCATTTATTTGTCAGGTTCGGCCCGGGGGAATGACTCCGTGAGAGACTATGTTTGCCAGTATTGTAGGGAAGGTTCCCAGCCGAGCAGAGACGGCAAGGTTGTTATCCGTGAGATTACTGATAGGTCTCTCAGGTCCATTCTGTATACCATTGGTAGGATGGCTGGTAGCGCATCTCTACATGTAGCCAACAGGTCTTATGTGCAGCACGCCTTGGAGTGTCTCCAACCGAAAGTATTCAACCGGTGTGATGCAGTACTTGTTCAGATGAAAAGTCAATTGACCAAGGTGAAGGACAGGAAGCTGAAGAACTTTGGATTTGGTTCTATTCTGACTGCCTTCGCCTTGGAGAAGATCCCACTGATGCAGCCTCAGTATATCATACTCGACTTGCCTCCTCCGACCGAGCCACGCATGCAGAGGTGGGTTGATCACATGTCTAGGCACGTTGGTCAACCTCAGATTACTTTTACTGATGCCTTCTTTAGGTGGTTCGAGCACCAGGAGATGGTCTTCTCTGAGTATCCATATGTGGGTATGGATTTCCGAGGTGATCCGGACTTGGTGTTACCGGATGGCGAGCAGTGGGGCGCTATTGGTAAAATCTTTGACCATATCACTGTTTACTGTTTTTATTCATAATGTTGTTGTGCTTTATTCTATCAAGACTTTTAATCAAACTCTTTGGTGCATGCAGATGTTGGTCCTGTTCGTCCCGCAGTTCGTCCGCGATCGCCCGTTGCTGTCCCGGCAGTGGAGCCTGCTAGGAGAGTTATTCTTCGCGATCTTGACGACACTGAGACCCTTACAGCTGTGCAGGAGCAGGTGGAGAGCCTTACTCTCGGTATTCCGGATGTACGGATCGATGAGTTACCTTTACAGTTGTAGAGGCATACTACTGGCGTACCTAGACGATGGACTCGTCTCTTGCGCATGATTGCACAGGCCGTGACGTGCTATCATGAGCACCATTAGGCTAGGGTGCCCCCTAGCACTTTTGAGTTTTTGGGTCATATGACCAATTTTTGTCTTGGTTACAGAACATTATGTACAAACTATAAACAGCTTTATATATTTTGATTTTCGAGGTTTATTCTGGTTGATTTTGTGATCCACTTGCATAGCACTGATGCATTTCTTTTTATAAATGTCGTAAATGTCTATCTAATACATAGTTTGCTAATGAATCGGTTAATGTGTTTAAGTTCCTGGAAATATGCTGGTATTGAATTGAATCAAACTGTCTTTCCAAAATCTTAACCCTTAGAAACATTCGATAAATAGCTGGATTGCGGACCGAATATATACCATTGAGTTGTAGTATTACAAGTTGTGAGTCTAGCCTGACGATTAGTCGGCGTATACCATGGGCGATGGTATTAGAGAGGAGTTCTATCAACGCGCTATACTCAGCGATGTCATTCGTTGATTGCCCAATACACACACCTCTGAAACTCACTAACTCGCCGCTTGGATCAAAAATGGCCCAGGCTGCGGAGGATAAATTTCGCGAACTACGACTTGCTCCGTCGGCATATCCCACATATGTCTCAGAAAAATTCGACATCTGCAACAAATGAAAAAGGTGGATTACTCGACCGAAACAAACCCTTTAGCGAAAACAAAATACAACAAAAGCACTCAGGTTACTACTTAGGCATAGTAACGCTTGAGGTACAACCCGTTGCGGGGTTGCGCCAGTGGTATTCCGTCATAATCCATTAACTCGTAGGCTCCTTTTGTTAACACTCGTTTAACAATATAGGGACCCATCCATAAAGAATTAAATTTTCCTGCTCCCAACTTGTCGGATTCTTGGTCATAAAGCAAGACCAAGTCACCTTCAGAGAAGACACGGGGTTTGACATTCTTGTCGAACTGCGCCTTGACTCGTTTCTTATGGGCTTCGTTCGCCAGAGCGGCGTCACGACGGGTTTCATCCAACTGGATTAATTCCAAGAAACGGGCCTCTTCTTCTGAAGTTCCGGGGAGGAGGTCAATTGCGAGTTTAAGCGACGAAATTTCGCACTGGATTGGTAAGACTGCCTCCAGGCCATACACCAGTTGAAACGGTGTGAACCCAGTGGCATTTTTTACCGATGTTCGGTAAGCCCACAAGGCTGAGTACAAGATTAGGTGCCACCTTCTTTTGTGAACCCCGATCATCCTCTGCAACATACGCTTCAGGACCTTGTTGATTGCCTCAACTTGTCCGTTGGCTTGCGGATAATATGGGGTAGAGCTGTCGTGAGATAGCCCTAGCTTGGCAGCTAATTCAACCATCATGTGATTGCGAAAATGCGATCCATGATCTGTAACTATAGCCTACGGTACGCTGAACCTGGCGACTACATGATTGAAAAAGAAAAGGGCAGCTGTTTCACCAGTGTTATCCAATGTAGGCATCGCCTCGGCCCATTTGGTAAAATAGTCAACGGCGACTATAATATACCCATGCCCCCCGGTCGAGGTGGGGTTACATTGCATGAAATCGATGCCCCATTTGGCGAAAGGCCCAATAGCAACTATTGGCTGTAAAGGTGCGGGTGGTCTTCTGGTTTTGCTATCAAAAATCTGACATGCATGGCAACTTCTGACTGCGATTATGCAATCTTTGAACATGGTTGGCCAGAAGTATCCTGCTCGTAAGATTCTTTGTGTTGTTGCATATCCAGATTGATGCCCCCCACACGCGCCTGAATGACAATCATTCAGGGCTTTCTCGGCCTCCTCATGGGTAAGGCACCTCCTCAGAACTGTATCGATACCCCGACGGTAAAGCGTATCACCGACGATCATGTAGTCTTTAGATTGGTATCGTATACGTTTCTGTTCAGAGTGTGAGGTGTTAGGTTTAAACTTTTGGGTTTGGAGATAAACTATGATATCTCCATACCACTCATCCCTTGTAGATATTAGAAACAAATTTTCATCCACGATTGACTCTTCCGATGTTTCATCGTTGGACGACGATGGGAGATCGCACAATAATTCCGCGAAAACTAGAGCTTTCTTCGATTTGGATTTTACAAATTCCAGATCAAACTCTTGAAGGATCGCTATCCATTTTGAATATTTGCCCCCCAGCAACTGTCGCGACAGTATATACGTCATGGGGTTGCAATCTGATAAAATGGTAGTTTTCCGAAAGAGGACATAATGTCGAAACCTTTGAATCGCTTCAACAGCTGCAAGCGCTAGTTTTTCAACATAGGAATATTTACTTTCTGTATCATTTAAGTTTTTACTTAAATAATAAATGGGATGTTCAATTCCATCGACTTCTTGCACCAAAACCATCGCAATGGTCGTATCCGCTGCAGCTAGATACAGGTTAAAATCTCTTTGATAGTCTGGGGCGTACATTAATGACGCTCTTACTAGAGAATCTTTCAGAGCATCAAAGGAAGCTTGCGTGACCTGGTCCCAGACAAAAGGTACATCCTTTCTCAAAAGACGAGTGTAACCCTTAGCAAGTTCTGCGTAATTTGGAATGAACCTCCTCAGAAAGTTTGCTTTCCCTTGGAGTTTCTGAATCTGAAGCACATTTGAAGGTGGAGGCAAATTAATGATTGCGTGAACCTTACAGGGGTCGAGACGAATCCCATCCTTAGAGACTACAAAGCCAAGTAAACGACCAGAACCGACGCAAAACACACATTTGTGCGGATTGAGTCTTATCTTGTAGTGTCGGCAACGTAGAAATATCGCTCTCAAATGTTGCGGATGATCAGTCCGCTTTCGCGAATGAGCCGGAAGGTCGTCGAGATATGGTTGAACGATGTTCTTGATGTCATGGAAGGCATAATTCATTGCCCTCTGAAACGTCGCCCCTGCGTTCTTTAAACCAAAGGGTAATTTTCGATAAGCGAATGTGCCCCACGGACAAATAAATGCAGTCTTAGACTGGTCCTGTGGGCGGATATTTATTTGATTATACCCGGAAAATCCATCCATAAAGGAGAAGATTTCACATCCGGCGCATTCATCAATTATCTGGTCGATGAAGGGTGTAGGGTAGTTGTCCTTTGGACAAGCTTGGTTTACATCCCTATAGTCGACACACACTCTTATCGTCCCTTGTTTTTTCATAACAGGGACAATATTCGATACCCAATCGGTTAGAGGAACCGGGTAGATGAAACCAGCATGGAGAAGTTTCTCAACTTCTTCCTTAATGGCAGTGGCTTTCTTAGGGTGTACCTGTCGAAGCCGTTGTCTTACTGGTTTGACATCAGGATACATTTTAATTTCATGTTCAACAATACTCGAGTCAATGCCTGGCATTTCATCATATGACCAAGCAAAGACATCTCTAAACTCGCGAAAAAGAGCGTCATATATTTCCAGTTCTAAAGGGGAACAACTTTTGCCGACATGAATATTCTCTACAACATCAGGTTTTGTCGAGATATTTATGGCTATAGTCTCTTCAATATTGGATAGGTTTCGCTCGGAATCCACCGTATTTACAGTATTTGTTAGGAATTCAAAAACTGAAGGGTGGTAAAGGTCGTGCTGAGTATCTTCTTCACATTCCGGAAGAAGGGAACGATGGTGGTGATCATTCCATGGTGCCCCCTCAATCAACATTGATTTTAAGATTCCTTCGTCAGTCCCATGCACTTTCGACCAAGGATCTAATGGGGTACCATATTCTCCAGACCTATCTACCCAAACGCTCGACGAGCGTTGATTTGGGTTCGCCTCCCATGCCCGAAACATTGATTGCTACAATATTTCTATAGGGCTTGGTGGCAAAACCGTCGAATGATCCATGACGACTTTGTCTTCTGCGACCTTCAAGGAAGATATCATGTTGCATGTTGCTACAAACGGGATATTTCCTATATGGATAGGAGGTGGCAACGCGAAAGCTCCCATCATTGTGGGATCTTTCAATAGGCCTACTCCGATATCTTGTATTGAATGGTCGCTCCCATGGATCATGGGAATGCTTCCTGTAACTTGTGAACCATTAGGGAGGAAGTTCTGTTGGTCGACGATCGTAATCCCTCCTTCAAATGGGAATGCGATCTTCCTAAAATAAGTCGACACTACAGCTGCCATGGCATATATCCATGGTCTTCCCAGTAGGATGTTATAGTCAAGATTGCCATCAATGACTTCAACATCAATTTCCACTGTTTTTCCTCCTAGTTCAACCTTCAAGTTATTTAGGATGTCGTACGGGGTGTACGTCCTTCCGTCGAATGCTTTTAATGTCGTCGAAGATCGCGACAAGGTTGGAGATCCGAGAGTTTTCCAGCAACTCATCGACATGATACATGTCGATGCCCCCTCATCAATAATTGTTCTGTGAACAGTTTTGTTGAGTGCTTTCACTTGAATAAGGAAAGCTAGTTGAGCTGGTAACTGAGGATCGTATCCTTTGTGATCAAAGGATACAAGATTGGAATCCTTAGGATCCACTCCACCAATAGCTGATAACAACGCCTGCCTTTGGGATGGGCAATTTTGCAGTACTTCAAGAGTCGACATAGCGGATGGCGATTGGGCCAAATCTTCCACTATGTTATAATGCTGCGCCGCCCTGGCGCGAGGATTAAACGTCGACTTGTGTACTACTCCCTTTGGCGGTTTTATTGTTAACTCATGCGTGATGGGGGGTACAACTTCTGCCGAAGTTGTTGTCGAACTACTAGGTTGATCTTTACCTTTGTCGTTCGACACCTGTGGATTCCCGTAATCTTTACTCCTTGTCGAAATCAAAGCATCATTTTGTTGCTTAGAGATCGATAACATTAGCACTTGTGACGGGGAAGCATTTCCACTATCAACCATATTTTGACCTGGATTAGGAAATGGATCAGTCAACACAGTCGAGGTTTGGGAACTTTTAAAGAACCTCTTTAACTCAGCTTTGAATGGGCAATTCTTTGTGAGATGATCCTCCTCATCGCATATTTGACAAGGAAATTTCCTATTTCCAGGAGGGTTTGAAGAAGTTTTTTGAGGGGATGACTCACCCTGTTTCTTCTTCTTCCCTTTGTTTTGCTTCTTCTTGCTTCCTGGTTGATTGGAATTTTTGCCTTTATCTGCAGATATGGCGTTTATTTCCGAAGCAAGAATTTCTTGATTTGCCTTTTGATTTGAAGTCTTACGGGCTTTCTTATTCGAATCCCTTGTCGACTTTGCGTTTGCAGTGCCAATCACACCGTCGCCGGCATGAGAGTCACTATTTGATCCAGGAGGAGGAGGAATTGAAAATTCCGGTCTGGGGGCGTCAGGTATCTTATCATAGAGCGTGCCAGACTGAGTATATACTAAGTCTAAATACTGGGCACGAGCAATAACCTGCTCCTCTGTTACGACCCCTCCCTTGGCCACATCTTCTGTTATAGCAGGAAGAAGCGACTTTATAAACCACTCAGCTAATAGCTGATCTAGAACATAAGTCTTTACCATTCTGCGACGACGACGCCACTCATGTATATGATCGGATATATGTGTGGCCGTTGTCTGCTTGAAATTGGTTAAGATCTCTGTTCCAGTTTCGTACCTTATAGGTAACTGAAAGTGGGTTAAGAAAGTCGTGGCTAGGCAACTGAAATTGTCGAAAGAGGCTCTAGGTAACTCTATATACCATTTAGCCGCCGGACCTGTCAATGTCCTCTGAAAAAGGCGAAGCCTTATCGAATCATCATTCAAGGTGTTCGACGAACACCACAGATGAAAAGTCATCACATGATTCGACGGGTCTTCACCAGGATTTCCATTGAATTTAGGAATGTCCGATGGAAGCTTGTGAGGAATCGCTGGCCACCAATGGGCATAGGCGATTGGATCGTTCGTCAATCGATGTAAATCTGGTAATTCTAAAGTTGCCACGAACGGTAACTGTTGATTCAGGTTTGGCGAGGCGTACCCAGGATACGATGGAATCGCCTGAGCAGTAGGCCTTTGCATACCAGCATAATGTAATTGATGTTGGTATGACTGATACGGCTGGTGGACTTGACCACTGTAAAGTGGTTGATTTAACCCGTTTTGAATATAGGGTTGTCCACTATTCGCAAAGATCTGTTGCTCAGATCCTTGGTACACCTGCTGGAACTGTGGTTGTTGGTACTGCACCATCCATGGCTGTGAAGCCATGTTCTGCTGTGCTATACTAACCGACGGACCAAGATGCGGGGTAATTGTCCCCGTTTGGACCTGTGTCATCCCGGCAGTTGGCGATTGTGGTTGTGTTGCAGGGTCAAAAGGCTGTTGTACTACAACCTGGGGTTGACATACAACAGGCATCGTTTGAACTTGCGACACGGTTACAATAGCTGGCGTCGTCGGGATGCTAGACATAGGTACACATTGTTGCATAGAATACACAAGTCTTGGCTGTTGGGGTAACATAGGTATCCAATCACTTGTCGTAACTTCAGCTAAACCTAAATACTGTTGAGAACTGCCGTATGGGTATCCTCCCGGAGGGGGTAATGAAAGGGCATATTGCCCCCCATACGGTAACAATCCGGAGCTCAAGGGTATGGATTGCCTTTGAGGACTGGATGGCCCAAATTGACCTCCATAGGGATCAATTTGTCTAGTTTCAACGTAAGAATTACCGGGTATTATACCGGAAGAACAAACTGGAACAGACCAAACTGTCGAAATAGTCCCTGGGTGGACTCCTTCTAGCTGTTGAGAGCTAGTTGGGACAGCTGGTACCCCGGCGAACATAGTAGGAGTGGCGGCAGGGAGTTCTGCCGTCGCTGTGTCATTTGACACAGTCCTAGATGTCGATGGTTGCTCAGACATTTTAAGTCTATCCAATAAACTGCCTAGCGATTCTACAGGAACCTCCACTGGTGATGGACAAACTTCTGATGCAGAAGGAAAAAGAGTGACACCTACTCCAAAATGAGTTGGAGTATTTGCTTGCGGGTCCTCTACGATTTCCTCTATTGCAATCAAACCAGGTGGAAGAGGAAGACCGTCAGGTCCGTAAAATATTTCTGGTGTCGAAGAAGGGGTTGTTTCGACAGCGACAGTTGTTTGAGCAACAAGACTCTCTGGACCGGTTACAGATGGAACTGGTTCAGTAATACAAGTACTTGTTCTCAGACCAGGATCAGTGCTACTGTCCCTCTGTAGTGGTTGAACTTCTTCAATAGAGGCAGGGGTTCCAGAAATGCTTGGAGTGACCGGGATCTCAGATGCTGTTGGAACTGTTGTTCTAACTTTAATGGGAGATTTTGACTCGGTCAAGCGAGTTCGCTTCGTCCGTACTACCTTTGATTCCGGAGACAAAGACGGTTGACTCGCAAGCCTCTGCGAACGACGGGGTTTTAATTGACTTTCTTCCACGGTTGCGGATTACTCGATCAACTAAAATACAAAAAGGGGAATTATGTTTCCGAATTGAATGAATTTTATTAGACGCTTTTAGACACAACTTGCTTTTTCAGTTTTTAAGAGTCGAGAAAAAGCTAAAGATGACTCTAGTCTCCTTCGATGTTTTAACGAGCCCGAAGTGACAAATGCTCGGTTGGACTTTTTCTGTTATAGAGTCTGAAAAAGGCCAAAAGAAACTGCTATGGAGATCTAGGCAGAGGGTGTGCCAAACCTTTCGCGAAACCACAGAATACGTTTTACGGTACAGGTGGTCGATCTTCGTGAATGCTGTGTTCACTGCATCGCGATCAGTAGGGCGGCCGACACGGCTTCCTAAGGATAAAGGATAAATGCCTATAGGGGTCTCCCAATATATACGCGACGGTATGTGGGAGCACAAGTCTGTATTAGTGCTATCGTCCCTCAGGAGGAATCACCCACCTTCGTAGAGATCAACAGTCACTACGTTTAATGATGCCGGAACACGTCTCTACCTAGACCTCTATTGTGAGCGTTATGTTGCAAAGCGTTGTTAGGTTCATTCAATATATTTTAAGTTTATCTTTTTAAAGTTTGTCTTTCAGGATCACCACGAGATGTATTGGTACAAATTCCTAAATGCAGTTTAAGATGATAAGCAAGCTTTATAATCTTTTAACTTTGAAAATCCTAACTACTGAGGGAAAAGAAAGACATCATCTTTTCACACAGATCACAAAGCACACACTAATGCACTTTCTCCTAGATCAATCATGCAAAGTTATAAAAAATGCAAATGCAAAATGCAGGTATTTCTTTTCTCTTTCTTAATGTTGATGTATTACAAAAAGAAAGCTGTTGTATAATTTCGAATTCAATTTCAAGTGAAAGTAATTAAACTTTGTCCAAAATCAAGACACCTTAAGATTTACTTGTTTTGACACTAGAAATATATAAATTCAAACCATATGATGAAAGAAAAAGCTCAATCAGCTATGAACAGCAAACAAACTAACTCTTAAGATCAATACGACACTTATCACAGGTCTAGATCTAAGAGGCCACAGCAAGACTAGTTCGCTTTTCGTTATGGGAAACTGTAAATGATGTAAGAAATACACAAAGAACAATCACAATTTCTTTATACAACCGAGGCAGAATAGTGGTAAGGAAAGTTGGTTTCAGATAGGTACATTGACTGGTAACAGGCTGCAAAAACAAGGGTGAAAACAGGGCAAGAAACAGCAGGGAACCCCAGTAGCACAAGGCAAGACTGGTTCAGCGCAGGTAGTACACTGTCAGTTTGACATTCAGCGCAGGTAGCCCCTTCGGGAACTGCGCTGAAATGCAGACTGCCTTCACACAGCCTGCACTGAAGAACGAAACTTTCGTTTCTCTTGGTTTCCGGGTCACAGATTGCTCAAAAGTTCACAGTTTTTGGCCAAATCAGAAGCTATCAGTCAAGTACACACTAAAGGGTAATTAGGAGGATGAAAAGCTATCACTAAGAGTTGTTCAGAGTCCTTGTGGATCAGCTCTTCAAATCATAAACATGCCCAGAAACTGAGCTAGAGTAGCTGCCCTCTACTTTGCATTTGAAAGATCCAAATGCAGTTCGATTCGGTACTCCCTGTGTTTATGAAATGAATAGCAAAACACAAACAACCAACAAGATACGATCCCCAGCGGAGTCGCCAATTTGTTGTAGGGAAAAGTATCCAATACGGAATGACCCTATCCCACTCTAAGGGTGATAGTACCTCAGCAACAACCGAATGCAAAGCTATCTAAGATTTCTTCTTTATGAAAGTAAAATAGGGGAGAAAGGGATCCACTAACCGATTTCTTTCGCTAATGGTTGATCCAGTCTTCTCTCCTTGCTGCTTGCTCCCAGCTCCTTGCTCTTTCACTGGCCCAGCTACACCAAGAAATGGCAAGAAAGAGAAACTACAAGAAGCATACATTCATAATTGATTCAAGGATTAGAATAAATCAAATACACAAGTATAACAACACATGCATATAGAAGAACCTCAAATTCTTTATTAATGGAAGAAGTAAAGTTCAGGAAGTGTTACAACCATAAGAGGCCCAATCCAGCAACACCTCCCAGCAGAAAGAAATCTCCTCTTCACCTCCTTCAAAGCAATCACCCAATAGCTCTAGACTCAAACCAACAGCACTTCCTTACATTCACAAGATTCCAGCCTCCTTAGACCTCATGAGAGAGCTCTATATATAGGAGTTTTGGAGAAAGGATGAGTCAGCTTGAGAGCTGACTAGTGTCCTCTCCCACTTCAGTTATACTTCAGTTCTTGAGTCCACTTGGAGATCCTTGCTTCCACTTGGAGTTTAAGAACCTCTTACTCATCACTAGGTGAATTCCCTGATCCAAGTGTCATTTTGGAAGCTTCCTGGGCATTGACACCTAGAGGAATGACTGTGCCACTTGTCCAATCTCGCTCAGTGCAGGTAGCCTTTGTTGGAGTTGACATTCAACGCAGGTACAGAGAGGGGCAGTTGACATTCAGCGCAGATGCTCAGTGGAGCTGTTGACATGATCCCGAAATTGCTTGTTTTTTAGTGTTTTCAGGTGGAGAACTGATTTTCAGTGCTGTGGTTTGCTGACCTTGTTCCTCTACGGGTAGGAACAACATGTTTAGGGACTTTGGATCCCTTAGATTATGGACATTTCATGCTTCATGCTGTAAGGCACAAAAATGTCTATAACAATGAATATGGACAAATATAATCTACTAATCACATTAGTATAAGTGGATTCTCTAATTTTATGGAGAAGTAATGATGATATGAGTCACAAATTTTCCCAAGATATGTCAAAAGAATTTGAAAATTTGTCGATTATTGCATAGTTGTCTTACTTTCTTGGACTTAAAGTAATTCAAATTGAAGAAGGAATGTTCATATCACAAGCAAAATATCTCAGGGATATTGTTAAGTTATTTGGGATTGAATAATGTTCTATTGTGAGCACACCTATGAGTATAGATACAAATTAAGTAAAGATAATGAATCTCCTATGGTGGGTGTAACTCTTTATACATCAATGATTGGAGGTCCCTTACATTTGGTAGTTGTGCGACTAGATAACATGTAGGAGTAGGAATGGTGGAATTATTCTAGTCAACCCTAAAGGAATCTCTCATGCTATTTATAGAAATAATACTCAGATACCTGAAAGGCACTTTCGATTTTGGACTCTGGTACACTAAGATGACAAACCTTACCTTGGAAACATATATTGATGCATATTGGGAAGGAACCATTGATGACAGAAAGAGTATGAGGGGAAATGCATTCTTCTTAAGAGATTGTCTTGTATCTTATCTTAATAAGAAATACCCATCAATATATCTCCCTACAACTGAATACAGGTATACAGTAACATAAAATTATTGTACACAAATCCTATGGATAAAGGAAGCCTTGAAGGATGTTAATATAGAAACACATTAGCCCATTACGCTCTATTGTGACAATACTAGTGCTATTAGTCTCTCAAAACATTGATCCATGCATTCAAAGACAAAACATTTTCCAATATAATAGCACTTTCATCAAGAAAAAGTTGCAAATTAGAACATAAAAAGGGAGTGTGTCAACTAAGGGATAAATTGTAGATTTTGTCACAAAACCCCTACCTACAGAATAATTTGAATATCTTCCTCAAAATATGTGGGCAATCTATATTACATTCCATTAGAGCAATATCTTTTTTATTGATTTCAAAGGGGGATAATATTATGGGGGGGAACATCATGATAGGAGGAGCAACACGATGACAAGGGGAGCAACATATGAGGAGATTGTTACCAACAATAACAAAACATGATATTGTTGGAATAATTTGTTTTTATTAATGTCAAATAATGACTTGATGAATATAATAATGCCATTGATTCAAAGAGCACATTAAGACCTTTCCAATGAGCTATATCATGCCTCCTCTCTTCTCTCGAATGATAAGAAATGAAATTTATGGGTGGCGAAATCATTTTTTGTCGCCCTCCTCATTCCAGCCTACCTTGCGATAAAGTAGATCCCCTAATATAGACATGACAATTCAATGAGGGCTCAAATAGTATAAATAAATCACCATTCCTCATCATTTCCTCATCCAACTTGGCCAACGAAGACAATATCAAGGAGATCAGTCTAGATGCAAAGAGTGTAGAAAATATGGTGTAGGTTAACCCGATAATGCAATATAAATCAAAGCATAATACTATAACCTACTTCTACTAGAAATTTGTAGAAGCTTAAAGATCGATCTAAACAATATAACCAAAAGAAGAATAATCAATGGCACAATAAGCATGAAAATACTTTGGGGAAAGCCTTAGCTAAATATCCCACTATCTGTATTATCATACAAGGTGGAAATACATAGGAATTATACAAATCATTAGCTCTCACAGCTAGCCAACTCTCAGTACAGTCCTCAAAGATGCTCACAGGAAATCTTGGCTTCTCTCAAGCCTTCCTCTCTGCCCTCTAGTCTCCTATTTCCTTGCGATGTTCCTTATGGATGATTCTCCTGTTACTAAGTGGAACACTCTCTCACACACTGTCAGAACTGCGCAATCCTCAAGGATTGATGCGTTGACTGCATGGATGAGTTTTCTCTTTGAGAAAACACATACAACTGATAGTACATTGTCCTTGACTTTATACTCAACCAGGTCTTTCTCAGAATAAACATGCATGTGTTTCTGATGAGGGAATCTTTAGCTAACTGGAGTAGCACTAGTTGAGTGCATGCATGCATCAACTGACTATTAACTCACTTTTAGTTCTTGAAACATTTTGTAACTAATTTAACTGGACTTAAATCAGTAAACTGAGTTAAATAATTACAACTCAAATATAGCTCAATCTTATCTCCTTAATTTAAGGGATAAATCTTGCATGACTTCAGAAAGACTTCTAACTTGAATTTCTCCAACTAATTAATTCAAAATAAATTAATTAATTATTTCCAAGTAGCTGTTAAGACTAAATTTGATTTTAATTCACAATTTAATTCAAGGACAAATTAAATTGGAATATTCTTGTTGCCATATTTCAACACTCCCTCTCAACAAGAAATAGATTATCTCCCACCTCAATCGTGTCTCTATGGACCTCAAATTTACACTTTGATAATGCATTTGTCAAAATGTCAACATCTTGCTTCTCTGTCGAAGTATACTGCAGCAATATGATACTCCTCACTACATCAACAGCTTGCTTTACCTTGTAAAGCGAATGGGAACTCACAACTGACTTGTTCTCTGGTCTTAGAACCACATCCCAAACATTGTTACTAACTATGGAGTCATACTTCTCAACCATAGCATCAACCCAAATCGGTTGTTGCACTACTTCCTCAAAGGAATATGGCTTGGTATAAACACATTCCCTAACAAGAGCCATGTATCTAGTGTACCTCTTAGGTGACCTCCTCTATCTGTGCTGAGAAGATGGTGCTTCGACATTCTCTCTCACATCCTCCAACAATCTGTCAGCTTGTCTTGTGCACTTTCGTCCATCTGTAGAAGACTCTGCTTGAGTGGATGTCTCCACTCGTAGAACCTCTACATGTAGCTTCTCGACATCATTCTAAGGCTCCTCCTTCTTAGGGACCAACAATTCCTCCACAGCCTGTAGTTGCAGCTCCCTCTCAAGGGAAACTCGCATGGCCTTCTTTTCATCGAACTTGATATCTCTACGAACCACTATCCTCTGACTGGTAGGTAAGTACACCCGATAGTTGTGAGGTGTATTAGTGAACCCCACAAATATCTCGAACTTTGCTATTGGATCAAGCTTCTTCCATGAATTCTTTTTCACATGGCAATATACCGATAAGCCAAAGATCCTAAAGGTAGCCACATCTGGTCTCTTACTGGAGAAAGCTTCCTCTGGTGTCTTCATCCCAAGTATGTGATGCGGGCTTCTATTCTGCAAATAGACCGCTCTCTTGCATGCCTCAGCCCACAAGTGAAGTGGTAGGCCTTGGTCATGCAGCATTGCCCATGCTTCCCCTACAATAGTTTTGTTCTTCCTCTCGACCACCCCATTCTACTATGGGTTATGAGATGCCATCAACTCTCGCTTAATTCCTTCCACTGCACAGAAGTCCTTAAACTCTTGAGAGACATATTATCCACTATTGTCACTTCTCAATTCCTTGATCTTCTTCCCTGACTCTTTCTTGACCAAAGATTTGAACTCACAAAACTTTGTGAAGGTTTGGTCCTTCTTTTGCATGAAATAAATCTAGCATTTACGAGAATAGTCATTAATGAAAATCACATAATACCATTGCTTCATTGTGGATGCCATCGAGAATGGTCCACACGCATCAGTATGAACTCACTCTAGGATAGCCTATGCTCAACTGTCTCGATCATGAAAGGAAGACTTGGTGTACTTTCCCAAGGTACAACCTTTGCATGTGTCAACTTGCTCAAGTTTACCTTTGGGAAGTCTTGTAGATATTTGTTGCATTATCTTCAAAGCCCTATGATGCAAATGGCCCAACCACTTGTGCCACAACTCGCCAATGTCTTTCCTTTGCACCAATTCTGCTTTCGTACTCAACGATGCACAATCATCTACCTCTAGTTTATAGAGATTCTTCACCCAAATACCTATCCTCTTGGTCTGACTCGTGGCTATGTGTCTTAGGAATGCCTTTCCTTCACTGAAGAGAACATTGTAGCCTTTTCCCTCTAACATCATGATCGATACCAAGTTCTTCTTCAGTCCAGGCACATAATTCACATATGTCAAGGTGAGAGGAGCTCCATGCTCCCTCTGAAAAGAAACTATGCCCACTCCTGAAACAATATACCTTCCATCATCACCCATCTCTATGCGCATCCTAAAGTCTTTCTTCTCCAAAGCACTGAATAAATTTTTATCACTAGCCATGTGGAATGAGGCTCCACTGTCAATATACCAGACACAACCCATCATCGATGACACCATGCATGTGATGAGGGTAAATTCCATTTCGAACCGAGAGGCTAATGCCTCACCTTCCAATCCTTTCGAGGATCCATTCTTGGACTTCTTCGATGGGAAACTAGTCGCATAATGTCCCATCTTGTGACAATTAAAGCATCTCACTTTAGACATGTCACCCTACTTCCCTCCATGAGAAGAATTTGATTTGAAATGGGAAGCCTTCCCCTTCCCTTTCATTGACTTACTTGCTAAGGCCGGATTTTCTTCACCGTCATTCTTGGATAAAGAACCATCTCGTGTGCTCCTCCTGATCTAACCACAGTCGTTCCCAAACCGGCAGTTTCTCCCTTCCATTTGTAGAGTCCTGGTAGCTATTCAAAATCTTTGGAAGGCCAAGGAGAGCGAGGCTTACCATATCATCATCGACAATAGTTATTCCCACACTTCCAAGCTCATCTCTACAGGTGGTGAGCTTGTTAAGATATGTGGAAATAGTATCGCCCTTCTCCATCTTCATTCTTCGAAGCTTATCCTTGAGCGCCAATTTCCTCTGGTCACTACTATTCTGGTGGAGGTCATTCAATGTCTTACACATTGAAAAAGAAGAATCCTTAGCATGGAGACTCGAGACAATACGGCCTCGAACTCCCTCAAGGATGATCTGTCTCACCTTCACCACAGACTTCTCCAGCTAAGCCAACTCTTGTGCATTAGTTGAAGTTCGCTTTGGGATTTCTTGATCAATTAATTCCTTTAATCCATTGTCTTCTAATACAGCCTCCATTCTATCTTTCCATGCTATGTAATTCGAGCTACCTTCCAAGGCATACTCGAGTCTCAAAACATAGAATGCCATTGGCCAACCTTGAAGTATGATATGAATTCGATTTGCACCTGCAACCCCAAACTTCAAACTTCGAATTCTCTTCTCAGTATACTGTTCACAGCTTCGATACCATGTAGAAAATTTCTACACATCCAACTCTGTTACCATGTAGAAAATCTGGTGTATGTTAACCTGATAATGCTATATAAATCGAAGCAAAATACTATAACCTACTTCTACTCTTAATTTGTAGAAGCTTAAAGATCGAGCTGAACAATATAACCAGAAGAAGAAGAATCAATGGCACAATACACATGAAAATACTTTGGGGAAATCCTCAGCTAAAAACCCCACTATCTTTATTATCATACAAGGTGGAAGTACATAGGAATTATACAAATCCTTAGTTCTCATAGCTAGCCAGCTCTCAGGACAATCCTCACATATGCTCACAAACAATCTTGGCTTCTCTGAAAGCCTTCCTCTCTTCCCTCCAAGCTTCTATTTCCTTGTGTTATTCCTTGTGGATTATTCTCTTGTTACTAAGTGGAACACTCTCTCACACACTCTCAACTAGGTCTTTCTCAGAATAGACATGCGTGAGTTTTTGATGAGGGAATCTTCAATTAACTGGAGTAGCACTAGTTGAGTGAATGCTTGCATCAAATGACTATTAACTCACTTTTAGTTCCTAAAACAATTTGGAACTAATTTAACTCGACTTAACTCAGTAAACTATGTTAACTAATTACAACTCAAATATAACTCAATCTTATCTCCTTAATTTAAGGGATAACTCTTGCATCACTTCAGAAAGACTTCTAACTTGAATTTCTCCAACTAATTAATTCAAAATAAATTAATTAATTATTTACAAGTAGCTGTTCAGACTAAATTCCATTTTAATTCACAATTTAATTCAAGGACAAATTAAATTGGAATATTCTTCTTGCGATATTTCAACACAGAGATAAGGTTCATATCTCAATGAACCAAGAATAAAATTTAGGGAATTTGTTTTGGCTTTTATCTCCATTTTTTAAATCGAGGTTTATTGACACATATTACAGTGTTCTTGGAGTTGTAAAACTCAAACATTGTAGAGAAAAAAATGTATTCTTCCCGTAAAGAAATATCGACCTTCATTATATTAGACCTCAACTTACACTAGAATAGAACTTGACCTATACTATTAGACCTGAAGCACCTGCAATTATAGGACTCCTACAAAATTCAACCCCTTGCAAATATCAACCTCGTACAATCGTTAGACTATGGCTCTGGCTATGTAGCCTCAAATTATCGCTCAATTGTAGAAAAATTAAAACTCAAGATGTGGCTTCCTTGTAGTATTTTGGATCTATGTTTGTAATCTAGTTTCCAGAGTAGAATTAGACCAATTTATGAGCACATTTTTTATCAATCTCTGTGGCTAATTTGGTGCAAACTTTAGACTATTTTGACAGAAAAATTGGAGCAATTTTATATCAAAATTTAAAAGTGATTTTGGGCCTCTTTCTTGTAAACAAATTTGATATTCCTTGAGCAATTTTTTAAAGATTCTTTTAGGAGCATCTTTAGATAAATTTGTGAGGATTTTTATTGAATCATATTTGAAGCTTTTGTTGAAGAAACCTTTGTAAGCCTTGTTGAAGTAGACTTGAACCTTTCTTGGAGCAAGGGAATTTTGTAGACCTGCTCTGAAGTGTATTTGGAACTTATTTTGGAGTCATCTTATAGAAGTTAATTTTGAATTATATTTTCAAAGTTTGGAGCCTAGGAGGATTAGAGTGCTCATTTTGACCAAGTTGGTGCTTCGATTTGTTCAAGGCGGGAGCCTTGAAGGCATTGCATATTTTGTTGTTCAAGTTGGAGTTTAAGATCTTTTTATAGGATTAGAGTCCTCAATACCTTCATCAATAATTTTTTTATTTTTTTTGTTTCTTATGTTCTAGTATAACTTTTGATACAAATATTAGCTAGCATAATATCACAATTTAAAGAAATATTAATTCAACCCCCCTCTCAGTATTTCTAATGCTTGGGTTAGCCATGACACTTGGACCATTTGTATTCCATTCCAAATATTCTTCATATTAACATTAACGTTCACAATATTTTGTAATGGTAAGAGGTCATTATGGTAAGATATATATATATATATATATATATATATATATATATATATATATATATATATATATTCATAGAAACCTTCTCCTTTTTGATGGAAAATATCATTAGTAGTTTTCTGAGGTAGAAGAGAGGCTTTGGTATTTCAAATTTTTTCTTAGAGTTGTAGAGTGTTTCTCACAAGAACTGAGTGTCCAAATGATGGAGGTGGTGTAGGAGGGTGACGACGGTGAGGAGGGTAGTTACCCTGACTAGCAATTATCATATTTCTAGTATTGAATTTATCAAGATAATATTCATCATCCACATTCTTCTTCTGTGCGATAGGGAATGGGACACCTTAAAGATTCCAAGCTAAGTGGCCTTTGTCACATGAAGGGTAATACATCTAGAACTATCCCTTAGTAAATACACAATGGTACCATGGGGTTCTCCACCTAGCATAACATAAACATTTATATACCAACTCCAAAGGTATACAACACTTAGAAAATGTATGGTTATGTAATCCAAAAAAGGTACATGTTTTTTGATGCCATGTGTTACATTCATCATTAACATCACGATTATAATTGAAATGAATATTCGAATATGGAGATTGGTTATACCTTTCCTTGCCATCTATGGTGTCATTATGGTGATAAGAGCTTGCCACACCTCTCTCCCTGCAATGGCCACTATCATGGGATGATGGGGATGTGTTCCCATCATTCTCTTTCCTCAACTATATCTCGAAAGAATTTGACACTTTTGAGCATTCTCCTTGTGTGTATCTCAGGCTTGCAAGTCAAGGTCTCTACACAACCTCCAATGGTTGAGTTATGGCTTGTTTATTAACAATAAGTTCTTTTTCCTCCTTGTACCTCATCCTGGTAAGGAGCCTCATGTTTGTCCCTGTAATTGGTATCTCCATGTCTCCAACAGAAATCATACTATCTGAAGATGAAACCAAAAGGAAATCAACATTTTTTACCTCCTCTGTCGATTTGCAAAGAACTGGTGAGGGTTGCTCATCATCTATTGTTGGTGGTTCACCATGTGTCTTGGTGGATTCCCAAACTTTTTTCCTGACATATCCAAGTCCTACCTGATAGGGTAATTCTTCTACTTTCATGGGGTTGACAATGCCTTGGCCATTAATGTCCAAGCCCTTTCCTTCATAACCAATTTTCATCAACAGTTTCGAGCCAATTCATGTGGTATGATTTTGAAAAACAACGAAATCATCATCAGGACACATACATGAATTTAGAGAATTACTTTTTACCTCACACAGGTCATGCTACAGTTTTTCCAACGCCTTGCCCTTAGCCTGCAGTTGTTGTAGAAAACACTATTTTTCCTCTTTCTTTTCATGTAGAAACATCTTCAATTCAGCATTCTATGTTTGAAGATTTTGTTTGTTGTTCTTCAGTTCTTCCAAATCCTCTTCCCTGGCTCACAACTGACGCTGCAATAACTCCTTTTCCTCTGTCTCTTTTTGTATAGCTCCATACACTATTTCCACCCTTTGGGAAATTTTGAGCAGGGTTTCATACATCTCTTTTTCATCCTCTATCACTGCATGTTCCATTGTTCACACTTTCAATCCACATCCATGCAAAGACTGCTTTGATACCAATCTTTATCCGAGTTGACTCAACTCCAAGATTTAACCAAGATCTCTTGCTTTCATGATGTGATTAGAATTGCATTTAAAATAGCATAAAGGAACATAACTGCATGTTGTAAAGAAGAAGCAACATGACAATAATCAGTAACATAAAACTCAAGATGTTGGTAACGGAGTTCTTCTAGGAGGGACTACATCTCCGGGCCCCGATGTCAAGATGGTGTAGGCTGTTGCATTAAGTGATGGAAGGAGTGATGATGTACATGCATGTGTTTTCTCTATCATACAAGGAATATGCCCTCACGCAGGAGTCGTTCCAAGAGATGTTCCACTACACGAACTCTCATTCAAAAAAGGACTCCTATCAATATGACATAATTTCACATATGACAATAATGAACATCCTGCCAATCATGGCACCAGAGGGATCTCAATTTAGATATACATGACTACAACATGAGTATCCCATCCACTTGACGACAAAGGGATCTCAATAACAACATGACAATCATGACAACAAGTACATCCCACAGATGATTCCACGTCACATCAAGTAGGAATCATGAAACAAGTAAGAAAATAAGATCCTGCATCAAACATCAAACAGGGATCTATGCAGCACAATGCATCTCATAGAAAAAAGAAGTACATGAACACACTGCATATACCTCACAACCCGGGGCCATATAAATAAAATGATGTCAAACTGTTGAAGTTGGACATTCCATCAATCTCGTGGAGTCAAATCTCATGGAATTACTGCTCACACATTGGATGCTGACACCTGCATTCCACTTTGAAAAGTTGCCGAAAAATGAAATGATCAAATGGAAAATCTAAATGCACCATGAGATTTGTGGCATCGAATAGGGTAAAATTGACTCTCAAATTTCTGAATTTTAACAAAGTGAGAATCTGAGGCTTAAGGAATCTTTTAGATTCCCCCTAGATTCCTTAAATATTCCCTCCTCCGGCCATCTAAATATTTGCTACTCAAATCAAAATCCTGACTGCACTATCAGGTTTGTGTCACTTAGAGGTGTAAGATCGACATAAAATTTTCCAATTTGGACAATGGAAAAATTTAACCCTCTTGAGAATTTGGCTCAATCATCGTTCCCACTACTCTTTTTCAGGATCATGGTTCCACCTACAAAATAATTAAAAAAATAGTCTCGGTTTCCATGCCATGCCTTTTCCTCCACTCCTTGCTCTGCATAATGGGGTTTCGTTCCTCCGTTTTGCGCCTCCTCCCCCTCGTGCAAATGAGCTGAAGGTTTATATATTAATGGGCAACAGATTTTCCCAAGAGCCCCATGTGGTGGAACAGTTGGGTGTTTGGCACCAAAGGTGGGAGGTCAGGGGATCAAATCCTGGCCCCGCCAAAAATATACATTACCTTTTAGTGTGAAACGGTTTTGTTATTTGTTTGCAAACAGTTTGGGTAGAGTTTTGAAATGACATGCAGTTGGTTAGGCTGCCCATGGAGCAGGCCAGCCATGTGGCCTGGTGGGTTCGATTCCCGCTAGCCCAAATATATATAATATATATATTTAAATGGTCCATTAGGTTTGGTGGTTGGGGCATGAGCTAGGTCCACCGGAGATGGCCCACCCACAACCCTAACATATGTTTTAATTTTTGTAATTGCTCGGATCAGCCTTCCAATGGTACTGATATTGATGGAAGGAGAATAAGACCAAGACATAGCATTCAGAGTTGGACTTGTCTTGGGAGTTCCATTATCAAAGTAATGACACTATTGAACATTAACTGAGGCTGACTATGATTGTTTGTGTGTCTGTGGATGCTGAGAAGGGCAATGGCTAGAAAGTTGAACTTTAGTCTAGAGGATTTATGATGCACATTTTTAAGATAAACCTTGTATATGATTTTTTTTAATAATGATGTCTACACTATTGGCATTAATAATCCTAGCAGGGGAAATATGCTTTTGGCAGGTACAACCTATTATTTCTCTTCGGTCATATGTTGTGTTCATACGTTTAACTCTTATTTTCGAGAAAGTTATATCAGGTTCATTGTTGGCAACAGGTTATGTCAGGTTCATTGTTGTTACAGGGTGGGGTCAAATTATGCATAAGGCACCATGAATGAATATTGAAAAATTAGAAACTTTTGAGATATGTGCAACATAGATTTGAAAACTCCTTTGGAAGAACTTGGAAATTCTACATGGAAAAAAGTAGTTTGTGTGGGGTTAATAACTGCTCATTTGGAATTGTGTAGAAGAGTTAAATCTGTATGGATAATGATTTTTCAGGAAATTTTCTACCTGTAAAATTTGATTATTTTGTTGGTTTAATTTTTTATGAAGTTCTAGTTATAGTTATGACACTGAGGTAGTAGCATTATGTATAATGAATGATTTCATTGTTATGCCTGTGACTCTCATTACTTAAAGGGTAGCTACATTGTAGGTAGTTTCTATGGCTTGAGGCTATGCAACCATCTTACTTATTATGAAAACTACATGGGACCATTATACTGAAGTGGAACACATTACAATAACCTTATTGTGGGATGTACATATATGGGTGTATGAGACATCTAGTAAATTTAAATGTAATCATCATTACGAAACATATCATACCTATGGTTAACTAGAAAAACATTCATATATAAGACCAGGGTGCATGAGAAATCAGTATGGTATGAACCCCTAATTCAATTAAATGATATTTAACAATCTATTTAAAATAGATTGATATCATAATTTGTACCAAGAAATCTTGAGAGGATCTCTTATGAGATTGCATTGATAAGGTGTGTGGACAACAAAAGGAAATGTTGTGTGATTCAAACAAGAATTCATAAAATAACTCAGCTTTTGGTAAAAGGTTATTTAATGTTAAGAATGAGCACACATGTAAATACCCTTAGATCATAAACACTTACAACTACAAGTGTAAGATGGTAAGTAGTAAAAACTTTCATGTATGAATACATGGAATTATGCATGGTCAAAAAGTTGTTTAAGCATAGATACGGCGACAGTAAAACATACGAGGTGAATTAATGATCTCATGAATATTAAACTTCAACAAATATGAGTTAATAATCTGATTTAGAACATTAAGCAAAAGATATGCATGAATCCAATAATATGCGATTGAAATTGTAACCATGTGACATCTAGAATTGATTTACACATGACATAAAAACTTTCTTAATTACATAGATGAACCATGAAAAATGAATGTTGGTATGATACTAACATAGTGGAAAAATATGTGGATAAAGTTTATGTCATGCAGGTGATACCATGAGGATGGTATTATAGGTTGTACCACAACTGGACTATGTACAACAATACATATGGGACCATATAACTACATATGCTACAAGCTTGAAAAATGAAATGTGTATTGGTGTGTATAACATACCTTGTGTGCAGGTATGCACTAGGCATTGAATGGATGTTTGGCCATGTAAACAAGCCTCGAGGTTACCAAGAAGAAGGAAAGTAAGTTGGTATAAGTAACTATGGTTAATCGCAGTTTGATTACAATTAATATATGTATATGAATATATATTGTGATGCGAAATAATCCGTTATGACCTTGTAGACATATTAATGTGGAAAATATGATTCTTAATGCATTGTATGCATAGAGACTACAAGAAGCATGTGTTCGACAAGAATACAAATGCTTGAAAGAATGCAAGCAGAGGACATGCATTCTTTAGATAAAATAAATGATAAGAAATAGCTTCTTTAATAGTAAGAGATTATGGCATTTATCATAGTTAAACTTTGCATCGATAAATTATCACAAATGGATTGAAAAAAAATGTGTGACAGGTAGCTACAGAAGGAGAGATGCTCGGAGCACTCCTTGATACCGATGTAGCTATGGAAGGAGAGATGCTGGGATCACTCCTTGTGACAGATGTACATTAGAAAAATTGCATCAGATGGCAAATCCATGAGAGTTGTTGATTAGAAACCCGCTACCTGTGAACGAGAACATGATGTAGTGATACACCGAGGACAGTGTAAAATTTAAGGGGGGAGTATGTAACACCCTTCCCTTGTGTACTACATTATTGTAAATCTAAGCTATGTTAAAGCTAGGTGTGATATCCGCCCTTGTGTGTTAAATGTTGTAGACCTAAGCTGAGGAAAGCTAGGTTTGGTACCCTCCTTTGTGGGTTAAACTATTCTACACCTAAGCTGAGGAAAGCTAGGTGATATGTAATATGAAAAGCAAATGTATTATTAAATAAATAAATAAAATAAATCACTTGGAGGGTGTAGCAACAACAAAGAGGAGATGCTTGCCAAATCCCATGAGAAATGGGATAGAGATGAATCTTTCATGATAAGATTTTAGATGGGATTCTAGATAAGATTGGATGGATTGGATATCCATCAGATGGATGAGAGATAAAGATCCATTGGACATAAAAGCTTTGCGGAAGATAAACACAAGCTTTTATGTGGAAAAGCATCGTGGGAGATAAAGACGAGATTTTCCAGATAAGACTTGCACAAATGGAAAAATCCATAAAGCGGGATGCCGATAATTGTAACTAAATCATGAAAGAGGGTATTAAATACCCAGTGCATCGATCAATTGAGGAGAGTTGATCCTTGGCAAGATCTTTGGCTTGGGCGAATCAGAGGTGATTCATGGTTGTGGTGGTTCTCCTCCCTCCAAGTGAGGTTTAGTTGGTGTTAGTTGCATGGAATGTATTGTATGTTGTTTCTTTTCCTCGATATTACTTCAATTCTTTCATCATATATGTTTAGCTATAGGTGCGATGATAACTATACATGATAAATGATTTAGGTTCAATTGAAGTGTTCCAGTTCTTTACTTGTCTTGCGTAAGATATATGTTGATGATACTATCTGTATTCATGTTGATTTCACTCTTATGAATGTGGATGAGTAAAATGTCGAGTGATCTAAATCTAATCATCGTTATGTTAAGGAACATAGTTTGTATTTAATGTTATATTACGTCTCTCGGTACATAATGGGTACAAGACATAGATGAATGCATTTCATGGTATAATCTATGATAGCTCAATTAACTATTACATGTTTACTCCACGAGGCTCGCTCAGCCCTCCTACCTTGTATGAGAGTTGAGTAACTCTCTCGAATTATGACTCTGATGCATGGTTGGCTAACTGCATTAAACATAAGTTAACTAATATTGTTGGCAAACTTAAATAATGAATGTTAGGGATTACATGAGAGAACTAGTTTCTTTCTACAAATTTATAAAATTTTGCTTAATGTTGGAGCTCAATAATAGTGTTCATGATGTGATTCAAATTAATGTATTAATGAATGCGGCTAAATTCTAATTGTAGCGAGACCAAATCCCATGTTTAAGGGGCCTAGGGGGAAATTGGCGAGTAAGCTAAGGAGGTTCGTTACAAACAACTATTTTTGAAATAAATATAACATTTGGTTTGAGACTACTATCAAAAATATTTTACAATATTTTATAGTGGTTAAATCTCTACCATCCATTAAATAATTGTTCATAAATAAATTTAATAGTAGAGTTTAGGCTTCTGTGATCCATATCAAGTTTACAAAGGATTTTTCCCTCTCTAGATTAATTTATTTATTTTTATTATTTTTATTTATTTATTTATTTATTTTTTCCATAGATATAATTTTTTAATATTTATCTTTAACTAACTATTATTAGGAATTACTTTTAGGTACTAATTGAACATCACTGTTTAATTATTTTTAATATTTTTAATTATTTATTAATATTTTTTTATCATATTATTATTTTATTTAATGGACTAGCCCCCCAGGTTAACATTTTTAGTAATTAGGGTTTTTGATCCCTGGACCTAGTCAAAAGTAGTCGTCGTCTTTTTAGTCGTTGGAGGCTTTGCTCTGTCTATTTAACCTGCTAAGCTGGATCTATTTCTTCAACTTGTCCTGAAGATGAACCACACTGGTTGGTTCGAAACGCGTGGACAAATGATGTCTCATGTGATCTTGGCCAAAAAATCCATTGTAAAAAATAAATTTAAATTTTGAAAATAGTAATGTAAAATAATTAATTTGTATCAATAATTATTCACAAATAAATTTAAATTTTGGAAATTGTGTTGTAAAATAATTAATTTGTATAAGATTTAGTTTTACTATTTTGTTTTTTTTAACCAATAAAAAAATTTAGACTGAATCTATTTAAAAAAGAATTAGACTAAATCTTTTTTAAGTTATTAATTTTTTTTTTTAACCAAATCTCATGAGAAAAAGTCTAGAATACTATTGTGAAAGTTAACCATATCTCGTAGAATATCTGTGAATTAGACCGATTTTGGCAGCCTAGGGTTTCATTTCTGTGTTTTCTTTTGTTTTTTGTTTCGCCTGGCCATTGGCAATTAAAAGGTCACTTGGGTGTAGATTTCCGTCCACAATGCAGAATGGAATTCAGAACGGCGATGGATCGGCTTCGACGTCGAGATCGGTTACCAGCACTGTCAATGGGTCACACAATTTCGTGATAGAGGGTTATTCTCTGGTCAAGGGCATGGGCGTTGGCAGGCACATTTCCAGCCAGACTTTCTTTGTGGGAGGTTATCAGTGGGCTATTTATTTCTACCCGGACGGCACAAGTGCACAGGATAAATCGCGTTATGTTTCGGTTTTCATAGCGCTGGCCAGCAAGGGCACTGACGTTCGCGCTACCCAGGTATTGACGTTGGTGGATCAAAGCGGCGACGGAAAGGACAAGACGTTCTACAGCCATGCGCGCCCGGGGCGGGAGAGAGGCCCTCACATTTTTGAGGTTCAAGGAAGCTGGTGGGGTTACAAACGGTTCATCGAACGGGCTGCACTTGAAACATCCAATTACCTCAAGGATGATTGCGTGAAATTACATTGCACGGTAGGTGTTGTGGTCTCTGGCAACGAATACGCTTGTTTGCACTCCATAGCTGTTCCTGAATCAGAGTTAGGTTTAAATTTTGGTGCACTTTTAGAAAATCAGGAAGCCTCAGATGTAACTTTTGATGTGGCTGGGGAGAAATTTCGTGCTCATAAACTTGTCTTAACTGCACGATCCCCAGTATTCACAGCAATTTTTTTTCTTCTTCAAAGCAGAATAATGATGTTGTTATTATAGACATGGAGCCTAGAGTGTTCAAGGCTATGCTGCATTATATTTATACAGAAACCCTTCTTGATGAAGAGCCATCCCCAGCCGATTCATCGTCTTCTTCAACAACTGAGATATTGACAGAGCGCTTGTTTGCCGTAGCAGATGCGTATGGTTTGCGGCGACTGAGGCTACTTTGTGAATCAAAATTATGCAGAAGCATATCTGTAAATACTGTTGCCTCCACTCTTGCTCTGGCTGAGAGTTGCCATGCTACTGGCTTGAAAGCTGCATGTCTCAAATTTGCGACACAAAATCTTCCAGAGGTTATGCGTTCAAAGGGTTTTGAGTGTTTGCAACAGAAATACCCTTTACTTCTGTCAGAACTTCTAAAGGCAGTTGTTGGCTTTGAGGATGATTGCAGCAGCAGAGAAAATCCCAGGAGTGTCTGCAAACGACCTTCCGATGCTACTGATATTAATGGCTGGGATCAACCTTCCGATGGTACTGATATTGATGGCAGGAGAGTAAGACCAAGAAATAGCATTCACAGTTTGGACTTGTCTGTGGATTGTCAATCTGAAAGTAACGACACTGTTGAACATTAATTGAGGCCGACTATCACTGTTTGTGTGTGTCTGTGGATGCTGAGAAGGGCATTGGCTAGAAAGTTGAACTTCAGTCTAGAGGATTTATGATGCCCATTTCTAAGATAGTTTTTTTGGGGATTGCCTTGGTCCTCCACCAGGCCTCCCTGTGCTTCTTTATTTAGCATTGTTTATTTAGCATTGTTATTTACAATGGTTGGTGGAAGTGTGATTTGGTGCTCATCTAATTTTTCTCACCACTTTGACTATTTTAAAATTTGATAATAATAATTATATTTTGGTGAGTGCTTTGGTCCTCACACTAGGCCTCCTGTACTCCTTTATTAACAATAGTTGGTGGAAGTATGATTTGGTGCCCATTTCTTTGTCAAGATGGCTCTGGCTACTAGGAATCTGTTAGTGCTTTATGCTTGTCAATATAGACTCTTGACTTAGTTTTTCTCACCCTTGGTATTTTTTTGGGATAAAGGCAGTGTATTACCCTTATAGCTAATGGTAAACCATAGAAGAAATATCTATTATGTAATACAAATTTTTATTAATGCAATGCTTTTGTAGTTGCTAATAAAATTAATAATTAAACTAATTAAAATCTATGTTAACTCCAAAACACTCAAGTACCAAAAAAATCTATATTGGTAATAAAATTGTTGATAAGATGTTGATGTTATGAGCGATATCTTGGATGTGTATAGTGGAATGATGGAATACTTGAATTTTTTAATTTAGTAAAACCTAAACTAGATAAATCACCTTATCCCATAAAGTGTAGTGAATTCCATAGGGTTTAATGCATTGGAACATTAGATATGTTGCATCAAATATCAAATTTTGTAAATGTTGTCCATCTCCAACAATATAATTAAAAATATCATTTTGAAAAAGATAGAAGACATATGAAACATTGTACCTTAAAAGTTATCATATATTCAAAATATGCATTTTAGTTAAAACCGCTATTTGTTTTCTACAAAACAAAAGAAAACTATGTTAGTTGATGGGAGGTGCAAATTTATTCATGCTTGCTAGTTATAAATAGATAGAAATGATAAATATTTATAAATAAGCTCTAAATTTTATACTAAGAGAAATATGGAGAACAAAGTATAGATTTAGTTCAAGCGCAAGGGTGTAGAAGAGAGACCATAACCTATAATCATTTTTTCTCTAGCACATAGTAGTTTCATTACATAAATATTTAATCATGACACACATATCTTTAGTTTATTGAAAGATTGGTCAGTTAGATTCTCATGCTGACAAGATAGGGATTCCTTAACCTTGTTATTGGTGTTGGTTTTGTATTTCAATACATCTATGGAATTTTTTCATTTTCTTTTATGTGAATTTACCGAGGAGTCAATCCAGTTTCATAGTAATAAACATCAATTCATTCAGTTCAATATTCAACATTTATATATTTTATATGGTAATATGAAGGGACATGACCTATCTATTTATTGAACCAACATTTAGTTATATCAAGTATAAATTGTTATTTTTTAATTCAATTTTTATTTTATATAATTTGACCAAGTCAACATAGCATCACATTAAATTATGTTAGATTACATTACATAATTTTTTACACCATTGCTTCTATATTGGGTTGTAGAGGGCTTCTTAATTCAAAATCCTATCAAAAGCACTAGACTTCCCATTCAACTAGTTCAACTACCCAAAACATTCCAATAAAAAGTTTAGTCAATCAATTTGTTATTGTAGCCATACACTTAAGGTCAATCCTAATCAAAAGTTGGATAAAGTTGCATGCCATAGAAAAATTTTGTCCTTAGAAAACTCAAAGTATTTCATAGATACATTAGCATCTATGAACAAAATATTTGATTCTTCTTGTGATGATTGGAGTTGGTCCCAATGATAAAGGAACTCACTCTACCAACTAGCCAAGTACCTCTTGGCAATATGGTTAGAATATTCTAACTCAGGGAGCATTGTAGGCCTTGATGCTCTCTAGGTGATTCTCCCTAGCCACATTACATGGCCCTACTCAATACTATTAATATGTCAATATTCTGACCTAGGGAGAATGTCATCACCTTGATGCTACAATTTCAACATTCCCTTTAACTGAGAGAAGCATTCTCAACTTCCTGAAGTATACAAACTTCATCATGTGATAGAGGCTTGATTTTGAGAATGTCAACATCCTTCTCATTCATACAAATGCAATGGAGCTTCATTACTCCCTTATATACCATGTATCAAAAATAGTGGTACCTGATTCAATGTGTTGTGACTTTTCATCATGGTCATCTTATGCATGTGATCAAACAATACTGTGAGTAGATTTCGAAGATGAACTGCTTCACAACTCACCAAACTAGCTACAATATGGTCAGCTTCTGTAGTGTTGAGTGTGATAGATGTCTATTTCCTACTTATCCATAATATCAAAACATAACCCAAAACTTTGCTTATTTCTTCCTCATGATTCTATATGCTATATACAAAGTTTGCTTATTTTTCCCTGATGATTCTATATGCTATTAAAGCCTTGGCATCATTAATGATGTACCTACAAACCTCATTAGGAGGTCACGAAAGAAATTATTATGACAAAGTAAAAGATAAAAGTACAAGAGGCCTATCAAAAGAGCTATAATAATAATCATGGAAAAAATATATAAAGTACTTGCCTTTTGAGGATTGTAGGGAATTGTCAGCTCCCTCTTGATCCTTTCCTTCTTGAAAAAATCATTGAAATCCATATACAATTTCTTCAAGATAGAAATGCATATCATCATCCTAATCTTTTGTTATTAATGCATGTAGGTTCAATTTTCTTCCTTGCACTAATTAAATGAGCTAGGGTTTCTTTATCCTCAAGTTATCTATCAAAGGTCTCAGTTGTAAGTTGAGACATCTTCATGTTACCCAGAACAAACTCCTAGTAGGATTCAACATTCTTTATTGTGTTCTTGGGTATCTTAGGACTTTCACATTGAAGTCATAACTGTAAGCTCCTCTAGAGTTTTCAAACCCCGTGCCTTACATAATAACTTGTTGTGTAGGTTTGATAATTTCTCAAATCCATATGCAACTCCACATGTTTGGTGAATTTTTCAATGATGTAATTTCTCTATTCCATTTATCAATCAATCAAGGATGCTTCATCTCAATCAAACTACCAATATCAATCCAAACGAATATATCAAGATAAATGATCCAAATTTCCCTTTGTAAGGCAATGTCCCTTTCATGCATTTAGTGCCAGTAACATGAAATCATGATATAATTCCATTTGTGAACAACCATGTCCCACTATACCTTTCATGCCTTTATTTGCATTGATAAAGTACTTTCTATACTAGGTTGTTATTTCCCTTGATGAGATGGGTGAGTGTGGACATTTAAGTAAAGTGCCAAAAATTGTTTTTTGATCCCTTTTTTTGATCATAGAAGCACCTCCACCAACTTGAAATTGTAGAGATTAAAACTAATCATGGAATTCCTTTTGTGTGACATTTAAGGATTAAGTCACGTTCTTTAGAAAGTACTTTGTTAGGTCCCTATAATACTAGTGTAATCCCCTTGTTGTTGTTAGTGTAGCCCCCAATTGTTATTGTTGTTCCCATGTATCCCTCATAAGCCAATATAAACAAGGTTAAAGAGTAGTCATTTGATTTCCCTAGAAGGAAAACTTAGATTGGGCTGTGGAAGACTGAATTCCCTAACTATAGTTTGAATGAAAAAAATATTAATATTGATGTCATGAAGAATGGGTTTTATGTCTATAAAAGGGGTTAAGTTTCCATGATTAGGAGGAGGGTCAAATCCCTAGAAGGAAGCAATAATCCTCATATCTGCCATAAGAGGGCCAAAAGGCCTAAAAAAAAATAGAAGGGTCGAGAAAAGCATGAGTCTATTTGAAAAAACATCATAAGGGGGCCATAGCTAGTTTGTTGGCCTAGAAGAATTTGAAATGTCTCATACCCTTGAAAACGTAGTTTTGAATTACCGAAGATAATAGTCTAGCAAGGTTAATTTGAGGATGTTGTTCTACTATAAAGTGATTGTTGAGTGTGCATTTTTGAATTAGAGTGACCTTAACTTAAGAAAGTTTGAGCTTCTATCTCCTTAACAACAATAACAACATGGGTGATACATGTCTTTCCTCCTAAGAGGTCACAGGTTCAAAACCAGAGGGGGGTAGAGTATGTATGCGTTCGTAGACTTAGTAGTCAAATTGCTGCGTGGAGGTGGGTACCTTGTCCCACAAACAAGGGGGTCTCATACACCAACTTGGTGTCTGGCTTAGCTGTGACCTTAAAAAAATGGATGGAAATGGAACAACATGGGTGGTACATGGGAACAACAATAACAATAGGGTGCTACCCTAATAAAAATAAAGGGAATACAGTAGTATTATAGGCACCTAACATACCTTTTCAATTTCATCCTACTAACAAAGACTTTTCTTTCTCATAAGCAAGTATTTTTTTTTAAGGAGACAGAAGCTCCTTGGAGTAACCTTCTAATAAAATTCAAGTGTTTCCCCAACTCTACTATCCTTCCAGGTCTAGATCTCAGTCAAACATTCTTAACTTAAGATGAGTCTAATTCAAAAATGCACATTCAAAAATCACTTTATACTAGAACAACATCCTCAAATTAACCTGACTAGACTACTATCATCAATAATTCAAAACTACATTTTCAAGGGTATGAGACCTTTCAAATTCTTCTAGGCCAGCAAGCTAGCTATGGTCCCTTTCTAATGTTTTTTCCAATAGACTGATTCTTTTCTCGACCCTTCTGTTTATTTGTTGAGGCCTTTCAGCCCTCTTATGGCAGATATGAGGATTATTGCTTCCTTATAGGGATTTGACCCTCCTAATAATCATGGAAACTTAATTCCTTTTATAGACATAAAACCCATTCTTCATGAAATCAATATTAATACTTTTTTCATTCAAACTATATTTAGGGAATTGACTCTTCCACAGTCCAATCTAAGTTTTCCTTTTAGGGAAATCAAATGACTACTCTTTAACATTGTTTATATTGACTTATGGCTTCTCTTTAAAAATATTAGATTTGATACCATCTCGATTTTCTATGGAGAATCTTATATTCTAATTCGATAATTAATTTCTAACGATTTCTTAATCAAGTTGCTTATATCACATGGAATATTAAGCAATTATAAATAGAAAATCTCAATACTAATGCAATAATGATTAGAGGATAAAGATAAAATCAAGCACAAAAGGGAGATAAAAAAATTGACATGGGAAACCCAACTTTGAGAGAAAAACAACAATCTTTTCTTTGGAGAAATTCTTCAATTCAACAAGAGGTGCAATTTGATATTAAGTCAAACTGACCAAACTGATCTAATAAGTCAAACCTCATCAAATAGATCAATTTTCAGCCTTCTTGTTTGTACTCATCATTTCAGTCAACCTTGGTCAATATAGTTGAAATTTGACCTCCGAGAGCTAACCAATAGGTTTGTTCAACCTACCTAGAATTTTGGTGAGCTACCTAGAACTTGCAAAGAAAAATTTAGGTCAAACAATATGTCATTGTTTCCATATGTGTGAGGTCAATGTTGATCAAAAGATGGATAAACTTGGTTTCCATAGATAAAATTCTCCCTTATAAATCTCATCCTCTTTCCTAGACTCGTTCAGATGTGTGAATAAAATATTACATGCTCCTTTTCATGATCTGAGTTGGTCTCCAAGTGATGAGGTCGAATGCAATTTTATAGTGTATTAAGGTGCCCCAAGTGGTGCATATTTATGGTTGGGCTAACCTCATCTTTTGGATCTAAAATGAATATTTTGGAGGAAAATTAAATTCAAAATTTAAATCTTAAACTTATTCCTTTTAATTTATTTTAAGTGTTTGCCTAAGTAGTTAGGAATATCGACTATAGCTACCTTAGAAATCAGAAAAAATCATGTCTAAGACAATAAATTTTTTGGGTTCAACTGTAAAGGAGGAAAATAAGTTTTTTTCTTAAATAAAATTAAATTTTTTTAAAGGCATAAAACTTTATTGGAATTAATTTGAATGAGGAATAGGTTAATTACTTGAGGCTTTGAAGAAGCTAATAAGAGTGGCATCTAGTAAGAGTAAAATTCCTTTATCATAGGATGTGTAGATAAGTGATTATACTTGTATATCATTCTAAATATGGTATTGAGTTTTTTTTTAAATATCCATAGATAATATGATTATTTCTTGGATGAAGCAAACGTGAATGAGTATATATGTGGCTTTTATTCTCAATATCGTAATGAGTTGTGTTATAAAGCTCCAATAAACAATATGATTGTTGTGTCTTGAACAATGGTCATCGTAAATACTGCAACAACATGGGTTATAAAGCTCCATAGGAAGTATGTTTTGGTTCTCAATGACCTTGTTGGTTATAGGTCTGACTGAACATCAAGGATGATGTTCCCCTAAGGGCCACGAATCTTCAACAACCCCCGGTTAAAATTTCATGTAATAAGGTTAATAAAGGCAAACTAAGACCAAGGTCATGGGACACATATTCCAAGTTGAATGTTGGGAAAGACATCCTAGTGGGTGTCACTTTCAGTTATTATGGCTAAATAAATTGGCAAAGGCTTTGGAAATGTAAAGTGGAAATTATTTACATTTATTTATAAAAATAAAGGAAAATAGGAGAAAAGGGAGATGAAGGGTAACATCTTTGTATGAGAGGGAAATTGAAGGGAAAATAGAGGAAATTGAAGGAATTAGAGGCCTCAATAATAAAAAGTCTTCTTAGGATCAGTTCATAGTATTTGCCAGTTTAGTTTTGGGAATTGGTTTTAGAGAGGAGAAGAGCACCAAGATGAGCAAGGAAGAAAAGGAAGCAAAGGAAGGACAAGAAAGAAAAATAAAGGAAAGGAAAGAAAGGATCAAGCAAGGAATAGTTGGATCAAGTGTCTACAGTGGGATTACTTGTAGGTATAAAGTTGCATGTATGATTTCCTTACTATTTTTGGCGTGCATGGTACATGCATGTGTGCATTAGGTTATCTTGTTGTCATTAGTATGGGTTTTGTCCAGTTTGACAGTGGTTTAAGCCTTGCCTTGCCATTTCTGGATAACCATGGGGTCATGGGATTCATTAATGGTTGAGCTTTAGATTGTCAGAAGGTTTTGGATCTAGGTGAGGTGTTATCAAGAAAATCTCAAGGGTTGGGGGTGGATATGGGTTTCTCTAGGAATCCCTCAACAGTTGGGTAGAGACAGGAAAATTCCTCAAGGGATGGTGAAGGAATTCTAATGCATCCAATATTGGTTTGGTTTCATGATCTCAGGACTAATTTAGGTTAGATCACGGTAGCGTGAGGCTAGAGGTTGTTTAACCTATGGATTCCCTTGGTTGTTTATGTCTTGGTTTATACCATGAGGTCCCACATTCATGCTTGGAATATGGCATAGTGGTGATTGGCGGAAAGAAAGATTTGGTTCAGCTTAATCTATGGTCAGGTGTTTCATGGAAGTCCCTAACTTTGTTGGCTTTTGAATATGTTAATAAGAGTTATTTCCTCTGGCATTTAATGAGTAAATGTGCTTGTTAATATGTTTCTTCAATAGTTGTTCTATCATTCTTATTAATCTAGTTATATGCAAGTTATAAGCATGGTTATATACCATATTCTAGTCATGGCTCTTATCATGTTTTATTGGTAAATTAATGGTTATTGAATGCATGACCTAATAGATGTTATGTAGTCTACTTTGAGAGGGCATTAGACCTTATTTATTATTCTCAGATAAGTATCAAAGTTGTATCTTCCGATATACATTAACGAACTATAGATTTCATGTTCCCAATATGTTCGACGAAATGAATGTCATAGTTAGGCTTAGTTAGGTCAATTTTGTGGCTCAAATTTGTATATCCATATTTTTCTTGATTTATTTTATTATTTTGGAAAGTATCACTAAGTTTTGGGCAGTGGTATGGAGAAAAGCCCTTAATAAGTGCTATTGATTCTAAGGTCACGGGATTATAATAGAGAAATTGGGATTGTAGTCGCTACCTTTCAAGCTTATGAACAACATTGGAGGGCTACAGTCTCATGGATACAGTGCTATTCCTATAGCTCGGAGTCTTAGTCGGTGAAAAAGCAATCTGACTCAGGGTTTGGGCACCTGGAGGGGTGGTTTACCTCTTGGAGTTCCTGTAACTCCTCAGGAAGGTTGGTAAGGTTTCATTTTGTAAACCCATTTCCTTAAGGTGAACTAGGAGGTTGAGTCATGTCATAGTAGCCCTCAGCTCATGGTTACCCTAGCAGGCCAATGAAAGTGGGTAGATATGGGAGGGGTGGCTACACATAGGCTCATCTGTAAGGTCAGGAAATGACATGGATGGCTCTACATATACATCAATAATATCATCTCTTGTTTTAGCATTGGCAGGGGTGGGAAAGTCTCTTGATTTTCCAAAGGAAACATCTTCGTAAAATGTCACATCCTCACTAAACTCAATTTTCCTCTAACTTGTAAATAATTCTTCACGAGTCTTATCTCTCATTGCTTGATGAAAACTCCTATTTTGGACCTCAACAAAAATATACATAGATTCTCTCCATAGAAACATTCAAAGCCTTTAATCATGAATCTTGGCTTTGGATGTTTCCATGATGCACCTGTTCTTCCTCTCACTGCCTCCATTTTATTAAGTTTTTGATAAAAAAATTATCTCCCTCTTAATCCTGACATCTCTGCAAAAATATATAAAGTCATTGAACTATATTCACCTCCATTGTCAATCCTCAAGATCCTAATCTTCTTTCTAGTTTCATTTTCCACAAGAGATTTGAAGTCTCTGAACATGTTAACGGTGTAATCCATGGTCTTCCAATAGAAGATCCAAGTCTTATAGGAGAATTCAGAAACAAATATCACATAGTACAAGTGTCCTCCAAGAGATGACATTGGAATGGATAAGTTGAAGAATGTCATTTCATCTACTGATACTAGAATGAAATGGTTCCTTGACATTCCTTCCACTGGCACATCCTTGAAATACACCTTAATCTACGGAATCCCCTTAATCTAGGGTATCCCTGAAACCATCGTGATAAAATCAAGCAAAGCGTTGCCTTCAAACATGAGAAAATCTATCGTGCCAAAGCTCACATTGATTATTGGTATCATGGAACAATGCTTGAATTGGTAATCCAAAAACTCTATCTAGGTTTTCATTTCTAATACCAAGTGTGAGGGTTTCTCTTAATTTATATCTCCTTGGCCAATAAAGGACCTTTCCATTAATAAATGAAACTCTAAACTCTTCTCTTCCATAGAAAAAATGGAGACAAGATTCATATTCAAGCTCGACACATACAACACATCATGTAGACGAATGGTTTGACAATATTCCAAAAGAAAAGAAACATATATAGATTCTTTGAAAGGATGAGTAAAATTATCTCCAAGTATAATTTTCAAATTAGTGTCCCTCTCAACCAAATTTGAGAGGACTTCATGATACCTAGTAAATTGTCAAGATGCCCAAATATCCTGGAGCCAACTATCAAAGCTATATAAATATGAGCTAGAAAGAACAGCTAAAAGATAATATTCATATTGAGTTTTAGCAACATTATTATATACCTTGTGTTCTTGGACCTCTTTTGAGTTTTTTTGGACACTTAAACACTTGCATGGGTAGCAGGACCTCTTCCTCTCCTTTTATTTTTGAAATTGTTATTACTACCATTGTTGTTGTTGCTAGGCCTTTTAGCATTTCTTCTATCAGGACAGTCTTAGTAAATGTGGAAAAAATTGTCACACATGTAACATTGGACTTTGGGCAAGTCCCTTCTATTATTATTGAATGCTAGATTTGGCTAATTATTTGACTTCCATTTGTAATGTTTTCATTTCCCTTTTCCTTTCTTGACATAGGCTAAAAATGTGGCAGGTTCTCCTTCCTCTTGTCTTTCAATTCTTCCTCTGGAGATGAGCCTAGATTATTCTTGAGTGCAATTTCCCTAAATATCATCAAACAGAGGGAGCTTGTTCCTGAAACTAATGCTTGTAATGAATGTCTCCTAAGACATGGGGAGTCCTTCATGGGTGATACGCACAATCTCTCTATTAGCTATGACGTCTCCAATGAAAATAATTTGATCTCTTATTTGAGAGATCCTCATGAAGTAGGTTGTAATATATTGAGGATTTTTCATCTTGACGTCATGATGTTGACTCTTCAAGGAAAGGACTTAGTTGATATTGTTGACCTCATACATATCAATTAATTTATCATACATCTCCTTTCACTTATTCACCTTCGACACGTAGGCGATGAGATGATTTCTAAGAGAGTAAATGATAATCTTCTTGGCCTTGATCTCACCCTTCTTTTACTTGGACTTGGCATTTGCACTGGAATTCTTGGGAGTTTCGGTGACTTGGCCTTGAACATATTCCATCACATAATTCTCTTCAAGTGTAAGATCGAGTCTACCCCACCATGTTGCAAATTTGGAGGCATCATCCAACTTCTCTTCAATATTGAGGTAGGAGGTAGTCATCTTTTCAAGAGGGTTAATCCCCAATCAGAAATAAAAGTGTCTCAAAGAGGTGTTATCTTCTCTCCAAAGGCTACTCTTCACCTCAACCCTAATACCATGTTATTTTTTCACATTGTTTCATTCTGATATAGCCACTTAAAAATATTTCATCCAATTTCATTCACCCTCGAGATAGTTAAACAATTATTGATAGAATAGTAAATACTAATGCATAATAGAAGATAGCCAACCATAATGACACACATTTATTTTGGTCAAAGACCAGGGAAAAACCCTACAAGGGATAAAACGTAGAACCAATTCTTCTTCTTATGTTAGTCACCCAATGTTCAACATGAAATACATAGTCCAAATAGTACATCCATAGTCAAAGCCAATGCTTTGACTCTCCAAGTCAACCAATCCAAAACCAATAAATAATGAGAAAGAAAGTCAAATCTAATCAAATATATTGGTCTGCAACATATGACCATAATTCATCCTCTGGAATCCTAGTCAAACTAATTCAAGAAACCTCCTAAAATTATCAATTAAAATCATAATCAACTATGTGTTCAATGCCTTGAAAATAGTGTAGTCAACTCAGAGAATGTTCCTAGAATGTTTGGCCTCATGTCTCAAACAAAATATCAGAAGTCTTGCAATTATTCGATCAAAAGAGAGAGAGTTGATCATAATTAAACCTTAGTCAAAGAGCCAAGAACAGAGATGAATATCCGGTCAATTCTAAATTAGAGTTTCATAAATAGATCAACCTCCAAGATAGTCCACAAACGCAGTCAAAATAGAATCAAATAACCCATGTCAACACTTCCAAAATAAAAAAATTCAACTTTCTTCAGGCGAAAGGGAGCCTCCTTCTCATTCACATGTGTGAACTCATCCAACAATTTATGAGATGAATTGATACTTGATGTGATGTGCCAAATGAGGATTCAACAAGGTCTATTTAGATGTGTTAGGAAGGTCAATTTCTCTTGTGGGGCATGTTATAAGCCATTTTGTCACATCTAGTCAATAAGCCTTCAAACAGGATCATTGACATCCTTTGAATACTTTTCCATTCTCCATACAGAAATCCCTAAGCATGGCTCTTTCTAAACCCTGAGTTTGCACATGAAACCACCTTGTTTAACTCATTTTAAAGACCAACACAACCTCGCCCCTTACTAGCCAACACTGACTACCAGGTTTCCCTACTCTGCACCTAGGAATTAGGGAAAGGAAAAAGAATTTCGAATATTCCTCTTCGATAAGCTTCCACGATATGTTATAACTATTTATCTCGGATAAAATTCTTGAATATTATCCTATCCTGCCTTAGATTTTTTCATCACTTATCCCTTGGGCTCATCCTCCCGTCAAGAGTGGATCTCAAGCCCATATTGGTAAATGGATAAGAATTCATGAACTGCCTCTCCTTCCTATATATTTACCTCATTCCACAAGAACATGATTTGTTGTTGTTGGATTTTTGAGAGTGATTCTACCCTTATGTTGTTGATGTGAGAGATATATTTCCACGCATTAGGGTGATTAGAGGTGCACTTTGTGACAAGGAAAGGACAAGTCAACGTCGAGGAGCTCTTGTATAAGATCACCACTATTTTTGGTTATAACTCACTCCATTATATTAATGAAAAGCTTTTCTTATTTTCATATATATGATGTTATGGTTTCATATATTTCATACCATGTTCATGTATTTAATAAAGTGATGAGATGATGTTGCATAAGTCTTGTAGATCCTTTGTTTCTGTTATCTGACTGTGCAGGTTCTAATTATGGTGATTGGAGCATGCAAGCTAAGGAAGGAGAGAAGCATACGACATATTCCAGGTAAGCTTCATCTTGTTATAAAATGTTAGTCTCCTTGTCTTGTTGTTGTTCTAGGTCAGTCTACCAAGCCTAGGGAAGATACTTCTGCCCACAGATGTAGATTCGGCATAACAAATCGGCGATCATATTAGGGAATGGTGTATTACATTGGTGGTTTCTTTGTCCATTTTGATTATCTTGCATCTTCTTTTAACCTTTACTGTCTTATTCCATCAAGAAAAACCTAAGAAGACCTTTCAATGAGTCTCAATTGTAGTCCTTGTATCAGAAATTTTCATCTCTAGACCAACACATCGTCTAGTCTCGTGATAGAGTGTTGCACCCTAGCTGGGCCGTTATTGTGCCTACGTTGCGTCGCACTAATACCTCATTTTCACCTGCATTGGCCTATGTTCATGCGCAAATTTATTTTTCTTGATTTTCTATCTGATCAGCTTTGATCCAACTGCTCTTCCTTGAGTACTTGAGTGTCTTGTCATCTCTCTTAAGCCTCCATTTGGTTTGCTTTCGTTTTTAGTGCCTTTGGTGAGGATTTTTTTATATATTCCTTTTTTATCATTAGGTCATTTACAAACTGATTTTGTTGTATCATTGAGTTCTTAGATGAATTTATGTTTTAGCCATCATTTTGAAAAGTTTGTTTGAATTAGTGATTAATCTTTGTATCTTAGTTTCCTCATTTTTTAAAATTAAGTGGTTTGAAAAGATAAATGTTTGCTTTTAGATCTAGGGTTTTTTGTGTGAAATTGGAATTCCCTAGTGTGAAATTGCATGTTTTTTCTTTCATTATGTATGAGTGTTGATCGCCTTTAGGTGTCATCTCTTTTTGTTCTTGAATTTTTCACCCAATTTCAGTTTCATTCCTCTGTTCATGAAATCTCAGATTATGTTTGATTTCATTGGAATCATCTTGTGCTCTTTTTCAAGAATTCTCTTGCACAGATCACATTTGCATAGTTAGAATTCTCATTTTCACAGCAGGAAAGGAAATTGTACGTAGATTACATTTTCATAGTTTTCAAGGGAATCATGCATAGATTACATTGCATGGTTTGACATATTTTAATGCTTTGAATTCAATTGGAATAGTGAAATTGAAAGATCTAGTTAGGAAGCTCTTTTTTGATGCATACTTGATTATTGCATCATTGTTTGCACTTCTTCCCTACACTAGATAACTTTCATTGAAAATGAAAAGATTTTTTTTTAATATTAGTTGCATCATAGTTGTGTTCAGGTGAGATCGAGTTTTGAAACTTGAAACTCAAATCTAATTCAAGATTAACTCAAAAATTTATTGAATTAAACTAAGAATCATTTGAAACTTAACGACACATATATAGGTCTACGCTAGGGACATGTTCCAGTGTCGTTAAACGTAGGAGCTGTCATTTTTTGTCAGCGTTGCAATCTAGGGGTGATATTCCATTCGATGTACGTAAGTGTATATGATCATTCTCCATGTACCTTCAAGTATATCAGATGTCGCTCCATGGAGGAGAAGTAAATGGTAACACTCTCATCGAATGATTATGCATTAGACAACACTAATATAGGCTACACTTCCATGTATTGTCGAGTATATTTTTGAAGTCCACCCTAGGTTTCTATTCATCCATAGGTAATCGATTCGGTCGCCTTATACACCGTGATACACTAAACACATCATTCATGGCAATTTTGTACACGTATGATAGGTCCTTAGTTCTCCAAGGCGTATATTGCAGTTCACAGTTGCTTGGTAAACCTTTTTCCTTGCTTACCCTTTTTTATTTATATTTTTCATTGTTTTCTAAAATGAATTAATTGACTGCAGAAAAAAAACCTCTTCGTGGAAAAACTCGTTAGTAGATCGTATGTTGAGACTAATGGAAACAGTCCCAGGTCCACCAATCAAGGAAATCCATCTGATGCAAATCTTAGTCTTCTTCCTTCTTTTGTAAATATTGGTGCTCTTTACATGGCAACATTGTCCCTTCCCGAGTTTACCAATGGTTTTCCAATTTGGTTATTTTGACCTCTTTGGTTCTAAATGTCCAAACTGCTTCTCAACCATGTTCTCCTCCACTTGAAACATATCAACCTCGAGATGATCCTAAAATTGATCTTTTTCCTTCTTCGCTCGTTCAGTCTTCTTCCTCTTCTTCCTCTTCCTCTCGTGAAAGCCTAAAATTTAGTAACCAAGTGAATAAGAAGAAGAAGAAAAGGAATATTAAGAAGAAGAAAAATAAGTAGGGTGTAAACCAAGAAACCATTGCTATGAATGCAACTAGTATGGAGGAACCTTTCAATCAATCCCATAGAACTAAACTTCCTTGCAAGTTATGTAAGGATGACCACCTTCTTTGAGATCATTGTGGTATTCCCAAGATATTAGAAGTGTGGTCCACAAGCTCACATTGACCTTTTTCATCAACCTCTGGAGATCATGTTGGTGGTAAACCATCACCTAGTGACAATAAGGTCCATGGTAAAAAGGGTAAAATCAAATTTCCTTATACATTATGTGAAGGGAATCATCCTATTAAATTTTTTCCTTATATGGATGAAGCCTCAAAATTGTTTCAAAACCTTACATTTTCTCAGCCTCGTCTTTTAGCTGGTTATCGAACGCTTTCTCCCAATCCTCCACTCGTTGATGAAGTGATTGATCATAATCTAGTCAATCCCATTCTTTCTAAATGTGAATCCCATGAGTCCATTCCTGACCAACCATTGGTTTAGAAAATGGTTGACTTGATTATACCTTCAATTGATTGTACCTTTCCCATAGAGAGTGAACTTCATAACGCTCAGGTTCTTCTCATTTCTTCAGATTCCAATGAACTAAGTGATAGTTCTCATGTTCCCAAAGCACATAGAGGAAATCATCCCACTCCCACAACACTGGAGAGTAGTTCTCCCATTCCCATAGCAGAAGGGGGCAGTTCTCCCATTCCTCTATGGCACCCCCTCCAAGTATCATGGTCACTTCCTTTGATTGGAATTTATTGGCATGATATTGTCTTCCTCCTTTCGTTCCCTTCCAGATCAAAGTACATGCTTATAATGTGGTTGTACCGATCATAATAATATATGAAGGAATATATGTTAGTATTATGTCCTCAACTACTTGGAAAGCTTTAGGTTCTCCACAACTTGTGCCCATTACCCATAATTTATTGGCTTTTAATAGAGGAACCAATCAACCATTAGGGATCCTTCCTCAGTTACCTATTACTTTGGGAGGAAATACTATCTATATCGATGTGATGGTAGTCTAAATCCCTTTTGATTTTCATTTTCTCCTTGGGCGTGGCTATGTTTATGTCATGGGATCTCTTGTCTCTTCACTCTTTCGTGTCATGTGTTTCCCGCATGAAAGCATGACCATTAACCAGCTTTCATTTGTTGGTCCTAATTTAACTTCTAATTAATCAACATCCCTAAATGGACCTTATATTCAAGTGGTATTTACCCTGCCACAGATTAATTATGTGGCAACCTATCCCATTAACATACCTAATAATTAAGATTAGCCTTTCACTATTTCCTCAACTTGTTTCGACCTAGATCTAGTAGGTGCTATGGTGAATCATTTACTCGGGGCATTGGAGCCTGATATTTCCATTACATCCCTTAATATAATCCCTTCTAGAGCATTGTTCTCCCATATGATGAGAACCTCTTGGAAGCCATGGCCTTCTGCAGGTCATGATCAAGGTTCGCGGATTAGATTTTATTGTCTTGTGTTAATCTCCTCAAAAAATGAATTAAGGTGTCAGAGAAGAGTTCTTTTTCTTGTGTCAAGACCGTTAAAAAATGAAACAAGGTCGAGAGAAAAGTTCTTTTTCTTTTGTCAACGTCGTTAAAAAATGAAACTAGGCCTACAGCAAAGCTCATTTTCTTGTGTCAAGCTCGTTGAAAAAATGAAACAATGTGTCATGAGCATAGTTATTTTCCTCTGTCAATCTTGTTAAAAAATGAAACTAATCCCCTTCCAATTCGATTCTTTGATTAGATCTCGTAAATCCCCAGTCAAGTCTTTGACTTGATCTGATTAATGAACCTTCATTCCATCCACCTGTTAGTAAGCAATAGTCTACTTAGATGAATGAAATGAAGCTTGGGGGGCATGTACCTCAAATTGAGTCACAATGCATGGAGCATGTAAACTTATTTCAACCATAGTTTTCCTCTATTTCAAGCTTATGTAAAAATGAAACCATTCTCAAGCATATTCTTTCTCATGTTTCAAGCTTGTGAAAAAATGAAAACATCTTCAATTATTCTCATGCAGAGTTTCTTATGTTTTAGGCTTCTGTAAAAACGAAACCATTTTCATCCTATCTATCATAATTACCATTTTTCTCATCCTATATTTTTGAGATGAGCCTTGCTTTTCTAATTCCATCGTTACCATCTACTTGGACAATCATATGCTTTCACTTGGTTGTTTTACCCAGTCCTAGGAACCGCTACAATGAGTGGTCACATAAGCCAATATCTTGACCTTTGCATGCTTTGAGCAGTTCCATCATGATCGAAACTAATTGTTATCCCTTCATTCCACTCATTTCTCTAGGAGAAGTCCTCTTTCAACTCTTTTTAGACTCCCAAAATATGAAAATATTGTCGAGCACTTGTCTTTTCGAACTCATTAAAGAAAAATAAAAGACATCTATTCAGTATAAGTTTAACTCTTTTTTGAATTGAGATAGATTAACTACGAAAAAGGAATACCTTATTCGAACATGGCTAAGAAGTTCTCCTAAGTATCAATTTCTACCTTCTCAGACTCAAGAAAATATCTACAAAAAGGAATCTTTGAAGTTTTGTTTTCTCCTCTTTTTTAAATTTTCTGAACATGAAAAATATGTCTAGTTATACCTTTGTTGGACCCATTAAAATATCAAACATCGATGGAAACACCATTTATCATAGGACCAAAGAACTCCTTCTCTGGGTTTGTTAAATATTCCTAGAGTTATTCATATGAAGGATGAAATTATGGATCAAGTATATGTTATCCTCCTCAAGCTTGTTATAAAATAAATAGGTACTGACCATTATGGTTGGAGAAATTTGGAAAACATGGCACTTTATTTTTTAATGGAAATGAGTCACACCTGAACACAACACTCTTCCACCACATATCCATGGCTATTGGGTTGGGAAATATTATTGTCTTTTTATTGAACATAATGTTTCAAAGCCTCCACTTTTGGTTTTAGCTCAATGCTACAAAATCCATTCAGTGTTGCCGTTGTGTTCAACAGAATTTATTCAGTCAGTATCTTCCATAACACTCTTAATCCTTCATCCCATGTCTACCTTTCCTGATCTAGTTCTGTATCATCAACATTTTGATCATTCTGTCTCAAATCACAATACCTGTTTCATGTCGTTCATGGCGGATACATCAAGGCCCTCCTGCGACTGGCCGCTTCCCATCAACATTAAATCCTTATGCAGGAAGTTGACTCAAAAACGCGCTTTCGTACCTTGGAGTTTTCATACATCAATGGCATGTTTCCTCACTCTCGGTGAAAGGTTTACATCATCGACCTTTGACTGAAATATTTTCTGTGGTGTTCGACATCAACTCATTTATTCACACCATATGGATTTTACTAGAATAGCTTGATAGCCATTAACATCATTGATGGTTTCTCTCACTCCTGTTAACATATTACATCATTAGCCGGTAATCAAATGGTGTCTACCATGTTCGACCTCAGTTCATTGATTCACATGGTTAGACTTGTACATTGGTTGGTCATGTGAATGAGATAGAAGACCTCAAGTCTAGTTTCATCCATATGCATTTTGGTTTCAGCAGTAATACAATATCATAATGTATGATGGCGATGATTATAGAAACAATCATCTAGTCATGGGTCCGCCATTTTTCTTATGTGGATGTGTCTTTTGATCATTGTAGATGTAATATTATCTTATGTTTTGAGTATGTGTATGGCTCCCGCAGCAAAGATGTCATGATGTAAATGTATTGTAACATATGATGATCTCGTCAGTTGTTCTTGATCCCAACTTGTCACAAGGTAAAGCACTTCAGTCCTCAACTATCATCTCTGACATTTTTCTTTATCAGGAAATTTGTTATAGGCCATTTTGTCACATCTAGTCAATAGACCTTCAAACATGATCATTCCCATACTTTGAACAATTTCTCATCCTCCCTAGACAAATTCCTAAGCAAGACTCTTTCTAAACCTGAGTTTATGCCTGAAAGCACCTTGTTTAAGTCATTTTAAGTACCAATGCACCTGGGCCCCTTACTATCGAGGGTTGACTATGAGATTTCCCTACTCGGAACCTACGTTTATCACCAACAGGTTGCTCAGTGTTGAGGGTGCGTTGATTCTATAAATTCAAGAAAACAAAAGGAATCCTGAAGCTTCCACTTCCAGAAGCTTCTAGGATTTGTTGTAACTATTTACCTCAGATAATAGTCTTGAATCCTACCCTATCCTACCTTATATTTTTCATCCCTTATCCCTTGGTATCATCCTCCCATAAAGAGTGGATCTCAAGCCCAAATTGGTAAATGGATAAGAATTCGTGAACTACCTCTCCTTCCTATATATTCACCACATTCCACAAGCTCCTGGTTAGTTATTGTTGGATTTTGGAAAGTGAGTCTACCCTTATTCTTTGATGTGAGAGATATCTTCCAAAGCATTAGGATGACTGGATGTGCACTTTGTGACCTAGACAAGTCAACTTGGAGGAGCTCTTATACAATATCAACACCTATTTTTTGTTGTAACTCACACCATTTCTATTAATGAAAAGAGTTCTTTTTTTCCTATATATTATGTTATGGTTTCATATATTTCAATACCATTTTGATCTATTTAATAAAGTGATTTGATGGTGCTGCATTGGCTTATGTTATCTTGTTATGCAGGTTCTAATTATAGCGATTGGAGCTAGGATGAGATCATACAAGCCAATGAAGTAGTGAAGCATACGACACATTCAATGCAGGCTTCGTCCCGTTATCTATTTACTTTAAGGAAAACATTGTTCTCCTTGTCTTTCTTTTCTTCTAGGTCAATCCACTAGGCATAGGGAAGATACTTCTATCCACCTTCATAGATTCCACATAATAGGGCAGACTTTTACCCTTGGAGGTTGACTTGGCCAAGCAAGAAAATTTGTTTTTTCTCCATTTTTTAATGATAAAATTCAAACTGAAGTTGCATATTTTCAACATGAAAAATAAGTAGTTCAAACCAATGAAGAATACCCTATCCTTCTAGATTCAAAGGAAGGTGTTGCAAAAGAAGAGGGGCTAGAAAATCAAAAGGATGAACCACGTCAAACACCATCAATGTTAAAATTTGCACAAAAATATCATCTAGAAGACCAAATGATTGGAGATATGGATGGAAGAATACAAACTTGAAGAACCATGAAAAACACACCAAAAAGGAATGATATTTCCTTGTTATCCACAATAGAACCAGAGAATTTCACTCAAGCAAGGACCTTCACTTGATAAAGGCAATGGGTGAAGATATGAACATAATTAAAAAGAAGATAGTAGGGGATAGTACATCATCTAAAGAATAAGAATGTTATACAAACCGAGTGGGTATATAAGAATAAATGAATGAAGATGGACAAATCATCATAAATAAGGCAAGATTGGTGTGCAACATATACACTCAAATCGAAAGAAGTGGCTTTGAAGAGAATTTTCCTCCTATTGCCAGAATAGAGGCTATATGGATGTTTTTATCATTTGCTTATTCAAAATCCTTCAAAGTATATGAAATGGACGCGAGATCTAAAAGAAGAACTAGACATGGAACAACAAAAAGGGTTTGAATTGTCTGAAAATAAAGACTTTGTATACAAATTAAAGAAGGCCTTGTATGGATTAAAGCATGCCCGAAAGGAGTTTCTAGAGGTAACCTTTACATGAATATGGACAAATATAATCTACTAATCACATTAGTATAAGTGGATGCTCTAATTTTATGGAGAAGTAATGATGATATGAGTCATAGATTTTCCCAAGATATGTCAAAAGAATTTGAAAATTTGTCGATTATTGCATAGTTGTCTTACCTTCTTGGACTTAAAGTAATTCAAATTGAAGAAGGAATGTTCATATCACAAGTAAAATATCTCAGGAATATTGTTAAGTTATTTGGGATTGAATAATGTGCTATTGTGAGCACACCTATGAGTATAGGATACAAATTAAGTAAAGATAATGAATCTCCTATGGTGGGTGCAACTGTTTATACATCAATGATTGGAGGTACCCTAAGATGATAAATCTTACCTTGGAAACATATATTGATGCATATTGGGAAGGAACCATTGATGACAGAAAGAGTATGAGTGGAAATGCATTCTTCTTAAGAGATTGTCTTGTATCTTATCTTAACAAGAAATACCCATCTATATATCTCCCCACAACTGAGTACAAGTATATAGTAACATAAAATTATTGTACACAAATCCTATGGATAAAGGAAGCCTTGAAGGATGTTAATATAGAAACACATTAGCCCATTACGCTCTATTGTGACAATACTAGTGCTATTAGTCTCTCAAAACTTTGAGCCATGCATTCAAAGACAAAACATATTCCAATATAATAGCACTTTCATCAAGAAAAAGTTGCAAATTAGAACATAGAAAGGGTGTGTCAACTAAGGGATAAATTGTAGATTTCGTCACGAAACCCCTACCTAGAGAATAATTTGAATATCTTCCTCAAAATATGTGGGCAATCTATATTACATTCCATTAGAGCAATATCTTTTCTATTGATGTCAAAGGGGGATAATATTATGGGGGGAACATCATGATAGGAGGAGCAACACGATGACAAGGGGAGCAACATACGAGGAGATTGTTACCAACAATAACAAAAGGTGATATTGTTGGAATAATTTGTTTTTATTAATGTCAAAGAATGAATTGATGAATATAAGAATGCCATAGATTCAAAGAGCACATTAAGACCTTTCCAATGAGCTATATCATGCCTCCTCTCTTCTCTCTAATGATGAGAAATGAAAGTTTTGGGTGGCGAAATCATTTTTTGTCCCCCTCTTCATGTCAGCCTACCTTGAGATAAAGTAGAACCCCTAATATAGACTAACAATTCAATGATGGCTCAACGAGTATAAATAAATCACCATTCCTCATCATTTCCTCATTCAAATTGGCCAACAAAGACAATATCAAGGAGATCAGTCTAGATGCAGAGAGTGGAGAAAATCTGGTGTAGGTTAACCCGATAATGTAATATAAATCAAAGCATAATACTATAACCTACTTCTACTAGCAATTTGCAGAACTTTAAAGATCAAGCTGAACAATAGAACCAGAAGAAGAAGAATCAATGGCACAATACACATGAAAATACTTTGGGGAAAGCCTCAACTAAATATCCCACTATTTGTATTATCATACAAGGTGGAAATACATAGGAATTATACAAATCCTTAGCTCTCACAGCTAGCCAACTCTCAGTACAGTCCTCAAAGATGCTCACAGGAAATCTTGGCTTCTCTCAAGCCTTCCTCTCTTCCCTCTAGGCTCCTATTTCCTTGCGATGTTCCTTATGGATGAATCTCATGTTACTAAGTGGAACACTCTCTCACACACTGTCAGAACTGCGCAATCCTCAAGGATTGATGCATTGATTGCATGCATGAGTTTTCTCTTTGAGAAAACACATACAACTGATAGTACATTGTCGTTAACTTTAGACTCAACCGGGTCTTTCTCAGAATAGACATGCATGTGTTTTTGATGAGGGAATCTTTAGTTAACTGGAGTAGCACTAGTTGAGTGCATGCATGCATCAACTGACTATTAACTCACTTTTAGTTCCTCAAACATTTTCTAACTAATTTAACTAGACTTAAATCAGTAAACTGAGTTAACTAATTACAACTCAAATATAACTCAATCTTATCTCCTTAATTTAAGGGATAAATCTTGCATGACTTCAGAAAGACTTCTAACTTGAATTTCTCCAACTAATTAATTCAAATAAATTAATTAATTATTTCCAAGTTGCTGTTAAGACTAAATTTGATTTTAATTCACAATTTAATTCAAGGACAAATTAAATTGGAATATTCTTGTTGCCATATTTCAACACTCCCTCTCAACAAGAAAGGGATTATCTCCCACCTCGATCATATCTCTATGGAACTCAAATTTACACTTTGACAATGGCTTTGTCAAAATGTCAACATCTTGCTCCTCTGTCGAAGTATACTGCAACAACATGATCCTCCTCGCTACATCAACAGCTTGCTTTACCTTGTAAAGCCAATGGTAACTCACAACTGACTTGTTCTCTGGTCTTAGAACCACATCCCAAACACTGTTACGAACTATGGAGTCATACTCCTCAACATAGCATCAACCCAAATCGGCTGTTGCACTACTTCCTCAAAGGAATATGGCTTGGTATAAACACATTCCCCAGCAAGAGCCATGTATCCAGTGTACCTCTTAGGTGACCTCCTCTATCTGTGCTGAGAAGATTTTGCTCCCACATTCTCTCTCGCAACCTCCAACAATCTGTCAGCTTGTCTTTTGCACTTTTGTCCATCTGTAGAAGACTCTGCTTGAGTGGATGTCTCCACTCATAGAACCTCTACATGCAGCTGCTCCACATCATTCTAAGGCTCCTCCTTCTTAGGGACCAACAATTCCTCCACAGCTTGTAGTTGGAGCTCCCTATGAAGGGAAAATCGCATGGCCTTCTTTTCATCAAAATTGATATCTCTATGAACCACTGTCCTCTGACTGGTAGGCAAGTACACCTGATAGTTGTGAGGTGTAATAGTGCACCCCGCAAATATCCCGAACTCTGCTATTGGCTCAAGCTTCTTCCATGAATTCTTTGTCACATGGCAATATACCGATAAGCCAAAGATCCTAAAGTTAGCCACATCTGGTCTCTTACTGGAGAAACCTTCCTCTGGTGTCTTCATCCCAAGTATGTGATGCGGGCTTCTATTCTGCAAATAGACCGCTCTCTTGCATGCCTCAGCCCACAAGTGAAGTGGTAGGCTTTGGTCATGCAGCATTGCCCATGCTGCCCCTACAATAGTTTTGTTCTTCCTCTCAGCCACCCCATTCTGCTATGGGTTATGAGGTGCCATCAACTCTCGCTTAATTCCTTCCACTGCACATAAGTCCTTAAACTCTTGAGAGACATATTATCCATTGTTGTCACTTCTCAATGCCTTGATCTTCTTCCCTGACTCTTTCTTGACCAAAGCTTTGAACTCACAAACTTTGTGAAGGTTTGGTCCTTCTTCTGCATGAAATAAATCTAGCATTTACGAGAATAGTCATTAATGAAAATCACATAATACCATTTCTTCATTGTGGATGCCATCGAGAACGGTCCACACTCATCAGTATGAACTCACTCTAAGATAGCCTCTGCTCAACTGTCTCGATCATGAAAGGAAGACTTGGTGTACTTTCCCAAGGTACAACCTTTGCATTTATCAACTTGCTCAAGTTTACCTTTGGGAAGTCTTGTAGATATCTGCTGCATTATCTTCAAAGCCCTATGATGCAAATAGCCCAACCACATGTGCCACAACTCGCCAATGTCTTGCCTTTGCACCAATTCTGCTTTCATACTCAACGATGCACAATCATCTACCTCTAGTTTATAGAGATTCTTCACCCAAATGCCTATCCTATTGGTCTAACTCGTGGCTATGTGTCTTAGGAATGCCTTTCCTTCACTAAAGACAACATCGTAGCCTTTTCCCTCTAACATCGCGATCGATACCGAGTTCTTCTTCAGTCTAGGCACATAATTCACATCTGTCAAGGTGAGAGGAGCTCCATGCTCCCTCTGAAGAGAAACTATGCCCACTCCTGAAACAATATACCTTCCATCATCACCCATCTCTATGCACATCCTAAAGTATTTCTTCTCCAAGGCACTGAATAAATTTTTATCACTAGCCATGTGGAATGAGGCTCCACTGTCAATATACCAGACACAACCCATCATCGATGACACCATGCATGCGATGAGGGTAAATTCCATTTTGAACCGAGAGGCTAATGCCTCACCTTCCGATCCTTCCAAGGATCCATTCTTGGACTTCGTCGATGGGCAATTAGTCGCATAATGTCCCATCTTGTGACAATTAAAGCATCTCACTTTAGACATGTCACCCTACTTCCCTCCATGAGAAGAATTTGATTTGGAATGGGAAGCCTTCCCCTTCCCTTTCCTTGCCTTACTTCCTAAGGCCGGATTTTCTTCACCATCATTCTTGGATAAAGAACCATCTCGTGTGCTCCTCCTGATCTAACCATAGTCGTTCCCAAACTGGTAGTTTCTCCCTTCCATTTGTAGAGTCCTGGTAGCTATTCCAAATCTTTGGAAGGCCAAGGAGAGCAAGGCTTACCATATCATCATCAACAGTAGTTATTCCCACACTTCCAAGCTCATCTCTACAAGTGGTGAGCTTGTTCAGATATGTGGAAATAGTATCGCCCTTCTCCATCTTCATTCTTCGAAGCTTATCATTGAGCGCCAATTTTCTCTGGTCACTAATATTCTGGTAGAGGTCATTCAATGTCTTCCACATTGAAAATGGAGAATCCTTAGCATGGAGACTCGAGACAATACGGCCTTGAACTCCCTCAAGGATGATCTGTCTCACCTTCACCACAAACTTCTCCAGCTGAGCCAACTCTTGTGCATTAGTTGAAGTTCGCTTTGGGATTTCTTGATCAATTAATTCCTTCAAGCCATTGTCTTCTAATACAACCTCCATTCTATCTTTCCATGCTATGTAATTCGAGCTACCTTCCAAGGCATACTTGAGTCTCAAGCCATAGAATGCCATTGGCAAAACCTTGAAGTATGATATGAATTCGATTTGCACCTGCAACCCCAAACTTCAAACTTCAAATTCTCTTCTCAGTATACTGTTCACAGCTCCGATACCATGTAGAAAATTTCTACATATCCAACTCTGTTACCATGTAGAAAATCTGGTGTATGTTAACCTGATAATGCTATATAAATCGAAGCAAAATACTATAACCTACTTCTACTCTTAATTTGCAAAAGCTTAAAGATCACGCTGAACAATATAACTAGAAGAAGAAGAATCAATGGCACAATACACATGAAAATACTTTGGGGAAAGCCTCAGCTAAAATCCACACTATCTTTATCATCATACAACGTGGAAATACATAGGAATTATACAAAGCCTTAGTTCTCATAGATAGCCAGCTCTCAATACAATCCTCACATATGCTCACAAGAAATCTTGGCTTCTCTCAAAGCCTTCCTCTCTTCCCTCCAAGCTCCCATTTCCTTGTGTTATTCCTTGTGGATTATTCTCTTGTTACTAAGTGGAACACTCTCTCACACACTCTCAACTAGGTCTTTCTCAGAATAGACATGCGTGAGTTTTTGATGAGGTAATCTTCAATTAACTGGAGTAGCACTAGTTGAGTGAATGCTTGCATCAAATGACTGTTAACTCACTTTTAGTTCCTCAAACAATTTGGAACTAATTTAACTGGACTTAACTCAGTAAACTATGTTAACTAATTACAACTCAAACATAACTCAATCTTATCTCCTTAATTTAAGGGATAACTCTTGCATCACTTCAGAAAGACTTCTAACTTGAATTTCTCCAACTAATTAATTCAAAATAAATTAATTAATTATTTACAAGTAGCTATTAAGACTAAATTCGATTTTAATTCACAATTTAATTCAAGGACAAATTAAATTGGAATATTCTTGTTGCAATATTTCAACACAGAGATAAGGTTCATATCTTGATGAACCAAGAATAAAATTCAGGGAATTTGTTTTGGCTTTTATCTCCATTTTTTAAATCAAGGTTTATTGACACATATTACAATCTTCTTGGAGTTGTAATACTCAAACACTGTAGAGAAAAAAAATTATTCTTCTCGTAAAGAAATATCGACCTTCATTATATTAGACCTCAACTTACACTAGAATAGAACTTGACCTATATTATTAGACCTGAACCACCTGCAATTATAGGACTCCTACAAAATTCAACCCCTTGCAAATATCAACCTCATACAATCATTAGACTATCGCTCTGACTATGTAGCCTCAAATTATCGCTCAATTGTAGAAAAATTAAAACTCAATATGTGGTGTCCTTGTAGTATTTTGGATCTATGTTTGTAATCTAGTTTCTAGAGTAGAATTAGACCAATTTATGAGCACATTTTTTATCAATCTCTGTGGCTAATTTCGTGCAAACTTTAGACTATTTTGACAAAAAACTTGGAATAATTTTATATCAAAATTTAAAAGTGATTTTGGGCCTCTTTCTTGTAAACAAATTTGATATTCCTTGAGCAACTTTTTAAAGATTCTTGTAGGAGCATCTCTAGATAAATTTGTGAATATTTTTATTGAATCATATATGAAGCTTTTGTTGAAGAAACCTTTGTAAGCCTTGTTGAAGTAGACTTGAACTTTTCTTGGAGCAATGGAATTTTGTAGACCTGCTCTGAAGTGTATTTGGAACTTATTTTGGAGACATCTTATAGAAGTTAATTTTGAATTATATTTGCAAAGTTTCGAGCCTAGGAGGATTAGAGTGCTCATTCTGACCAAGTTGGTGCTTGGATTTGTTCAAGGTGGGAGCCTTGAAGGCATTACAGATTTTGTTGTTCAAGTTGGAGTTTAAGATCTTTCTATAGGATTAGAGTCCTCAATACCTTCATCAATAATTTTTTGATTTTTTTTGTTTCTTATGTTCTAGTATAACTTTTGATACAAATATTAGCTAGCATATTATCACAATTGAAAGAAATATTGATTCAACCCCCCTCTCATTATTTCTAACGCTTGGGTTAGCCATGACACTTGGACCATTTGTATTCCATTCCAAATATTCTTCATATTAACATTAACATTCACAGTATTTTGTAATGGTAAGAGGTCATTATGGTAAGATATATATATATATATATATATATATATTCATAGAAACCTCCTCCTTTTTTATGGCAAATATCATTAGTAGTTTTCTGAGGTAGAAGAGAGGCTTTGGTATTTCAATTTTTTTCTTAGAGTTGTAGAGTGTTTCTCACAAGAGCTGAGTGTCCAAATGATGGAGGTGGTGTAGGAGGGTGACGAGGGTGAGGGGGGTAGTTACCCTAACTAGAGATTATCATATTTCTAGTATTGAATTTATAAAGATAATCTTCATCATCCACATTCTTCTTCTGTCCGATAGGGAATGGGACACCTTAAAGATTCCAAGCTAAGTGGCCTTTGTCACATGAAGGGTAATACATCTAGAACTATCCCTTAGTAAATACACAATGGTACCATTGGGAGCCCCTCCTAGCATAACATAAACATTTATATACCAACTCCCCTCCTAGCATAACATAAACATTTATATACCAACTCCAAAGGTATACAACACTTAGAAAATGTATGGTTATGTAATCCACAAAAGGTACATGTTTTTCGATGCCATGTGTTACATTCATCATTCACATCATGAATATAATCGAAATGAATATTCGAATATCGAGACTGGTTATACCTTGCCTTGCCGTCTCTCGTGTCATTATGGTGATAAGAGCTTGCCGCACCTCTCTCCTTGCAATGGCCACTGTCATGGGATGATGGGGATGTGTTCCCATCATTCTCTTTCCTCAACTATATCTCGAAAGAATTTGACACTTTTGAGCATTCTCCTTGTGTGTATCTTGGGCTTGCAAGTCAGGGTCTCTACACAACCTCCAATGTTTGAGTTATGGCTTGGTTATTAACAACAAGTTATTTTTCCCCCTTGTACCTCATCCTGGTAAGGAGCCTCATGTTTGTCCTTGTAATTGGTATCTCCACGTCTCCAATAGAAATCATACTATCTGAAGATGAAACCAAAAGGAAATCAACATTTTTTACCTCCTCTGTCGATTTGCAAAGAACTGGTGAGGGTTGCTCATCATCTATTGTTGGTGGTTCACTATGTGTCTTGGTGGATTCCCAAACTTCTTTCCTGACATATCCAAGTCCTACCTGATAGGGTAATTCTTCTACTTTGATGGGGTTGACAATGCCTTGGCCATTAATGTCCAAGCCCTTTCCTTCATAACCAATTTTCATCAACAGTTTTGAGCCAATTCCTGTGGTATGATTTGAAAAACAACGAAATCATCATCATGACACATACATGAATTTAGAGAATTACTTTTTACCTCACATGGGTCATGCTGCAGTTTTTCCAATGCCTCGCCCTTAGCTTGCAGTTGTTATAGAAAACTCTATTTTTCCTCTTTCTCTTCATGTAGAAACATCTTCAATTCAGCATTCTATGTTTGCAAATTTTGTTTGTTGTTCTTCAGTTCTTCCAAAGCCTCTTCCCTGGCTCACAACTGATGCTGCAATCACTCCTTTTCCTCTGTCTCTTTTTGTATAGCTCCATACACTATTTCCACCCTTTGGGAAATTTTGAGCATGGTTTCATACATCTCTTTTTCATGCTCTGTCACTGCATGTTTCATTGTTCACACTTGCAATCCACATCCATGCAAAGACTGCTTTGATACCAATCTTTGTCCAAGTTGACTCAACTGCAGGATTTAACCAAGATCTCTTGCTTTCATGATGTGATTAGAATTGCATTTAAAATAGCATAAAGGAACATAACTGCATGTTGTAAAGAAGAAGCAACATGACAATAATCAGTAACATAAAACTCAAGATGTTGGTAACGGAGTTCTTCTAGGAGGGACTACATCTCCAGGCCCCGATGTCAAGATGGTGTAGGTTGTTGCATTAAGTGATGGAAAGAGTGATGATGTACATGCATGTGTTTTCTCTATCATACAAGGAATATGCCCTCACGCAGGAGTCGTTCCAAGAGATGTTCCACTACAAGAACTCATTCAAAAAAGGACTCCTATCAATATGACATAATTTCACATATGACAATAATGAACATCCTTCCAATCATGGCACCAGAGGGATCTCAATTTAGATATACATGACTACAACATGAGTATTCCATCCACTTGACGACAAAGGGATCTCAATAACAACATGACAATCATGAAAACAAGTACATCCCACAGATGATTCTGCGTCACATCAAGTAGGAATCATGAAACAAGTAAGAAAATAAGATCGTGTATCAAACATCAAACAGGGATCTATGTAGCACAATGCATCTCATAGAAAAAAGAAGTACATGAACACACTGCATATACCTCACAACCCAGGGCCATATAAAGAAAATGATGTCAAACTGTTGAAGTTGGCCATTCCATCAATCTCGTGGCATCGAATCTCATGGAATTACTGCTCACACATTGGATGCTGACACCTACATTCCACTTTGAAAAGTTTCCGAAAAATGAAATGATCAAATGGAAAATCTAAATGCACCATGAGATTTGTGGCATCGAATAGGGTAAAATTGACTCTCAAATTTCTGAATTTTAACAAAGTGAGAATCTGAGGCTTAAGGAATCTTTTAGATTCCCCCTAGATTCCTCAAAGATTCCCTCCTCCGGGCCATCTAAATATCTGCTACTCAAATCAAAATTCTGACTAGACTATTAGGTTTGTGTCGCTTAGAGGTGTAAGATCGACATAAAATTTGTCCAATTTGGACAATGGAAAAATTTCACCCTCTTGAGAATTTGGCTCAATCATGGTTCCCACTACTCTTTTTCAGGATCATGGTTCCACCTACAAAATAATTAAAAAAATAGTCTCGGTTTCCATGCCACGCCTTTTCGTCCATTGCTTTCTCTACATAATGGGGTTTCGTTCCTCTGTTTTGTGCCTCCTCCCCCTCGTGCAAATGAGCTGAAGGTTTATATATTAATGGGCAACAGATTTTCCCAAGAGCCCCACGTGGTGGAACAGTTGGGTGTTTGGCACCAAAGGCGAGAGGTCAGGGGATCAAATCCCGGCCCCATCAAAAATATACATTACCTTTTAGTGTAAAACGGTTTTGTTATTTGTTTGCAAACAGTTTGGGTAGAGTTTTGAAATGACATGCAGTTGGTTGGGATGCCCATGGAGCGGGCCGGCCAAGTGGTCTGGTGGGTTCGATTCCCACCAACCCAAATATATATAATATATATATTTAAATGGTCCGTTAGGTTTGGTGGGTGGGGCATGAGCCGGGTCCACCAGAGATGGCCCACCCACAACCCTAACATATGTTTTAATTTTTGTAATGGCTCGGATCAACCTTCCAATGGTACTGATATTGATGGCAGGAGAGTAAGACCAAGACATAGCATTCAGAGTTGGACTTGTCTTGCGAGTTCCATTATGAAAGTAATGACACTTTTGAACATTAACTGAGGCTGACTATGATTGTTTGTGTGTCTGTGGATGCTGAGAAGGGCAATGGCTAGAAAGTTGAACTTCAGTCTAGAGGATTTATGGTGTGCATTTTTAAGATAAACCTTGTATATGACTTTTTTTTAATAATGATGTCTACACTATTGGCATTAATAATCCTAGCAAGGGAAATATGCTTTTGGCAGGTACAACCTATTATTGCTCTTCGGTCATATGTTGTGTTCATACTTTTAACTCTTACTTTCGAGAAAGTTATATCAGATTCATTGTTGGCAACAGGTTATATCAGGTTCATTGTTGTTACTGGATTATTAGCCTCCCAATTCTTCGAACATAACGTAAATTTATTATACTAATTATTTTTCTCCTATTTCAGATGGGGAAAGCATAAACTATTTCTCTTTTTCTAATTTATTTGTTTGTTCATGCCATTTTTGGCTTTGCTGGTGTCTCTTGAGGTAGAAATATAGGTTGTTTTATTAACTGATTATTAATTATCTTTTCTGAAATAAAATTATTAGTGTATCTGGTTTAATTGTAAAGTTTAATTGGCTAGGTAGAAGTATAGGTTGTTTCAGTGACTAATAATTAAAAAAAAAATTGAAATAAAACTATTAGTGTATCTAATTTAATTAGAAAGTTTAATTGAAGATAGTCAAAAGTCACATATAAATGAGAAGATTCAAAGTTTAAATCTTAGTGAATGAAGTTAACAAACTTACAAAATATAATTAAAATACTTCAATATAATAATTAACTAAAAATTATAGTGGTAGTGATTAAAATAAATTTATTATTTATAAGATTAACATCATTGGGGATTCTTAAATCCCTACTTCTAATTATAATTATCCATGATTACTAATTATTAATCCCCTCGGTCACACTGATAACAAGATTAAAGGACAAAAATTTATACTCCACGTCTGAGGCATTCTATTATGGATGGCCTATACCTGTAGAAAAATTAATAATTAAATAATGTAAATTCATCTCAACTCCAAAATTATCAAGCACCAAAAAAATCTATATTAGTAGTAAATTTGTTGATGAGATGTTGACAAGAAAATTTGAAACTACACCTTCTCTTTTGTTTTCTTGTGTTCTTAGCTATATATTGGATGTCTGTAGTTGTGTTAATTAGTGTGGTGCAATATATATGGTGGATTATTATTATACATGCATGACTCTAAAATCCGAAGTTCTAGCTAAAAATAATGTAGGTGATGCAGACAAGATCATATCTTCAGAAAGTGGAATGATGGAATACTTGAATTTTTGAATTTTTTTATTTAGTGAAACTAACACTAGATAAATCACCTTATCCCATAAAGAGTAGTGAATTCCCTATGGCTGAAAATAGTCAAACCTTAGATATGCTGCATGAAATATCAAATTTTGTAGATGTTGTCGATCTCCAACAATATAATTAAAATTAGTGTTTTGAAAAAGATGGAAAGCATATGAAACATTGTACCTTAAAACTTATCATATATTTAGGATATTTATTTTAGTTTAAGCCGTGATTTGTTTCCTACAAAACAAAAGAAAACTATGTTAGTTAATGGGGAAAGAAAATATTTTATATACCAAAAACTTAATATGAAAACATGTCAATACTTTTATGATATCTACTTTTATCCTATCTAGTACCTGATAAACGGGAGGTGCAACTTTATTCATGCTTGCTAGTTATAAATAGATTCTCTAGTTACAGTGGTGGTTCTTTGTCTAGCAAAGAGTTGTTTCACTGCATAAATATCTAATCATGACACACATATCCTTCGTTTATTGAAAGATTGGGCAGTTAGATTCGCATGCTCACAGGATAGGGATTCTTCAACCTTTGGTATTGCTAGTGGTTTTGTATTTCAATATATATATGGAATTTTTTCATTTTCTTTTATTTGTGAGTTTGTTGAGGAGCCAATCCAATTCATAGTAAGAAATATCAATTTATGTAGCTCAATATTTATATATGTTATATGGTAATATGAAGGGACAGGACCTATCTATCTATTGAGCCAACATTTAACTATATCAAATACAAATTATTATTTTTTAATTCTAATTTTATTTTATATAATTTGACCAAATCAACATAATATCACATTAAATTATATTAAATTACATTACATATTTTTTTACACCATTGCTTCTATATTGGATTGTAGAGAGCTTCTTAGTTCAAAAACCTATCGAAAGCACTAGACTTCCCATTTAACTTGTCCATCCCAAGAATTGGAAGGAAATATAAGAATAAGTGTTAAGCCTTGTTGTAATTGGTTTACTTCCATTTATCTATTTTGGCAAAAAGAATTTAGTAGGATTGTATGTTTTGTATAGCTAGTTATAAAATAACTATGTCCTTTTCGGGTTAAATTGTACAAGATGGTGGGAAGAAAAATTAAAATGAAACACACAATAATTGCTACCTCATAGTTTAATTAGTTTACTACCATCAATATAATTTTTCTTAAAAAAAATCGTTGGAATATGTGTTTTACAAAACTGATTATAAAAATTTTGTTTATGAAAAAGATATGATTTTTTAATATGATAATTACTTTCTAATAATTTCTAAATCATTTTTTTGTTATCACATGTATTGTTAAAAAAAATTATAAACAAAAAATCTTAATACTAATACAATAATGACAATAAGATAAAGCTATAGCTCTAAGAATCTCAGGAAAAACACTTTGCAACTTGAGAAGAACTTGAAGTTGGTGCCAGTTTTGGTTTTAGGGCGGGTCGCGCAGGAGGGAGCGTTGCTCCCTCCTACAGTCAAGCCGTCACGGAGGGACGAAGGAGGGAAACAGTTCAAAATACCGATGGAAAAGGCTGCAGAAACAAGAGGAAAGGAAACAGTGGGACGCAATGAGATTCCAAATCAAGAAGAAGAAAAACAAGACTCATGTCTAGAAAGGGAGAAGGGAGGCAGTAGAAAGAAAAGGCCTCAAATGAAAACTATGGGAGCATGCAAGCCCAAATCGAGCTTCATCCCCAGGGTCATATTAAGTGATCCAGTGATTCAAGCGCATAAGGACCATATGAGAGAACATGTGATCATCTGCAAGTTTATGGGAATATGGCCAATGGAGAGAGCTTTACACATCTGGATCAGGAGCCACTGGAAGCCTAAAGGAGAGACACATTTGCATCTGGGTTCAAAGGGCCTCTTCACGGTAGTGTTTGCAAACCTAGAGGACAAGGATAGAGTTTTTGAAGGGGGACCGTACTTCTATGCTGCAACAAGACTTTACATGCGGCCATGGACAATGAACTTTGTCCCGGAACGGGAAACATTCACATCTGTTCCGGTTTGGATTAGACTGTACTCACTACCTCTGGACTATTGGCAACCAGAGTCACTGAAAGCCATAGGCAACAAGCTGGGGCATTTTGTAAAAATATCATAAGCAACTCTCAAAGGTAAATATACCTCCTTCGCTAGAATATGTGTGGAAATGGATCTATCTAGAGCCCTCCTGGATGCAATAATCTTAGAGGTATATGATGAGGAATGGATGAAAATGGTAGACTATGAGCACATACCTTTTAGATGTCGGAAACGTCATGAACATGGCCATCTATTCAGAGATTGCCCCACAAGCTATATGGAAAATAGTGGAAAGACCCCAATTGACAAAGATCATGATGTTTTCACAAAGGTTGGAGGCAAAGGGAAAGGGGGAAAAAGATCAAATAAGAAGACAAGGGAAGACAAACAGACAAGACACAATAGCTTCAAAATCCTCGAGGAGGTGGAGAAGAACGTGGAAACAGACCCAGTCAAGGATAACATGCCTAAGGAGTAGGATATGGAAGCTGAAATGGAGGACATCCTAGTAAACGATCGACAAATAGCGGGAATATAAAGCTGCATGGAGATCAGCAAGGACCAGGAAATTACCCCAAGTGACGTAGGCAAGGAGGATCATGAACTGCAGGAGATACTAGATAGAGAAAATCTAGATCTAGAGCAATTTTTGGAACAGGGGAAGAACAAAGTGGTGGACTCACTACTGAAATAAGATTATGATCGAGTCCAACAACTCTATCTATGGAGGGCGCAATCAAAGGGAACTGGAGTCAAAAGAAGCCACGAAAGCAAAGAACAGAGTGGGGTCAAAGTGATGGAGAACCCGTAGACATCATATCCAAAAAGCTCAGGAAGGAAAAAAGGAAGGAAAGGACAGAATGAGCTGCTAACGGAGTGTGGGAATCTAATGATTAACTCAAGTAAGATGAAAGATGTTACCAGCTACTCTTTTACTAACCTTTCTTAATGAAGCTCACAACCTAGAATATTAGAGGGTTAGGGAGTAGAAGAAAACAAAGAAATCTCAGCACTAGATTAAAAGAGGAAAAACCAGACATGGTGTTTATTAAAGAAACAAATGCTCGATGGAAAAAATAAGAGAAATCCATAATAAATGGTTAATTAAGTATGATTATTTAGAGGTGAAAGCCATTAACTCTGCAGGAGGGATTCTCACCCTATGGGATCCATGAAAGCTGGGAATATTGGATGTTGAAGCATCCAGGAACTATCTTTCTCTGGTGTGCCAGCCTATAGGGGACAAGGAGACCTATATGATAACTAATGTGTATGACCCTCAACAGCTTGAAGAGAAACTTATGTAGAAATTTCTGTTTTCCCACCCCGGTTTTCAGTTTCTCCTTATTTCTCCCATATAGTCAAATGGCCTTTCCCATAACCATACATTTAACAAGCTGAAAAAAATAAATTTGCTGAAAACACAAATTCTGGAAATTTTACAGAATGCTGGAAATTGCAGAAATAAAAGTCAGCAGTAATAAACAGCCATTAAAACACATTTAAACACTGAGATTTTTTGTCAATGTGACCCTGGAAAAACCCCCTACAACTCTTGGGCAAAACCAGTTTGAGAGCTCTTCTTTATTTTTGAAAATTTCCTTTTACAGTGAGAAATTTTCAGCAAAAAATCAGCAAGCAAATTTACAACTTATCTCTTTTTCCATGCTTCACAGCAAACTAGAAATTACAACAAACAGGATAGCAATAAATGTTGTAAGGTCTCCTCGATTTTTGTGCCCACTTTCAGCATTAAATGCTGCTGTATGGCCCTCGTTTTGCGTGCAGAAAAACTAGCAAACTGCTCCTCGATTTTTGTGCAAACCTCTCCTCGAAAATCGTGCCAAAATGTGCCTTGCACTGTGTTCTGAATTAGCTGTACAAATCTGCTCAATTGCTGCCTTGGAATGTGTGCCAAGCTGCTGTCTCCTTCTCCTCCCTGCTCAGAAATCTCTCTTGCTCTCTTGCTCTCCTTCTCCCAATCTGCTCATGAAAGAATTGAATCGAATGTGATCTTTTCCTCTTTTTCCTCCCTTAATATAACTCCAAGTGACTTTTGGGTGACTCAAGTGACTTTTGGGTGATCCCTAAATCCGATGGCTGAAATAGATTGAGATCTAAGGCTGAGATTAAATGCTCATTTAAATCTCACTTTTTATTTTTTAATTCACCCCACTTTAATAAAGACCCACTTAGTCATTTACTTCCAAAGTCACTTTTTCTTTCTAATTTTTCATTGACTTTATAAAAGTCACTTTAAAATTAGACTTAGTAACTTTATCACTTAAAGTCACTTTTAAATTAGATTTAACTTTATAAAAATTATAAAGTTACTTTAGGAGAAAAATTAAATTCTTTTGGACACTTTTCCCTAGGCCAAAGATCAAAGCCTAAGGGAACCACCTGTCCTCCGGTACCAAATTTCAACACTCCCTCTTACCGAGGAAGGTGTTCCTCACCACACCCATCTTGTCTCTGAAGTAGACATGTTTGCCCCATGGTAAGGCTTTTGTAAGGATATCTCCAACCTGCTCATCAGTGGAAATATACTCAAGCTTCACAACTCCCTTCTGAACATAGTCTCTGATGAAATGATATCTGATCCCGATATGCTTTGACCTGTCATGAAATACTGGATTCTCCGTGAGTTTAATGCAACTCTGATTATCACAGTAAATCTGAAGGTCTCAACGGCTGACCAAATAAGCCAAACAACATCTTGCGAAGCCAGATAGCCTCACAACTAGCTAGACTGGATGCCATATACTCTGCTTCCGCTAAACTCAATGCTACTGACTGCTGCTTCTGGCTGAACCATGACACTACTGCTGAACCCAACCCAAAACAACACCCTGAAGTGCTCTTCTTATCAGAAGCACAACCTGCCCAATCAGAATCAGTTTATCCTGCCAATCTCACTCCATCTCCCTGCCTGTAGTCCAGACCATAATCCACTGTCCCCTGCAAGTATCGCAAAATGTGTTTTGTAGCCACCCAGTGAACCTTCCAAGGCTCACACATAAACTGACTCATCATGTTGACTACAAAACAGATATCTGGTCTAGTGTTGACCAAATACATCAAGGAACCAATCAGCTGCCTGTACAATGTGGGATCCACCAACTCGGAATCCGAAGCATGAAGCTTCTTCCAGTTGGTGATCATTGGTGTCGACATGGGTCTACAATCCTCCATGTGGAATCTGCTAAGGATGTCCACAATATACTTCCCCTGCCCCAGGAAGAAATGCCCCTCCTCCTGCCACACCTCCAAACCCAAAAAGTAATGCATTAAGCCGATGTCCTTCATCTCAAACTCTGTCGCAAGATCTCTCTTGCAGTGCTCTATGAGTCTCTCTGCACCTGTAATGATCAAGTCATCCACATAGAGCACCAGAATGAGAGGCTCCTCACCAATCATAATAAAGTAAAGGTTCGAATCTGCGTCACTCTTTGTGAAACCCATCCCCTGCAAATATGTATCTATCCTGGAGTACCAAGCTCTGGGAGCTTGCTTCAAGCCATAAAGGGCCTTCTTCAGTCTGCACACATGGGACTCCTTCCCATGCACCTCAAAGCCCTGTGGCTGCTCAATGTACACCTCCTCCTATATGAAGCCATTGAGAAATGCGATCTTCACATCCATCTGGTGGATCTTCCAACCCATCTCTGCTGCTATCGATATAATGGAGCGGATTGAAGTATATCGAGCCACGGGAGCGAAGGTCTCCTCATAATCAACTCCCTCTACCTGGGAGAACCCTCTAGCCACAAACCTCGCTTTAAATTTCTCAGTGATGCCATCTGCAACATTCTTTACCTTGTAAAGCCATCTGGAAGTAACCACGGATTTTCCCTCAAGCCTCGACACCACCTCCCAAACATCATTCTTCATGATAGAAGAATACTCCTCCTGCATGGCCTCTCTCCAGACCTGCTGGCTAGCTTCCTCCTCATAGATAGAAGGCTCAGAGTCAAGGATGCTGGTAACCATTGCCATATAGCTACAAAACCTCTCAGGTGGTCTACTCTCTCTGACCGGCCTCTTCGGCTCAGCAATAGTTGTGGCATCTCTTAAGGTGTCCTGAAGCCACTTGGGCTTTCTCTTCCCTGAGCATGCTTCTCCCATAGGAGAATGAAACTCCTCCTCCTCATCACCATCAGTAGCCTGAACTCCTGATTGTCTGTCTGATATCCTCCTGCCTGCATCTAAACCTGTAGAAGCTGAGGCACTGTGTGAACTGTCCATCAATGGACTCCCTAGTGAACTGCTCTGTGAACTGCTCTGCATGCTGCCCGCAACATGACCCCTCTGGCTCGGCGAGCCACTGCTCACTGACGGACCTGACATCCTCATAGATGTACCTCAGGATCCTCCTGATCCCTGCCCACTGGATCCCTGCGACTGACTCAACTACTGCTGAGGGTCTGGCTGATCTAGATACTCTAACTCTCGTGACCTCCTAAAGGCCCTGTCCTCCTCGAACTTCACATCCCGTCTGACAACAACTCTCCTCTGTGTAGGAATGTAAATCCGAAAGGCCTTTGAGGTTTCACTGTAGCCCACAAATATACCCTTCTCTGCGATGGGCTCTAGTTTGGTCCTCTTCTCCTTGGGTATATAGGAGTATGTATTGCATCCAAAGATATGAAGATGACCAATATCAGGCTTCTTCCCAGAGAAAGCCTCCTCCGGAGTCATGTGCCCCAAGGCACGATGCAGACTCCTGTTCTGCAAGTAAACAACTGTGTTGCAGGCCTCTGCCCACAAGAACAATGGCAACCCCTGATCATGTAACATGGCTTTGGCAACCCCTATGATGGATCTGTTCTTCCTCTCCGCAACCCCGTTCTGCTGGGGGTTGTAAAGAACAATGAACTCCCTCCTAATGCCTACCTCCGCACAATAGTCAACAAACTCTCCAAGGGTGTACTCTCCTCCATTTTCCGACCTCAAGGACTTGATCTTTCAACCTGTCTGAGTCTCCACAAGAGCTTTGAACTCCTGAAACCGCTTGAGGACCTCACTCTTGGTTTTCAAAAAATAAATCCAAGTCCTCCTGGAGTGATCATCAATGAATAAAACATAGTACTCATATCCACTCAAGGAAACATGAGACATTTGACCGCTCACATCGGAATGAATCAAATCAAGTATCCCCGTCGCTCTGCTGTCACTGTTGGGAAAAGGGGATTTGGCAAATTTTCCCATCGCACAACCTCTGCAAGTATCAAAGTGATTAGTACTGAAATCTGGCACACCTGTAGTGATCTCCCGCAATGTCCTCAAGGCTCCATGATACATATGTCCCATCCTGCGGTGCCAAATCTCACACAACTCAGAACTGCTAGCTCTGCTGTCGGTACTACTGCTCAATGCCAAAAGGGGCTGGAATGCAAACTTGTACACCTTTGCATGGCGTACACCTATCACTCTAGCTGAATCAGCTGGAGTGCCCCTGGGATACATCAACACCTGTCCTCCCCTGAACAGTACCTCATATCCTCTGTCCTCCAAAGCTGAGACGGATATGAGGTTCTTCCTCATCCCTGGCACATAAAGAACCTCCGACACCTTTAAGGGAGGTTTGGAATCCCTCTAAAATGTCACTGTCCCCACCCCGACTACTCTGACAACTCTTTCATCACCGAGTACTACCTCAGTATCAGTGCCACTCTCTGAAAGCTCTGAGAAGTACTCACGGACTCCTGTCATATGACGTGAAGCCCCACTGTCCACATACCAGATACCTGAAGATGCTCCGCTAATCGAGGGAAAAGCATGCTCCCTCTGAACCTGTGTGGCAGGTGATCCTGCACTAGAGGACTCACACGTAGTGAACGCAAACTTTCGGTCAAAACGACCAGCAAAGTCCTCAATCTCTGCTGAAGCTGCCACGCCCTAGTTCTTCCCCTTCTTCTTCTTCTTCTCCGGACACACAACTGCATAGTGTCCCATATTTTGACAATTCCAACACTTCACCTTGGAATAGTCCTTCTGTGTGTTCCCCTATTTACCTTTACCTTTGCCTTTGCCCCCACCACTTCTTGTGGAAGCCTGCTTCTTCCCTTTGCCTTTCTTGCCTCCTGCCACCAGTGCTACATCCTCATCCTACTCAACTGGCTTGGCTGCCCCAAGCTGACCTTTCCTGATCTCTGTCTGAATGCAATCATCCCAAAACCTCTCCCATGTGGGAAGGGTCTCACGTGCACAAACCCCATCAGCAAAGTTCAACCATGAACGGGGGAGGCCATTCACTGCAATCCACACCAACTCATTGGGTGGAATGGCCTCTCCAATCGCTGCCAACTCATCTCTCACATTAGTAATCTTTGTGAGATATCTAGCTGCACTATCATTACCCGTCTTAATGTTCTTCAACTTCTCCTTCAGGACCATCTTCCGGTTCTCATTGGTACTCTGGTAGAGATTGGACAATGCTGTCCACATCTCATGGGCATTGCTCTTTCCTCTCACATGAGGAATGAAATGGCCTTTGATTCTGTCTAGAATCAGCCTCTTACCCTTGTTGTTCTTTTTATTATAAGTTGTCAATTGAGTAGCATCAGTAGGCACAACAACAGGGTTCTGTGTGGTATGCACCATGATATCCCAGACTTCTGCCTCCTCAAAGATACTCTGCATTCTCTCCTTCCAAACACTGTAATTTATATGCCCATCCAGCTTATCCTCCACCCTCAATCCCAATGACATCCTGCTATCCTAAAACTAAAAAATAACACTGCTGTAGTAAAGATAAAACTATTGTTTATGAAAAAATCAGCTTGCTGGAATTTTCTGAGTGAAAAATCAGCAACTTAATTTTTCCTTTTGCTGTCCCAAACTGCCCTTCAGCACTCAAGCTCTGATACGATGTAGAAATTTCTATTTTCCCACCCCAGTTTTCAGTTTCTCCTTATTTCTTCCATATAGTTAAATGCCCTTTCCCATAACCATACATTTAACAAGCTGAAAAAAATAAATTTGTTGAAAACACAAATTCTGGAAATTTTACAGAATGTTGGAAATTGCAGAAATAAAAATCATTAGCAATAAATAGCCATTAAAACACATTTAAACACTGAGATTTTTGGTCAATGTGACCCTGGAAAAACCCCCTAAAACTCTTGGGGAAAACCAGTTTGAGAGCTCTTCTTTATTTCTGAAAATTGCCTTTTACAGTGAGAAATTTTCAGCAAAAAATCAGCAAGCAAATTTACAACTTATCTCTTTTCCCATGCTTCACAGCAAACTAGAAATTACAGCAAACAGGACAACAATAAATGCTATATGGTCTCCTCGATTTTCGTGCCCACTTTCAACATTAAATGCTGCTGTATGGCCCTCGTTTTGCGTGCAGAAAAACTAGCAAACTGCTCCTCAATTTTTGTGCAAACCTCTCCTCGAAAATCATGCCAAAATGTGTCTTTCACTGTGTGCTGAATCAGCTGTACAAATCTGCTCAACTGCTACCTTGGAATGTGTGCCAAGTTGTTGTCTCCTTCTCCTCCCTGCTCAGAAATCTCTCTTGCTCTCTTGCTCTCCTTCTCCCAATTTGCTCATGAAAGAATTGAATCGAATGTGATCTTTTCCTCCTTTTCCTCCCTTAATATAACTCCAAATGACTTTTGGGTGACCCAAGTGACATTTGGGTGATCCCTAAATCCAATGGCTGAAATAGATTGAGATCTAAGGCTGAAGTTAAATGCTCATTTAAATCTCACTTTTTATTTTTTAATTCACCCCACTTTAATAAAGACCCACTTAGTCATTTATTTCCAAAGTCACTTTTTCTTTCTAATTTTTCATTGACTTTATAAAAGTCAAATTAAAATTAGACTTAGTAACTTTATCACTTAAAGTCACTTTTAAATTAGATTTATCTTTATAAAAATTATAAAGTTACTTTAGGAGAAAAATTAAATTCTTTTGGACACTTTTCCCTAGGCCAAAGATCAAAGCCTAAGGGAACCACCTGTCCTCCGGTACCAAATTTCAACAACTTAAACTTCTTAACTTCTTGGAAGGTCTTAGAGCACGTTGTCCCAACATACCCTGGATACTAGTAGGTGATTTCAACATGATAAGATCTTTCTGGGAGAAAAAAGGAGGTACTAGACAGTTGGGCAGAGACTCTGAAGCCTTCCAATATTTCCTCATGAACATGGGACTAATGGACACCGAAACTACAAATGGGACATTGACTTGGAATAAAAAAAGAGGCAGAGTTTCGCAACTGGCGTCAAAACTTGATAGGTTTATTGTCTCTGAGGATCTCATCCTCATAGGAGCAGCCATATTACTGTCCATCCTGCCCTTTGGTGGCTCAAATCATTGGCATGTACAACTAGAAGATTCCTTTATGGGCACACCAAGGAATAGTCCTTTTAGATTTGAAAATGCTTGGCTATCTAACCCCTACTTCACCAGAAACATTGCCAATTGGTGGAAGGAGGATTTGAACATCCAGGGTACTAAGATGTACATGCTCCAACAGAGACTAAAATACATTAAATCCAAACTCAAGGATTGGAACAAAAAAGAATTTGGTGATATCATCAAGACCAGAATGAGTATGGAACAGAAGCTCCAGGAGGTCAATATGATCAATATCATAGTCTAGGGCTTCAATGAGGAAAGAAGAAACTGATTGATTCTCTACAAGAAGAATGGGAGAAACATTGTCTACAAGAGGAAACTTTTTGGAGACAAAAATCCCGGATCGAGTGGATAAAAGAGGGAGAAAGGAACACTAAGTTCTTTCACAAATCTACTATGGCTCACAGGGCACATAATAGAATCAACAAGCTAAAGGACTCCCAAGGTTCTGAACTTGTCACTCACAAGGACATGGAGTCAACTCTAGTACAAAACTTCTCAGACATTGCAAAGGAGACAATGGAAGACAGATCCAGGTTCATTGCGAAGATCACTCGGTACATTCCTAGGTTGATCACCTATGAGGACAACCACAATCTCAACAAACCAGTCTCAGAAGAAGAGGTTAGTGAGGTGATCAAGGAAATGCAAACTGAAAAATCACCTGGACTAGGTGGCTTCAATGTCGACTTCTTCAAAGCCTACTGGGATACAATCAAACAGGACATACTCGAGGTAGTTGAAGACTCAAGGCAACACAAAAAGGCTCTAAAAGCACTAAACGCAACCTTCTTAGCTTTAATACCCAAAAAGGAAAATTCTATCACCCCGGATGGGTTTAGACTCATAGCCTTATGTAATGTGGTTTACAAAATCATCTCCAAAGTAATTGCCAACAGACTCAAGCCACTGCTCCCTTTTCTCATATCTGAGGAGCAAACAGGCTATGTGGAGGGAAGGCAGATTCTTAACAACATTATCCAAGCCCATGAGGTGGTACACTCCCTCAAACTCAGCAAGCAAGCAGGTATGATCATCCAATTAGACCTTGCGAAGGTCTATGACAAACTCAGCTGGTCTTACATCAGAGCCATTCTTAAAGCCTGTGGCTTTAACCAAGATTGGATAAGATGGGTTATGGCTTTAGTCACCTCGACTAGTTTCTCCATTATGCTTAATGGAGCTCCCTCCAATACTTTCACACCTTCCAGGGGACTCAGACAAGGTGATCCGCTCTCTCCCTTCCTCTTTGTACTCATGATGGAAGGGCTTTGTAGAGATATCAAAATGGCAATTGCTGAAGGTAGAATTTAGGGAATCAAGCTCACCCCGGATGGAGAGGCCAACACTCATCAAAAATTTGTGGATGACACGATGCTACAGGGTGTACCCATAGTTAGTGAGGCAAAAGTAATCAAGGATATCTTAAACGACTTCACTATGGCAGCAGGCACAGAGGTAAGCCAAAGCAAGTCCAAGGTTTTTTTCTTTAACACTAATATTGCAATACAAAGAAATATCACCATAATTCTGGGTTTTCAAAGGGAACAATACCTTCCAAATATCTAGGTGTTCCTCTTACTGACAAACACTTGTTTAAGCCTATATGGGAACGAATTTTAAACAAGTTTCAGTACAAAATCAACAATTGGACATACAGAGCTTTAAATTTTGTAGGGCGTCTGGTGTTCACCAAGGCAGTATTGCAGGTCATTCCTATTTTTATGTTTGTAGCTATCCTAGCTCCTCAGGGCATAAAGCAGCAAATAAGAAACATTTAAAGCAATTTTCTATGGGGAAGAGGGGAAAAGAAAAATAAGTGTGCTCTAGCTACCTGGGACAAGCTTTGCAAACCCAAAATCCATGGTGGTTTTGGACTGCAAGATCCGGAGACTCTGAGTCAGGCTTTGGGAGCCAAGCTATGGTGGCGATGGATCAAGGAGCCGAGAGCACCATGGGCCAAGATTTGGACTCAAAAGTACACCAAGCACTGGTAGGAAAACGATCACATCAGTATGACATGACAAATCAGGGGCTCATACATCTGGAATCTTCCATGGGAGAACACAAGGATTGTCGAGAAGCATTGTTTTTGGGAAATTAGAGCTGGGGACCGAGCTCACTTCTGGGAGGAAAGCTGGCAATAGGAACCCATCCTGAATAGGAATGAACTGGCAGACCTTAGAAGTGACACAGACAACAAAGATATCTTATTAGTAAAAGACTTCTGGGATCAAGGATAAATGGAGTAAATGGAAGAATCTAAGTTACAACGAAGAAAGCCCTTTGAAGGGCATGGAAGAGGCTCTTGCTAAGGATGTAGAGCAAAGAAGGATTTCGGTTTCCTCTTCTCCTGACCAATTAAGATGGGGCAAGAATAATGAAGGTAACTACAATCTCAAAGAGGCTAAACAGGCAATCACTGGATTTAACTTGGTAAAAGTTGAGAAAGTCTGGCAGGAGCTATGGCAGACCTCTCAATGGATGAAAATAAAATTATTTATCTGGCTTGTTCATCAAACGAAAATCCTAACTTGGGAAAACCTTATGAAGAAAGGTTTCATTAGCCCCTCTAAATGTCAGATTTGCGGCTTACAGGAGGAAACGGTTGAACACCTGCTTAATCTGTGTTCCTTTTCTACCAAAATTTAGGATTGTGTGGCCTCAAGCTTCAGACAGATTGACAGGGATAGGCTCAGCATATCCAATACATTACCAAAATGGAGGAAAAACTTCTCAGAAAATGCAATCATCAACAAAGCCTGGATGCTAACTCCAGGCTTTGTCATCTGGAATATTTGGAAAGAAAGAAACAGAAAAATCTTCAAAAACAAAGCTAGAGAACCCCAACTTATCATCAATCTGATTTTGAAACGGCTCAAGGAAACAGTCAGAAGCATTCTGAGAATGAAACTGACGAATCCTCCTCTGCCTCAGGAGATACAAATTCTTATTAATCTGGATCTTCAAGCCATCAACCCTCAGGGTGTGAAGAAGGATCTGAGAACCTTAAACATAGGGGAGAAGGGTTGGCAGCCCCCTCCTCAGGGATTTTTCAAAGTCAATATTGATGGAGCCTCCAAGGGTAACCTCGGGGAAGCTGGCTTTGGTGGAGCCATCAGGGATCCTAAGGGATGTATAAAATACATCTTCCATGGACACCTGGAGAAGGGCACCGACAACATGGTGGAACTACTGGCATTAAATCAATGTATGGATATCCTAGCGGAAGCAAACTTACAGAATGTCATAATTGAAGCTAACTCGGAATTGGTCGTCAAAGATGCCAAGAAGATTCAAAATGGAACCTCGCCAAACAAAGTGTCAAAGCACTAGAGGCTGTTGTAGGTGTTTCACCATGTCCAATTACACTTACAAATCCTTAAAACAATAATATTTGAGCACGTTAGAAGAAAGGAAAACATGCTTGTAGAATGGCTGGCCAATGAAGGGGTGGTCAACATGGATAGGGATTCTCGACATCCATGGGAGTTTCTTCCTACCGGGAAACTACGGGAGGATTGTTCCACTCTAGCAAATGCAGACTGGGATTCATGATTGAACAGTGTTGATACTGGAAACAGATATGGGCAGGACAGTGCCCAATTTGTCGTCAGTCTTTGTTCATGAACTCTCGTCTCTTTTCCTGGGCATTAGAATGACAGAGGAAGGTTTCAAAGTGAGCGATAACATAGATTTGATGGCTGAGACTCTCTTGGCTCAGCGGGTTTTGTTAGCAACTACCTGGGGCTAGCTCGGAAAGGAAGGAGGTGGACATATTGGCAGGGTCAGATGGACGGTCTCTACCCAGCAATACCACAGATGCAAAACCACAAGTGGTATATCATGCAGGCTTTGGCTGGTTTCTGATTTAATGGAAGCACCACGTGATTCCATTCAAGAGATGGCACGCGGCATAGAGAGGAGAAAGAAAATCGTTCTCATCGCGTGGTTAACCTCCGTGCATCTCGGCTGCACGATATCTCTATGGGGCATTGGATAGGGGTGTTTCTCTCAACGGCTAAGATAAATCATGCTATTCACTTAAAGGTTTCGGACCCGACTTATTTAGGTGGACCTGACTTATTCAGGTGGACCATTTGGGGGCCCGACATCCCACAAGACCATGTTCACAAATCGTATATGCCTAATGGGTTTCTTAGTGGCACCAAGGTGGGTTCCACAAAACCCAAAAACCACAAGTGGTTTATCACGCGAGACATGGACATTAACATGTTCTAGAGCAATTGCATGCGATTCCATACAGAAGGCAACATGTGGCAAGGAGAGGTGGTGGAAAACCGCTCTTATTGCTCGGTTAACAACCTTGCTTCTTGTCTATGTGATATCTAGGATGGTTGTCGGATTGGGGCTCTGATTTCAACGGCTCAGATTGATTGATCTTATTGCTTATTGGTGAATAGTCTGGGGCTTGTACTAATCAACGCTTTGTGGTTCTTGTCGGTTTTCTTAGGGCTTCGTCCCTATTTTGTTTAGGATGTATTGTTATTGCAGGAGGGTTAGTTTATGGTCTTGAATTGTCTGGCAGTTGTTGGTCATGTTTATTGGCTATGTCACCCCTACTGTCTAGGGCTCTATGTAAATTATGTAATTTTTTCTGATTAATAGAATGTTCATCTCTTATAGAAAAAATGACAGTAAGATAAAGCTATAGGCAAGCACAAGAAATACAAAATTTTCACTTGAGAAACAACAATCTTTTCTTACACCAAATTCTTCAATTCAAGGAAAAAAACATTTTATTTTTCTATCAAACAACCACAAAAGTAAAATAAATCAAACCTTGTAAAATGAGCCAATTTTCGATCTTCTTGTTGCTAATCAAAATTTCATTGAACCTTGGTGAGAAAGGATGAAATTCGACCTCAAGCTGCCCAGTAAATTCGATTAACCAGACTAAAAGTTTGGTCAACTACCCAAAACTTTCTAGAAAAAAATTAGTCAAACAGTTTGTTATTGTAGCTTTTGTTACGAGAAACGGGATGGTTGCCACCATTCCAGTAAAAAACGTATAAGAAACGAGAACAGACGAAAACATCGTTTTCTATGTTTTAGTTAATAGGTGCATATATTATGTGAAATCTTTTATAGGTCATTGTTCGCTCTTTTGCAAGTCGTCTGAGTCGTGGATTTTCACTTTTTATTGTAGATTCCATGCATGTATTCATTTAATAATCTAGAGGCATATGCCAAGTATATGGAAAGTTGATCATTTCTGTACTATTGTCTCCTTTTTAGTATTTTTCTCCTTTAACATGTATATTATTAAATTCATAGTTTAAACACCATTCTTTATGTGGCTCAAGAAATTCACATTCAGTTGCAAATTCTATTTGTTGTATTGTTTTTAGCTAATTTTATATATATATGTATACACTTAATTGACGAAGAGGCATAAGAATGTATATATGTAATAGTCAATTTAAGAAGCATCAGTTTGGTATTCAAATTATTTAGTTTTTTCATAAAATTTGGGCTATAAATTTAATTGAAACTATATTGAAAATTGAAACTAAATCTGTATTTTTCATTTTTATTTTCATTTTCTATATGCTAGTTTCTTGAGTTGGAAACCTCCAAACTTTGTTTCTTGTAGGGTTGTCGTTTCTCGTTTGTAACATAGATTGTAGCCATACACGTGAGGTCAATGCTAATCAAAAGTTGGATAAACTTGTATGTCATAGAAAAATTGTCCTAAGAAAACTCTTTCATAGATTCCTTCGCATCTATGAACAAAATATTTGATTCTTCTTGTGATGATTGGAGTTGGTCTCCAAGTGACGAGGTCGGATGCAAATTTATAGCAAAATAGGGTGCCCCATGTGGTTTGTATTTATCGATGGGACAACATGAAATTTTTGAGCTTACTTAATCGTTTGGGAGGAAAACTAAATTAAAAAAAATAAACTTCTTCCTTTAATTTCCTTTGAGGGTTAATTTAAATTGCTAAAAATATCCATACTTCAAAAATCAACACTTCATCTTAGGTAGGAAGGTATTAATCTTGATTTTTTCACATGTGCAGTTTTGTTGAACAAAATCTCCTTCCTAAGAAAAGGTTGAATGAGCTTTATACTTTAATGTATCCGTCCACTTCATCTTGTCATATAGAATCATGTGCAAAGCATATTTCATCAACATCAAGATCTAGACACCCCCTAGCCAAATACCTTTTGGCCTTCTAAGGTGAATAAGACTAGTTCTTGCTCACCAGCTCAACAAGTCGTCACTTGGGGCAAGGTTAATTCCTTTGACTAGAAAAGGTGAAGTCCTAGGCCAATTACCATCCTTTCATGAAAATTGAATGGAAATACACTTTCCCAATGCTAAAGGAACTCACTCTACCAACTAGCCAAGTACCTCTTGGAAATATGGTTAGAATATTCTAACTCTCGGCCTTGATGATATCTAGGTGATTCTCCCCAGCCACATTACATGGCCCCTAGTCAATATTATTAAAATGTCAATACCTAGGGAGAATGTCTTCCCCTTGATGCTACAATTTCAACATTCCCTTTAACTGAGGGAAGCATTCTCAACTACTCTAAGCTTGTTCTTGAAGTATACAAACTTCATCGTGTGATAAAGGCTTGATTTTGAGATTGTCAACATCCTGCTCATTCATACAAATGTAGTGGAGCCGCACTACTCCCTTATATACCATGTCTAAAAAATAGTGGTACTTGATCTCAATGTGTTGTGACTTTTCATCATGGTCATCTTACGCATGTGATCAAACAATACCGTGAGCAGATTTCGAAGACGAACTACTTCATAACTCACCAAACTAGCTACAATATACTCAGCTTGTATAGTGTTGAGTGTGATAGATGTCTATTTACTACTTATCCATAATACCAGAGCATAAACCAAAATTCAAGCATCATTTAGAAGTGTTATTCATGCCTTGTTCACTCCCTTGAACTTGATCCTCGGAGAATCCTCTTTTCACAAACTTTGCTTATTTTTCCTTATGATTCTATATGATATTAATGCCTTGGAATCCTTAATGATTTACCTACACACCTCATTAGGAGGTCATGGAATATATTATTATGACCAAGTAAAAGATAAAACTACAAGAGGCTGATCAAAAGAGCTATAATAATAATCGTGAAGAAAATATATAAGGTACTTGTCTTTTGATGATTGTAGGGAATTGTCAACTCCCTCTTGATCCTTTCCTTCTTGAAAAATTCGTTGAAATAAATATACAATTTCATCAACATATAGATTCTTATCATCATCCTCATCTTTTGTTATTAATTCATGTAGCTTCACTTTTCTTCCTTGCATGAATTATATGAGCTAGGGTTTCCTTATCCTCAAGTTATCTATCCATGCAAAGGTCTCAATTGTAAGTTGGGACATCTTTGTGTTACCAAGAACACACTCCTAGTAGCATTCAACATTTTGTATTGTGTTCTTGGGTATCTTATGACTTTCACATTCAAGTTATAACCTTAAGCTCTTCTAGAGTTTTCAAACCCTGTGCCTTACAAAATATTGTATAGGTGGGAGAATTTCTCAAATTCATATGCAACTCCACATGTGTGATGAAATTATCATCATCCTCATATTTTGTTATCAATCAAGGATGCTCCATCTGAGTCAAACTACCAATATCAGTCAAAACAAATGCATCAAGATAAATGATCCAAATTTCCCTTTGTAAGGCAATGTACCTTTCATGCATTTAGTGCTACAATAAGTACGTATGGCCAGTAACTTGCAATCATGATATAATTCCAATTGTGAACGACCGTGTCCCACTATATCTTCCTTGCTTAGAGGAAATTGTCATCAATTCCACTCTAGAGTCATTCTTCGCATTGATAAAGTACTTTCTATACTAGGTTGTTATTTTCCCTTGATGAGATGTGTGAGTGTGGACATTTAAGTAAAGTGCCAAAAATTGGTTGTTGAACCTTTTTTTGTTCATCCAGGTACTTCCACCCACTTGAAATTGTAGAGATGATTAAAACTAATCGTGTAATTCCTTTCATGTGACATTGAAGCATTAAGTCAAGTTCTTTAGCAAGTACCTTGTTAGGTCCCTATAATACTAGTGTAATCCCCTTGTTGTTATGAATGTAGCCCCCTATTGTTATTACTGAGCCCTTACATTATTATTTTATGTAGTCTCTGATTATATCGTGACCCCTTAGAATCCTATATGTACAAAGGAGGTATATAAAAATTACGCTACCAAGTGCAAAAAATCTCACTCTCACAAAGAGAAACCAAGGAGGAACTAAAAGGTGACATGGATGGCTTAAAAGGGGACATGGATGGCTTCTATGGGGCACAACAATACAACATGGGTGATACATCGTAACAGTAATAACAACATGGTGGATACATGGGAACAACAATAATAATAGGGGGCTACACTAATAGAAATAAAGGGAATACACTAGTATTATAGGCACCTAACATAACTTTTCAATTTCATCATACTAACAAAGCATTTTCTTTCTCATAAACAAGTATTTTTTTTAAGGAGACAGAAGCTCATTGGAGTAACTTTTTGATCAACTTCAAGTGTTTTCCCAACTCTACTAGCCTGCCAGGTCTAGGTCTCGGTCAAACTTTCTCAAGTTAAGGCCACTCTTATACTTCAAAAATGCACACTTCACAATCACTTTATAGTAGAACAACATCCTCAAATTAAACTTTATAGACTACTACCATAGGTAATTCAAAAATGTGTTTTCAAGGGTATGAGACCTTTCATCTTCTTCTAGGCCAGCAAGCTAGCTATGGTTCCCTTTTGATCTTTTTTCCAATAGACTCATGCTTTTCTTGACCCTTATGTTTATTTGTTGAGTCCCTTCGGCCCTCTTATGGTAGATATGAGGATTATTGCTTCCTACTATAGCTTTGAACCTCCTCCTAATCATGGAAACTTAACCCCTTTTATAGACAGAAAACCCATTCTTCCTGAAATCAATATTAAGACTTTTTTTCATTCAAACTATAGTTAGGGAATTGACACTTCCATAGTCCAATCTAATCTTTCCTTCTGGGAATTGAAATGACTACCCTTTAACCTTGTTTATATTGAATAATGGTTGCTCTTTAAAAATATTAGATTTGACACCATCTTGATTTTCTAAGGAGAATCTAATATTCTAATCCAATAATTAATTTCTAACAATTTCTTCATCAAGTTTCTTATATCACATGCAATATTAAGAAATTATAAATAGAAAATCTCAATAGTAATGAAATAAATATTATAGCTTAAAGATACAGTCGAGCATAATAGGGAGATAAAAAAATTTACCTGGGAAACCCAACTTTGAGAGAAAAACAACAATCTTTTATTTGGAGAAATTATTCAATTCAACAAAAGGCACAATTTGATTTTAAGTCAAACTGACCACACAAATCTAATAAGTCCTCGTCAAATAGATCAATTTTCAGCCTTCTTCTTTATATTCATCATTTCGGTCAACCTTGGTCAATATAGCTGAAATTTGATCTCCTGCAACTAACCAATAAGTTTGTTCAACCTACCCAGAATTTTGGTCAGCTACCTAGAACTTGCAAAGAAAAATTTCGGTCAAACATTATGTCGTTGTTTCCATACGTGTGAGGTCAATGTTGGTCAAAATATAGATAAACTTGGTTTCCATAGATAAAATTCTCCCTTATAAAGCTTATCCTCTTTCCTAGACTCCTTCACGTGTGTGAATAAAATATTACATGCTCCTTTTCATGATCTGAGTCGGTCTCCAAGTGATGAGGTCGAATGCTAATTTATAGTGTATTAGGGTGCCCCAAGTGGTGCATCTTTATGGTTGGACTGACCCGATCATTTCGATTTGAAATGAATATTTTGGAGGAAAATTAAATTCATAATTTAAATGTTAGACTTCTTCCTTTTAATTTATTTGAAGGGTTCGCCTAAGTAGCTAGGAATATCGACTGTAGCTACCCTATAAATCAACATAAATCATCTCTAAGACAATGAATTTTTTGGGTTCAACTGTAAAGGAGGAAAATAAGTTTTTTTAAATCAAATTTAAATTTTTTAAAGGCATACAGCTTTATTAGAATTAATTTGAATGAGGAATAGGTTAATTACTTGAGGTTTTGAAGCAACTAATAAGAATGACATCTAGTAACAGTAAAAGTCCTTTATCTTATGATGAGTAGATAGGTGGTTATCCTTGTATATCATTGTAAACATGGTATTGAGTTGTGGTTATAAATATCCATAGCTAATATGATTATTTATTGGATGAAACAAATGTGCATGAGTATATATGTGGTTTTTATTCTAAATATCGTAACGAGTTGTGTTATAAAGCTCCATAGGAAGTATGTTTTGGTTCCCAATGATCTTTTTTGTTAAAGGTCTCATTGAACATCAAGGATGATGTTCCCCTAATGTTACAGGTTTGTAACAACCCCGAGTTAATTTTTCATATAATAAGGTTAATAAAGGAAAACTAAGACCAAGGTCATGGGACACGTATTCCAAGTTGAATGTTGGGAAGAACATCCTAATGGGTGTCACTTTTAGTTATTATGGCTAAAGAAATTAGCAAAGGCTTTAGAAATGTAAAGTGGATATTATTTACATATATTTATGAAAATAAATGAAAATAGGAGAAAAGGGAGATGAAGGGTAACATATTTGCATGAGAGGGAAATTGAAGGGAAAATAGAGGAAATTGAAGGAAATAGAGGCCTCAAGAATAAAAAGGATTCTGAGGATCAATTCATAGTATTTATGAGTTTAGTTTTGGGAATTGGTTTGAGATCAGAGAAGAGCCACAAGATGAGCAAGGAAAAGGAAGCGAAGGAAGGAGAAGAAAAAAAAATAAATCAAACGAAAGAAAGGATCAAGCAAGGAATAGTTCGATCAAGTGGCTACAGTGGGATTAATTGTATGTATAAAGTTGCATGTATGATTTCCTTGCTAGTTTTTGCATGCATGGTACATGCATGTGTGTATTAGGTTATCTTGCTGCATTAGCATGGGTTTTGTCTAGTTGGACAGTGGTTTATGCCTTGCCTTGCCATTTCTAAATAGCCATGGTGTGATGGGATTAATTCTTGGTTGAGCTTTAGATTGTCGGAAGGTTTTGGATCTGGGTGAGGTGTACTCAGGAAAATCCCAAGGGTTTTGGTTGGACGTGGGTTTCTCTTGGAATCCCTCAACAGTTGGGTAGAGATTGGAAAACTCCTCAAGGGATGTTGAAGGAATTCTAATGCATCAATTTTTTTTTTGGTTTCGTGATCTCAAGACTAGTTAAGGTGATATCAGAGTAGTGTGAGGTCAGAGCTGGTTTAACCTATGGATCCCCTTGGTTTTTTATGTCTTGGTTTATACCATGAGGTCCCACATTAGTTCTTGGAATATGGCATAGCGGTGATTGGTTGAAAGAAATATTTGGTTCAGCTCAATCTATGGTCAATTGGTTCATGGAAGTACCTGACTTGGTTGGCTTTTGAAAATGTTAATAAGAGTTATTTCATCTTGCATTTAATGATTAAATTTACTTGTTAATATGTTTCTTTAATAGTTGTTCTATCATTTTTATTAATATAGTTATATGCAAGTTATAAGCATGGTTTTGTAATAGATTCTAGTCATGGATCTCATCATGTTTTATTGGTAAATTAATGGTTATTGAATGCATGAACTAATAGATGTTATGGAATCTACTTTGAGAGGGAATTGGACCTTCTTGATTATTCTCATATAAGTATCATAACCCTATGTTCAGATATGTATTAGTGAACTATAGATTTCATGTTCCCAATATGTTCAACAAAATGAATGTCATGGTTAGGCTTGGTTAGGTCAAGTTTGTGGCTCAAATTTGTATATCCATATTTTTCTTGATGTATTTTATTAATTTGGAAAGTCTCATTAACTTCTCGGTAGTGGTATGGAGACAAGGCCTTAAAATGTGCTACTGATTCTGAGGTCGCAGAATCATAAGTGAGAAATTGGGATTGCAGTCGCTACCTTGCAAGGTTATGAACTGGACTAGAGGCCTACACTCTCATGGATATAGTGTTATTCATTTGGCTCAGAGTCTTAATCAGTGAAAAAGAAATCTGACTCAGGGTTTGGGCACCTGGAGTGGTGTTACCTCTTGGAGATCTTGTAGCCCTCGAGGAACGTTAGTAAGGTTTCATTTTGTAAACCCATTTCCTTAAGGTGAACTAGGAGGTTGGGTCAAGTCATAGTAGCCCTCAGCTCATATTTACCCTAGCAGGCCATTGAAATTGGGTAGATATTAGAGGGGTGGTTACACATACACTCATCTGCAAGGTCATGCAATGACATGGATGGCTCTACATCTATATTAATAATATCATCTCTTGTTTTAGTGTTGTGAGGGATGGGAAAGTCCCTTGCTTTTCCAAAGGAAACATCTTCATCAAATGTCACATCCTGACTAAACTCAATGTTATTCATGGGTGTGACTATGTTTATGTCATGGGAGCTCTTGTCTCTTGAATATTTTGTGTGATGTGTTTCCCACATGAAAGAAAAATCATGACCATTGACCAACTTTCATTTGTTGGTCCTAATTTCACTCCTAGGTAATGACGATCCCTAAATGGACCTTATATTCATGTGGTATCTACCCTGCCACAAATTAATTATGTGGAAACCTATCCCATTCACATACCTACTAATGAAGATTAGCCTTTCACTATTTCCTCAACTTGTTTTGACCTAGATCTAGTAGGTGATAGGGTGAATCATTTACTCGGGGCATTGGAGCCAGATATTTCCGTTATATCCCTTATAGAGTGTTGTTCTCTCATATGATGAGAACCTCTTGGAAGACATGGCCTTCTACAAGTCATTATCAAGGTTCCCGAAGCATATTTTATTGTGTTGTGTCAATCTCCTTGAAAAATGAATTAATGTGTCTAAGTAGAGTTCTCTTGCTTGTGTCAATCCCGTTAAAAAATGAAACAAGGTAGAGAGTAAAGTTATTTTTCTTTTTTCGAAGTCGTTAAAAAATGAAACTACGTCTAGAGAAAAGTTCATTTTCTTGTGTCAATCTCGTTGAAAAAAATGAAACAATGTGTCATAAGCATAGTTATTCTCCTTTGTCAATCCTTGTTAAAAAATGAAACAAATCTCCTTCCAATTTGATTCTTTGATTAGATATAGTAAATCCTAGTTCAATCTTTGAATTAATCTCATTAATGAACCTTCATTCCATCCACCTGTTAGTAAGCAATAGTCTACTTAAATGAATGAAATGAAGCTTGGGGGGCATGTACCTCGAATTGAGTCACAATGCAGGGAGCATGAAAACTTATTTCAAGCATAGTTTTCCTCTATTTTTAGCTTCTGTAAAAACAAAACCACTCTCAAGCATAGTTTCTCTCATGTTTCAATCTTGTGAAAAAGTGAAACCATCTTCAAGTATTCTCATGCATAGTTTCCCATGTTTCAGGCTTGTGTAAAAATGAAACCATTCTCATCCAATCTATCGTGATTACCATTTTTTACCGTCCTACTTTTTCCACATGAGCCTTGGTTTTCTGATTCCATCGTTACCATCTACTTGGCCAATCATATGGTTTGACTTGGTTGTTTTACCCATTCTTGACGAACTACTGTAATGAGTGGTCTCATAAGCCAGTCTCCTAACCTTTGCATGTTTTGAGCAGTTCCATCATGACCATAACCAATTTTTATCCCTTCATTCCACTCATTCCTCCAGGAGAAGTCTTCTTTCAGCTCTTTTTAGACTCTCAAAATATGAAAATATTATCGAGCACTTGTATTTTCAAACTCATTAAAGTAAAGTAAAAGGTATATATTGAGTATAAGTTTAACTCTTTTCCGAACTGAGATATATTAACTACGAAAAAGGAATACCTTAGTTGAACATGGCTAAGAGGTTCTCCTGAGTATGATGTTCTACCTTCTCAGACTCAAGAGACTATCTACGAAAATGAAACTTTGGAGTTTTTTCTCCTCTTTTTCAAACTGTCTAAACATGAAAAATATGTCGAGTTATACCTTTGTTGGACTCGTTAAAATATCAAACATCGATGGACTCATCATTTATCATAGGACCACAGAACCCCTTCTCTGGGTTTGTTAAATATTCTTAGAGTGATTCACTCGAAGGATAAACTTGTAGATCAATTATATGTTATCGTCCTCAATCTTGTTATAAAATAAAGAGGTACTAACGAGTATGGTTGGGAAATTTTGGAAAATATGGTCCTTCATTTTTGAAGGGAAATGAGTCACTCCTGAACACAACACTCTTCCACCTCATCTCCATTGCTATTGGGTTGGGAAATATTCTTTTCTTTTTAATTAACATATTGCCTCAAAGCCTTCACTTTTGCTTTGAGCTCAATGCTGCCAAATCCATTCATTGTCACCGCTATATTCAAGATAATCTATTCAGTCAATATCTTCCACGACACTCTTAAGACTTCATTCCATGTCCAACCTTCCTGATCTAGTTCTTTATCAGCAACATTCTAATCATTCTATCTCAAATCATGATACATGTTTCATGTCATTCATGGGGGATACATCAAGGCCATCCTGCGATGGGCCATTTCCTGTTGACATCAGCTCCTTATCTAGGAAGTTGCCTCAGAAGCACTCCTTCGTACCTTGGTGTTTTCATAGATCAATGGCAAGTTTCCTCACTCTCGAAGAAAGGTTTACATCATCGACCTTTGATTGAAGTATTTTTTGTGGTGTTCGACATCAACTATTTATTCACACCATATGGATTTTACTAGAGTAGCTTGATAGCCATTAACATCATTGATGGTTTCTCTCACGCCTTTTAACATATTAGATGATTAGCCTGTAATGAAATAGTGTCTACCATGTTCAACCTCAGTTCATTATTTCAAATGCTTAGAGTCGTACATTGGTTGGTCATGTGAACGAGATAAAAGACCTCAAATCTATTTTCATCCATACGGGTTGTGGTTTAGGAGTAATACAATAGCACAACGTATGATGGCTATGATTATACAAACAATCATCTAGTCATGGGTTTGTCATTTCTCTTATGTGGACATGTCTTTTGATCATTGTAGATGTAATGTTATCTTATGTGTTGAGTATAGGTATGGTGCCCTCAACAAAGATGTCATGATGTAAATGTATTGTAACAAATGATGATCTCGTAAGTTGTTCTTGATCCTGACTTATTACAAGGTAACGCACTTTAGTCATCAACTATCATTTCTAACTTTTTGCTTTATGGGGAAATCTATTATAGGCCATTTTGTCACATCTAGTCAACAGACCTTCAAACTTGATCATTCACATCCTTTGAACACTTTTTCATCCTCACTACAAAAATCCCTAAGCATGACTCTTTCTAAACCTGACTTTCTGCCTGAAAGCACCTTGTTTCAGTCATTTTAAGGACCAACACACCCTGGCCCCTTAATATCCAAGGTTGACTATGAGGTTTCCCTGCCCAGCACCTACATTGATCACCAACAGGTTGCTTAGTGTTGGGGGTGCGTTGATTCTATAGATTCAAGAAAACAAAAGGAATCCTGGAGCTTCCTCTTCCAGAAGCTTCCACGATTTGTTGTAACTATTTACGTCAGATAAAAGTCTTGAATCCTACCCTATCCTATCTTATATTTTTCATCCATTATCCCTTGATATCATCCTCCCATCAATAGTGGATCTCAAGCCTAGATTCGTAAATGGATAAGAATTCATGAACTACCTCTCCTTCCTATATATTCACCTCATTCTATAAGCACCTGGTTGGTTATTGTTGGATTTTGGAGAGTGATTCTACCCTTATTCTCTTGATGTGAGAGATATATTTCAAAGAATTAGGATGAGTAAAGGTGCACTTTGTGACAAGGAAAGGACAAGTCAACGTAGAGGAGCTCCTATACAATATCAACACTTATTTTTTGTTGTAACTCACACCATTTCTATTAATGCAAAGAGTTATTTTTTTTCCTATATATGATGTTATGGTTTCATATATTTCAATACCATTTTTATCTATTGAATAAAGAGATTAGATGGTGCTACATATATCTCGTAGATTGTTGGCTTATGTTATCTGCATACGCAGGTTCTAATTATATAGACTGGAGATAGGATTGGAGCATACAATCCATGGAAGGAGTGAAGCATACGACAGATTCAATGCAAGCTTCATCCCATTATCTATTTACTTTAAGGAAAACATTATTATCCTTGTCTTTCTTTTTTTCTAGGTTATTTCACCAGGCCTAGCGAAGATACTTCTATCGACATTCATAGATTCCACATAATAGGGTAGACTTATACCCTTGGAGTTTGACTTGGTCAAGCAAGGAAATTTGATTTTTCTCCATTTTTTTGATGATAAAATTCAAACTAAAGTTGCACATTTTCAACATGAAAAAGAAGTATTCAAAACCAATGAAGAATACCCTATCCTTTTAGATTCAAAGGAAGGTGTTGCAAAAGAAGAGGAGCTAGAAAATCAAAAAGGATGAACCATGTCAAACACCATCAATGTTAAAATTTGTACAAAAATATCATCTAGAAGACCAAATGATTGGATATGTGGATGAAAGAATAAAAACTTGAGGAAACATGACAAACACACCAAAAAGGAATGAAATTTCCTTATTATCCACACTAGAACCAGAGAATTTCACTCAAGCAAGGATCTTCACTCGATAAAGGAAATGGGTGAAGATATGAACCCAATTGAAAAGAAGATAATGGGAGATAGTACGCCATCCAAAGAATAAAAATGTTATATGAACCGAGTGGGTATATAAGAATAAATGAATGAAGGCAGACAAATCATCAAAAATAAGGCAAGATTGGTGTGCAACATATACACTCAAATTGAACGAAGTGACTTTGAAGAGACTTTTCCTCCTATTTCTAGAATAGAGGCTATATGGATGTTTTTATAATTTTCTTGTTCAAAATCCTTCAAAGTCTATGAAATGGACGTGAATGAAATGGACATGAGATCTAAAAGAAGAAATAGACATGGAAGAATAAAAAGGGTTTGAATTGTCTGAAAATAAAGACTTTGTATACAATTTAAAGAAGAGTTTGTATGGATTAAAGCATGCTCAAAGAGCTCGGTATGCTAGACTTGATCACTATCTTTAACAAGGATTCAAGAAAGTAGTTGCAAGGAGTAACCTTTACATGCAGATTGAAAAATATAATCTACTAATCACATTAGTATAATTGGATGCTCTAATTTTAGGGAGCAATAATGATGAAATGAGTCAAAAAGATTTCCCAAGATATGTCAAAAGAGTTTGAAAATTTGTTTATTATTACAGAGTTGTCTTACTTTCTTGGACTTAAAGTAATTCAAATTGAAGAAGGAATGTCCATATCACAAGTAGAATATCTCATGGATATTCTTAGGTGATTTGGGATGGAATAATGTGCTATTGTGAGCACACCTATGAGTATAGGCTACAATTTAAGTAAAGATAATGAATCTCCTATGGTGGAGGCAATTCTTTACACATAAATGATTGGAGGTCCCTTATATTTCATAGCTGTGCAACTAGATAACATGTAGGAAGTAGGAGTGGTGGAAATATTCCATTTAACCCTCAAGGAATCTCACATGCTAGTTATAGAAATAATATTCAGATACCTGAAAGGAACTTTTGATTTTCGACTATGGTACCCTAAGATCACAAACCTTACCTTGGAAACATATATTGATGCATATTGGGAAGGAAGAATTGGTGAAAGAAAGAGTATGAGTGGGAATGCACTCTTCTTAGGAGATGGTCTTGTATCTTAGCTTAACAAGAAATACTCATCTATATATCTCTCCACAGTTGAGTACACGTATATAGTAACAACAAATTATTGTACACAAATCCTATGGATAAAGTAAGCCTTGAAGGATGTCAATATAGAAACACATTAGCCCGTTACACTCTGTTGTGACAATACTAGTGCCATTAGTCTCTTAAAAATTTCATACATGCATTCAAAGACAAAAAAATATTCCAATCTTAATATCAATTTCATCAAGAACAAGTTGCAGATTAGAACATAAAAAGGGAGTGTGTCAAGTAAGGGACAAATTGCAGATTTCTTCACAAAACCACTAACTACAAAATAATTTGAATATCTTCCTCAAAATATGTGGGCCATCTATATTACATCCCATTAGAGCACTAGTTTTCTATTTATGTCAAAGCGAGAGAATATGATGAGGGGGAACATCATGATAAGAGGAGCAACACAATGACAAGGGGAGAAACATATGAGGATATTGTTACCAACAATAACAAAGGGGGATATTCTTGGAATAATTTGTTTTTATTAATGTTAAAGGATGACTTGATGAATATAAGAATGCCATAGATTCAAGGATCACATTAATACATTTCCAATTAGTTATATCATGCCTCCTATCTTCTCTCGAATTACGAGAAATGAAATTTTTAGGTGAAGAAATTAATTTTTCCCCCCTCTTCATGTCAGCCTACCTTGAGATAAAGTAGAGCCCCTAATATAGACACGACAATTCAATGAGGTCTCAACTAGTATAGATAAGTCACCATTCCTCTTCATTTCCTCATCCAACTTGGCCCGGGAAGACAATATCAAGGAGATCAGGCTAGATGTAGAGAGATAAGGTTCATATCTCAATGAACCAAGAAGAAAATTTACAGAATTTGTTTGGGTTGTTATCTCCATTTTTTTGGATCAAGGTTTATTGACACATATTACAATCTTATTGGAGTTTTAAAAATCAAACATTATAGAGCAGAAAATTTATTCTTCTCGTAGAGAAATATCGACCTTTATTATAGTAGACCTCAACCTACACTAGAGTAGAACTTGGCCTATATTATTAGATCTAAACCACGTGCAATTATCAGACTCCCACAAACTTCACCCACTTGCAAATATCAACCTCGTACAATCAATGGACTATGGCTCTGACTATGCACCCTCAAATTATCACTCAATTGTAGAAAAATTAAAACTCAAAATGTGGCTTCCCTTTAGTATTTTGGATGTATTTTTTTAATATCATTTTGAAAGTAGAATTATACCAATTTATGAGCACATTTTTTATCAATCTTTGTGGCTAATTTGGTGTAGACTTAAGACTATTTTGACCGAAAACTTGGAACAATTTTATATCAAAATTTAAAAGTGCTTTGGGGCCTCTCTCTTGTAAACAAACTTGATATTCCTTGAGAAACATTTTTAAGACTCTTGTAGGATAATCTTTAGAGAAATTTGTGAAGATTTTTATTGAGTCATATTTGAAGCCTTTGTTGAAGAAACCTTTGTAAATCTTCTTGAAGAAGACTTGAACCCTTATTGGAGCGAGGGAATCTTGTAGACCTATTCTGAATTGTATTTGGAACTTATTTTGTAGACATCTTATAGAAGTTAATTTTGAAGTATATTTGGAAAGCTTGGAGCCTAGGAAGATTAGAGTGCTCATTTTTGAAGAAGTTGGTGCTTGGATTTGTTCAAGGTGGGAGCCTTGAAGGCATTACAGATTTTTTTGTTAAAGTTGAAGCTTATGATTTGTTTTAGAGGATTAGAGTGCTCAAGACCTTCATCAATAAATCTTTTTTTTTTTTTTTTCTATTTCTTATGTTCTAGTATAGCTTGTGATACAAATATTAACTAGCATGATATCATAATTTAAAGAAATATTCATTCAACCCCCCGCTCAGTATTTCTAATACTTGGGTTAGCCATGACACTTGGACAATTTTTATTTCATTCCACATATTCTTCATATTAACATAAACGTTCATGGTATTTTGTAATGATAAGAGCCATTATGAGAACTATATATATATATATATATATATATATATATATATATATATATATATATATATATATATATATATATATATATATATATATATATATATATATAGATATATAACATTTCTTATGCCTAAGTCATATTTCATTAAGTCCTGCGGTATACCTTTGGAGTTGGTATATAAATGTTTAAGTTTTGCAGGGGGGGCTTCCCGTGGTACCATTGTGTAGTTACTAAGTGGTGGTTCTAGATGTATTATCCTTCATGTGACAAAGGCCACCTAGTGTTGAATATTTACAGTATCCCATTCCCTATCACACAGAGGAAGAATGTGGAAGATGAAGATTATCTTGATAAGTTAGACACTAGAAATATGATAATTGGTAGTTAGGGTAACTACCCTCGTCACCCTCATCAGCCTCCTCCACCACCTTCATTGTTTTCACACTCAGTTCTTACGAGCAATACTCTACAACTCTAAAAAATGAAATATGAAGGTCTCTCTTCTACCCCAGAAAACTAGTAATGATATTTTCCATCAAAAAGGAGGAGGTTTCTATCAATACTACACCAAATGTGACAAAAAATTGCAAATTTTTATGTTCGAGGTAATAATTAGGATTGTAGTCATTTCTCTAATTTTTTTTCATTTTTTCATTTCTCTATGTGCTTGGAGTTCTCATGAAATACGGGATTCTCTGTCAGATGGATCCCACTCTTGTTATCACAATATATCAGTGTAGTGTCTAGGGCATGCTCAAATAAATATAAAAAAGATATTCCTCAACCAGACTACTTTGTAGCTAGCCATGCTAACGACAATGTATTCTAACTTCACAGTACTCAGTGCTACAGACTTCTGCATCCTGCTCATCTAAAATATCATGGAAGATCCAAGGCTAAAACAACATCCAGACATACTCTTCCTATAGAAAACATTTCCTACCTAGTCAACATCGGTGTATCCATGAAGTCAAACATCTTTGGAAGAATATCTCAGACCAAGTGTGATTGTCCCATGCAAATATCTCAAAATGTGGTTGACAGTGATCCAATGTGTAGGAGAGGTACATTTATGAATTGAAACAATGTATTCATTGCGTAGCATATCTCTTGACAGGTATTCACTAGGAACACTAGAGCCCTAATCAATTATCTATACTCAAATGGATTTTCCAAATTGGTTCCTACAACCTCTCCACATAATTTCCTGATGTTTATTCCCATCAGTGTGTGTAGGTACTTGCATTTCATCATTCCAAATTTCTCTAACAACTTCACAGCATATATTCATTTTAAGAGGTAAAGCTCACCGGTCCTTTGCCACACGCAAATGCCTAGAAAGTAGTGCATGAGTATGAGGTCCTTCATCTCAAATTTATAGGTTACCTCCATGTTACACTTGATCATGAGGGTCTCACTACCTGTCAAGAATATATCTTCAACATATAAAACCAAAATCACTGAGATACCTTGGACTACCTTGAAGTAGATGTTGGGATTTACATTGCTTCTTGTGAAGCCCATCCTCACCAAATAATTGTCAATGTGAGCGCACCATGCTCTAGGGGATTGCATCAAATCATACAATGCCTTCTTCAACCTGCAAACATGTTCCTTTGGGTCCTGTACGTCAAATCCCCGTGACTGCTCAATGTACACTTATTATTGTAACATGCTATAAAGGAATGTTGTCTTCAAATCCATCTAATGACGGGTCCATCCTTGACTTGCGGCAAGGGAAACTATTGAACGAATGGTTGTATATCGAGCCATAGGTGCGAATATATCATCATAATATTATCCCCCTTTCTAGGAGAATCCCTGGTCCACAAACCTTTCTTTATATTTCTCAATGCAACAATGAACTCTGTGTTTGTTCTTACGTAACCACTTTGAATTAAAAATGGATTTCCCCTTTAGTCTCGTACAACATACCATACGTCATTCTTCATAATTGATTGATATTATTTGGCCATATAATACTTCCAAACTTCTTCTTTCAAAACTTCTTCAAAGGTGGTTGCATGGCTTCTTACTTTCTCTAAATGCTCTTCGAACATGAACACGCCTCTCATCATCTTGTAATGAGTCAAAAATCTAAAGTGGCCTCTTCTTGGTTGGAGGATCACACAAAGGAGGACCTAAGGAATCTATGGGTTCCATGGGATCATCAACAATATTTGTTTCGGATAACAGCATCGAAGGACCGTCTAAAATATCCATATCGTCATTATTCTCAAGAGGACAAGGCAGAGGAAGGTCCCTTACTTTTCCAAGGGAAATATCTTCGTCGAATGTAACATCCTTGCTAATTTCAACGTTGCTTTGACCAGGAATATACTTTCTAAATGCTTTAGAATTTTCATAACATCCAACAAACGTACATTTTCTTCCCATGGCCTCCAACTTGTTTCTTTTATGCTTTTTCACATGAAAGTATACGGGGAAACCAAAGTTATGAAGATGACCAACATCAGGCTTGACACATGTGAATACTTATTCGAGGGTCTTGTTGTCTAATGCTTGATGAGGCACCATGTTTTGAACATATACAACAACACGCATTGGTTCTCCACAAAGGAGCTTTGGAAACTTTTGATTATGGAGAGTGGCATATGCAGCTTCTATAATGGACTTGTTATTTCTTTCAACTACTCCATTTTGTTTGGGAGTATAGGGCACAATTGTGTTTTTGTTTACCTTCCTTCTTCGAAAAATCAATGAACTCCTTAGATGTGTACTTTCCACCATTGTCAGACCTGGATATTTTTATTTTCTTCCATTTTTTTTATTTTCGATCAAAGATGTGAACTCCTTGAATATTTCAAATGCTTCATCCTTGTGCTTTAAATAATATATCCCCGTCTTTCTTGAGAATTCATCAATGAAGGTGATGTAGTAGAGATGCCACCAATAGAATTCACAAACATTGGACCACATATGTTAAAATTAATGATATGGAGAACGTAATTTTTATTTTTCTTGCTAAAGGGTGATGCTCCCCTTGTCTTCTCTCCACTAGCACAACCTAGACATAATCCATCATGTTGAGCTTGAGCCTTGGGAATCCCTGAGACTAATTTCTCCAATTCTAAAAGAGCATAATAATGTATATGGGGAAATATTTGGTGCCATAGCTCACTTAGATTAATATTATCATGGACCAATTATAGAATAGGTCTTCCAGTAACCCTGTATATTCCTTCATATCTTGATGCTAATGTCAATGAATCTCTTATAGGTTATACAATAGGAAAAGTAAGAACCTTTTCCTTGCTAAGGGAAACCCTCATACCTTTGTCTTCCAAAGCAGATATTGATACCAAATTCTTCTTAAATCTTGGCACATACATCACATCATTGAGAAAAATAGATTCCGCAGAGTTCAAATGAAATTTGATATACCCAAAGCCTTTGATGGCCTCAGTGGAGTTATCTTCAAGAATAATTCTCAAATTTGACTCCCTCTCTTCCAAATTAGAGAAAAATTCCTTATACCCACAGAAGTGATGAGTGGCACAACTATCAACCAACCAGCTATCCCACAAATCTAGAGATGAACTAGTAAGGTCATAAATAAGAATATATTCAGATTGATTTGTAACATTACTTTCATACCTAGAGAATCTTGAATTCTTTTGGGACGATGATCCTCATCATATTCACTAGGAGAATCTCATCTTCTTCTTCCATCTCTTCCATTTCCATCATTACTTTGTTCTTCTCTTCATCTTCGATCATCAAACATGTTCTTGTTGATTCTAGCATTATAGTGTGGAACATTGTCTCCTCGGGGAAATTTTGAGAATAGTGACCTTTCTTGTGAGAATTGTATCATTCAATGTGAGATGATGATCTATCGTTCCTTCTCGTTGCATCTCAAGCTGGAGGCTTTCTTGAATTTGATGGACCTTGTTTTCCTTTCTTCTTTTTTTCAATGACAAATGGAGTGACATCTCCCTCTTCATGCTTTTGAATCCTTCCTCTTGATATCATCCTTCATTCTTCTTGAGTGATATTTCCAAGAAATTTATCAAATTATGGGAGGGTATTGTTTTTTCTTATAGTATCAATGAATGTTTCCAAAATAGGTGGGAGACCTCTTAGACTTACAATCACCAATTCCCTATTTGACACAAATTACCAAACTCTCTGTAACTGATCTCTAAGATGAGATATTCTCAAAATGTAGGATTGCACATAATCTCTAATCTAGGTGGATATTGGTGGCCACCCGCCTATTCCACTTGGACCCTCACCATTGTTCTTTCAATTTTTTTGAGTTTCCTTAATTGTAGCACAATTTACTATTTTGGCAGCTTATCGGGTCATGAACTTCCAGAGACGTTTTGAGGCCCTAAACGACTTGTTTTTGGCCAAATGCATCTAGGGATATGTTTGGAAATTTCATTATAAACTATATTCCTCAGGGGGATCTTTCCAACGAGGTATCATATGCATCAAACATAGATAATATGACCAAGTTAAGACCCCAGGAAGTTGGTTTCCCAACTAACCCCAACGGGGCCCATAAGCTCTTGGTGTTCCATCTCCTCCGGTTAGGGTTTTGGTTGTTTATGGTTTTTCTCTTACTTTTCAATAATAAAAAGGCCCTTGAGCCTCATTGTAACTGATTTCAGAGGCATGTAGCCACCACATCTCTTCTCAAAGATAAGCTACCATCGCTTGAGCTAGTCTTATTTCCATTCTTTTTGTAAGCATATTTTATTATTTAATATTAATGAAATGAAGTGTTATTTCTTCTGCATCTCTATATATATGGTTATATCTATAATTTGTTGTATTCCTATTTAAATATGGATTAGTGGTATCAAACAGGTCTAATATTTCTCTATTTTTCTTTGCATGTCTCCAACGAGGTTGGGATATAAGGAGTTAGGGTTCAATCTGGTTGAACCTTTGCAAGATCAACCTCGCAAACCCCGACAGCCGCCCATGGGGGAAGAAAAGAAAGACGAGGGAGAATGATATCATATTAAAATATTTTTCTAGGAGGCCCTTGAGAAACAGAGGAATGCAATGATGGATAACTTTTCCTATATCCTTCAACGGTTGCCCATCAGGGGCGCATCCACATCCAGCAGCCACTCTGGAAGATCCACACCTTTTAAGGTACAAGTACAGTTTGACATTCCCATATTTGAGGGCCAAATAGATGCATACACCATAGATAAATGGTTAAATCTGCTAGAGGGATATTTTTCTATTCATGATTTTTCTAGTCGGGAAAAGATTACTTTTTCTCTTCTCAAAGTCACACCCCACGTCAAGGACTGGTGGGAAACCTACTATGAGAAAATGGATGAAAGTACGAACTCATTATTTTCAGCCACTCCCACTTGGAATTCATTCCGGGATGCCATCAAGGAGTAGTACTACCCTGTCGGGAGCTATGAGGACAAATACATAAAGGGGACCACACTATGAAAGGGAAGGGATGAATATGTGTCGGAGTTTACCAATGTTTTTCATACCCTTCACATGAAGTTGGGTATCAAGGATTCTAAGAAATATTTGGTACTCAAGTATCATAGCTACCTAGACAAATACATCTAGGATAAGATGAAGCTCCTAGACATATCCTCGCTTAGCATGGTGTACCGATATGCTGTCAAGATCGACTAGAAGTTCAAACATAAGAAGTGAGACTTTGGATCTGTGAATCTAAAGCAAGGGAAAAGTGCCCCAAAACCATAGAACAAAGTACAAATCTAAGGCAAGATGGCCCAGGACAACCCACCAAAGCCACAAGTAAAGGAAAACACTTCAATGATGAAGAAAGACACGAGAAAGTGGAGTGAGTTCCATAAGAGGTTCACTGACAACACAAGTGAGTGGCAGGCCAAGTAGTCACTGGTGGCTGAGCTAAAGGCTTCGAAATCAGATGCATGTTCTGAGTCTGAGTCTTAACTTGACAAGGGAAGTGACAAAGGGAAGCAAATTATCGATGTGGAGCCCAACGACACTATTGCCACCACAAAGATGTAGAAGAAGGAACCTGAATATCCAGAGAAGGAGGAGCATATCTTCCCCTCCCTGGTGTGGGTAAAGGGTTACCTACTACAGTTCATTGTTGACATTGCGATCCAAAAGAACCTCATTACAACATAGGTCATGAAGCAGTTGGGCTTAATGATCACAACACACACACACAACTGTACACCATTGGGTGGCTTCACCAAGGACAGGATCTTCGCGTGAGCCAACAGTGCCACCTTCCATACAACATCGAGCCCTTCACGGATGGGGTATTATGTGATGTTGCTCCCCTTGATGTTTGTGATGAATTATTAGACCCACCGTATTTGTGGAAGCGATATGTTGTGTATGAGTCAAGGCCTCACACTGTTATTTTTACCTTGGGAAATAAGTTGTACAGGACATCGGACGTAGCACCGCCTACTGTCATCTTTGTAGTTACTGCAAACCAATGCTTTAAGCTCATTTACAAAACCAGTAAATTTGTTTTCCTGATGATACGCCCTTAGGGAGAGAAGAAAATAGTGGCCACGATCTCCAAATAGGGCCCCTCCACACGACAACAGCAGATGGAAAAGGTCATGGAGGAGAACGAGGACATCTTCACCACCCCCACAGTGGTGCCTTTTCACTGTCAACTCAAGCACTCCATCAATCTGACCCCAGGTGCGTCATTTCCCAATGGACCAATCTACAAGCGATTTATTTTAGAGAACGATGAAATCAAGAGTCAGATTCAGGAGCTACTGCAGAAAGGTCACATCTGGGCGAGTTCATTGCCCTGTGGGAGCTTAATCGTGTTGGTACAGAAGAAGGATGGGACTTGGAGACTCTGTATTGACCATCGGGTGCTTAAAAGATCACTTTCTGGAATAGGTACTTGATCCCATGGATTGATGACCTTCTTGACCAACTCAAGGGGGAAAAATATTTCAGAAAGATTGACTTGAAGTCCAGATATCACCAGGTACCAATCGAACCCTACGATATGTGGAAGATTGCCTTGAAAGCCAAGGAGAGCCTTTTGAAATAGTTGGGTATGACTTTCGGGTTGACGAATTCTCCTAAAACCTTCATGAGGGGAATGGATTACATATTGCGGCCTTTCAAGAACTCATTTGTAGTGGTATACTTGGATGACATCCTCATCTTCATCCAGAGTTAGGAAGAGCACCTCCACCACCTCTGATAGGCTCTCCAAACACTGTGACAGCACAAGTTGTATTCCAATTTGGAGAAATGCACTTTTGGCATGACTTAGGTTTAGTATTTGGGAAACATTATTGATGAACAGGGGGTGCATGTAGATCCATCCAAGATCTAATTAATTCCAAATTGGTTGGCCCCAACCACTCTCACAGAGCATCGAATATTTCTTAGTCTTGCCAACTTCTACCATAGGTTAGTGTTGGGGTTCTCTCATATCACTTGTCTCTTGAGTCAAGTCACCAAGGGAGGAGCGAAAGAAAAATTCCTTTGGTATGAATCTAAACAGAAGGCATTTGCAGAGTTGAAACATCACCTCTGCTCTGCACTAGTGCTCACATTACTAGAATTACAATACTCATTTGAGATCGAGACAGATGCCTCTGGCTATGCTATTGGGGAAATCCTTATGCAATAGGGGCATCCAGTGGCATATCACAGTGAGACACTTTCAGACACAGTTCAGAAGTGTCCCACTTATGACAAAGAGATGTATTCCATTGTGCAGGCCTATCGACAATGGAAGCATTGCATTTTAGGGAAGGAAACGGTCATCCATATAGACCACCGACCCCTACAATGCATATAGATAGAAGGGAAGTTGTAGAATGATGACCATCAAAAGTGATCCACATACATGTAACAGTTCCATTTGAATATCAAGTACAAGAAGGGCATCACCAATAATGTTGGAGACTGCCTCAGCCGACCATCGATCATGGCGTTAACCACCGTGCTCAACTCTTTTGGGGAAGAGACTTTTGATTGGTCATTTCCCTACAAAAGCGACCCAGAATTTGGCCACACATACCATACGCTCTTGGAAGGTCAGCAAGTTCCAGATTTTCACCTCAAGGATGCTCTGTTATGCCACCCGAGACACCCTTGTGTTCCTTCAAGCAAGCGTTCCAAGATGATTTGGGAAGCACACTACAGTCAAACTGTTGGGCATTTGAGGGCCGAGAAAATGGTGGTAGTACTATAGAAATATTTTTATTCGTCAAATCTTCGATAGGATGTCAGGAAGTATTTTAGATCCTGCACTGCCTATGCCATTGCAAAACCAACCATTAAGAACCAATGCCTCTATACTCCACTGCCTACCCCTAGTCGACCTTGGGAATCCATCTCCATGGATTACATGTCGGGCCTTCCTTATACTAAGCATGGAAATGATTGTGTTTTTGTTATCATCGATAGATTCTCGAAGATGGCCATTATGGGGGTCTGTAAGAAGAATATCATAGTAGAAGCCACTGCTAAACTCTTCTTTGAACGAGTGTGGGTACACTTTGGGATCCCGCGATCTATCATCTTAGATCGGGACAACAGGTTCTTTAGTACATTTTGTTCCAATCTTTGGTTGATGTTGGACACCAAGCTCACGAATTCCACAACTTTCGATCCCTAAACTAATGGTGAGATAGACATCATCAACAGGATGATCGTACACATTCAGTGCATGTACAACTCAAAGCATCTACGCACATGGGATGAGAGCCACACCTATGTCGAGCACATCTATAACCAGACTCTCCACAACTCCACTGGCCACAACCCTTTTCAAGTGGGCTTTGGATTCGAGTCACTATGTCCCATTGATGTGGCCATACCATTTGCAATGACTCACAAAGATTCAGCTCATGTCCAACCTGAAGATGACAAGGAAAATAACTTCATCAAACACATTCAACACATCCACCAACAGGTCCATGGAATATTGGATACATCAATACTAAGTACAAGTAGAGGCATGATCAGCATCGGGTGCCACACAAGTTCTAGTTGGGCAACAAAGTTTGGCTACATTTGTAGAAGGAGCGCCTTGCTGGGCCCCACCACAATATTCTCCCACTTCGATATGGGCCATACACCATCACCAAGGTTGTGGGAGATAATGATTTTAAGCTCATAATTACCCCATTCCTTGGCCTGCACCTAGTTTTCAATGTGGATCACCTTCAGCCATACTTTCCATTATTACTAGACACATCTGAAATCCTAGAACAAATCACACCAATATATTTAAATCCGGACTGCATGGAACAAGTTGCAATTGATCAAATCATGAACACACATATCAAAAACACTCGCCATGAGAACATCCATATATATTGAGTTGTCAAAGCCATCCAACTCCTGTACCAAGGGAAATGGCTCACCAGGGACCAAGTTCAGCAAAAGTTTCCTCATCTCATCAATGAACTCAATGCAATCGAGGCCATTTCTTCCTAAGGGGGGATGTCTGATCCAGGTGTATATTGGTGGCCACTCACCTATGCCACTTGGATCCTCACCATTTTTCTTTCAGTTTCTTTTAGTTTCCTTAATTTTAGCACAATTTACTACTTTTGGAAGTTTTTCAGGTCCTCAACTTTCAGATCCATTTTGAGGCCCTAAACGACGTTTTTTTGGCAAAATGCATATAGTGATTTCAAAGGGAATTGCATTGGCATCCGTAGTCCTCGGAGAGATCTTTCCAACAACGTATCATATCCATCAAATAGAGCTAATATGACCAAGTTACAATCCTAGGAAGTTGGCTGCCCAACTAACCGCAAAGGGGCCCATAAACTCTTGGTGTTACATGTCCTCGGGTTAGGGTTTCTCTCTTATTGTTAAATAATGAAAACACCCTTGAGCCTCAATGTACCTGAGTTCATAGGCATGTAGCCGCCACATATCTTCTTAGAGATAAGATACCATCACCCGAGCTAGTCTTATTTCCATTTTGTTTGTAATCATATTTCAGTATTTGATATTAAATAAATGAAGTGTTATTTCTGTTGAATCTATGTATTTATGGTTATATCTGTAATTTTATGCGTTCTTGTTTAAATATGGATCACTCTCCATTGTTCTTCTTTGTGTCTTTGATTTGGTCTTTCAAGGAGACGATTTCATTCAAATTGTTGACTTCATACATGCCAACTATCTTATCATACATGTTGTTAGACTTCCTGAAATTTATAACATATCCAAGTAAATTATCTTGTAAACCATCGGATATAATTTTTTTTTATTTTAACTAACCTTTCTTGTAATCAAAAACATCATTGTTGCTAGCTATCATTAGGGGAATTTTGAGGTCTAAAATGGGGCTCCTAAGAGAAATGTATAACCAAAATAAACTTTAAAGAACAAATAGGATTCAATATGATGATGTCAACCATGGGGGATGATTCACCATTTTTGGAGTAAAAAAGTAAAAATATTAAAAAATGATAAAAAAATAAAACTACTTTTTCAATTCCTATTTTTAAATTATCTCCCTAAGGTTTTACTCAAGTTTCGAGTGGCAGTAATCATTGGATGAAAAATTCAATTCCTCGTGCAAAGGTTACCCATGTTACACACTTTTGATGGGCCCCACTATAGGAAAAATGAGAAGTACATGAAAAAACGTGATTGCAATCACGTTTTTCATGTATTTCTCAATTTTTTTGTAGTAAGGTCCATTGATAGTATGGGACATGGGTACTCATTGGATGAGGAATGAAATATGGCATCCAACAAATGTTTTCGCTTGAAATTTGAGTAAACCCATAGGGAGATAAGTTGGAAATATGAGTTGAAAAATTATTTTTTTCCCTTTTCCCTCTAAAATTGGATGATGTAATCTAATCTTATTTTATTATTTCCATTATTTTTTTATAACTTTCTTAGGAGGCCCATTTTATACCTGAAAACTCCCCTAATGTATATCCAACCTGACTTTCCATTCAACAATGTTAGGTGAGTCACCCAAATTCTCATTTTCCTTGAAGAAGGAAGACATCTTGACCCGACTAGATTGGGTCCTTCAAATTTCCCAAAGATGATTGCATAAATTCTTGTCTCCTTTTTGGGATTTCCTTCACCTTAGCTTTGATACCATGTTAAACTTTTAGATTGTTCTATGTTGTATCAATTAATTTAGCTCAATTCAACACTTAACAACAATCTCTCCAATAACAATCAATTTTTTCAGTCATCAACAATAATTGAAGATAGAACAATAAATGCAATGACAAAGGAGATAATCAACACATCAAAAAGATACACAAGGTTTGGTCAAAGACCAGGGAAAAACCCCACAAGGGGGAAAACCCTTTGAAATTATTCTTCGACTAGATTGTCATAAAATGTTTAGTAGACAATGCAATGATCCATGTACAACATTCAATGAAATAAACCAATAAAATTGGGAAATATGTTTCCAACATCAATATATATTAGAGACAACTTTCCATGTGTGTGGTCAACTATAGTCAACTTTGGTCAATGGTCAAATTTCAGTCAAAATTTCTAGTTGTAGGGCGGAGGAGTTGTGTCAGTGACTAAAGGGTTCTAGTCGCTCCCTTGAGCCTACATGAGATCAAATGCAGTCAAATTTATCCTTTGAAGTGCCAACAACTATAACCCAAAACCCTAAAAACATATGCGTGCTTTGAACCCTGTAATTTTGGACTTTTATGAACTTCTTTTGTTGACCCAGCCTCAAACCTGTCAACTGATCAATGATGAAGAAAATAATAATATGCTTGGTGATGTCCAAATGAGCTTGGTAACTTGTCTTTATAGGCTTCTAAGGGTAACCAATTTACCATTAGGGTCGACCTTTTCTAATGTGCATGTGCGTGCTTTTAT